>JAQFVV010000006.1:12437740-13037740 GCA_028023455.1 Epiperipatus broadwayi
ACAATCAATTAATCTCAATTTGTTGCCAAGGCAACTTCCTTTAAAGAATAAAGATGGAAATCCACATTTATATATGGGCTAGTATATCTATGTAGACAGTAAATATTGCAACTTGACTACAGAGAATAATTTATTAATTCAAAGAAATTTAAATAACCCTCATTAAATGGTAAATGTAACCTGTTCTGAATGTAGACTAACAAATAGCCAATTATAACATTCGGTAGTTGTAACTTATACCCCATGTGACCGCATGAGGTGCTGTTTCTGTGTCAACTACAGAATTATTCAGAGTAGGGGGCCAAAAGCAGCAATGCAAGTTCCAGCCGCTAGGTGAAGCTGTTCACCATGCACCTGCACAGGAACCGTATGCGAACTAGCTGAACTGAACTGAAACTATGTAATTATTTAGATAATAAAGTTTAATAATGTTAATGGCAAAATAGGTAAATAATGTAAATACATGAAAACAATGAACACTTAAACTACATTAATATCAATTAAATTAATGTAAGTGGAGTGATATTTTAACTAAAAATTGAACTCTTTAAACTTAGTAACGATTCTAAACTATGCATAAAACAAGGGCAGTTCCATACTCTGCTGCCATCTACTGAAAGTTTGAGTAATCAATAATTGCCAAAGACTTTACTGTATTTGAATACCCATATTCAGATTGTTTTCTGGGTTTTGTTTTGCCAATGAGGCTTTGGGATTCAAAGTGAGAATGCAATGCAGTCAAACAGTCAACAAATACCTATTAAGTTGAAAAATCTTAAATTCAACCCATTTTAAGGTTTTAAATACAAATCAGTCTGCTTGAATAGTGATGCAGATCAAAGATATATAATTTAATACCCTTAGTTCATTATTAATTGTAAGGCATTTTATTTTCATGGCTAGGTTTAGTAATAAATAGCAGTACATAGCAGCAAAACAATTTTCTGGCGTACACAATATAATAAAACAAGAGCAGTTCTTTAACCTACTATCATCTAGTGTAAACTTGAAAAATCATATTGAGCAAACTGAAAAATTGAATGATTTCCTATTATTGACAATATTGCTAACTCAGGAAAAAAAATTCCTGCAGTTATCAAGCACCTTCAAAATATATAGTTACCGAACTAGAGTCAATCTGTATGATGTCAAGTATGTTGGAGTGAGTTCAAAACCCTAGGCTGCTTTGAATTTCAGGGTTTTTAGTTAGAATAGGTATTTTCAGGATACCTGATTGTTTGGCTTCTAACTTTGGATCCCAAAGCCTTGTTGATAAAAACCTAAGTTACAAACTTGTCTGAAGAAGGGGTTTAAATGCAGTAAAGTGTCTGGAAATTACTAATTATTCAAAGTTATTGTAGATGGCCCTTGAGTAGGGAGTTGTTCTTGTGTTGTAATATTGGTAAGTTAGAGAATTAAAAGCCACAAGTTCTTGAATAAATTCTTAACTGAGTAAATTACATTAAGTTTAATCAAATGAATAGATTATAATGCTCGACTAGTCATTCAAATGTGAAAACGTCACACAATCTCCTAAGCAACTGACAATGTGATTATTTTTATACTTATTTATTGTAAAATTACAATGTTTGAAGTCAATAAATTAACAGCATTTTATTAAACTGTTTTTACTGGCTTTTTTTCAACACTTGAATTAGCTAATATTCAAAAATTACGATTGGATAATCTTAAAATGCCTGTGGAGGCAGTATTTAATCACATGTATTTATTAACACTGAGTAACATTGAAACTCTAAAAATAGCCATGTATCATAGAACTAAATTAATTAAATAATCGAATTCCCCCCTTTTTTATTGTAACAAAGCTTGTTTTAATTAACTCAATCAATGTGACAGTTTTAATAGATCAGTGATCTTCAGAAGTAAAAGATATATATATATGATGGCTATAAGATGAAAGGAAGAATATATCATACAATTATTACTGATATGATACAGTGGTAAAGTGAAGGATTATGAAAATCAAGCTTATAAATATGCCCAGTTCTGCCACCTATAATGACTTGAACTTTTTAAGAACTCCAGAATAATAAGCAATGCGATTATTTTACTAAATGACTTATCAATGTAAACAACATTGGCTATGTCTTCTGAAAAGTGAAACTCGTAATCCATAATAAGTTTAACCATACAGTAGTTGATCTCGATGAACGAATTTTCCAGCAAAGCATTACAAAGAACACTCAACTATTAATTATTAGTGATTTAAATGCAACCACTTTTACAATTATACCAATCAATGCCTGAAAGATCATTTAAAAATGATAATAAATTAAATTTTACTGGTAAAATGCCACAATAGATTTCTCATCAGATGCCCATTATGATAATGCCTAAGGTCACTGATTTCCATCACTCTATCAACATTACCCTATTTATCTTCAAATATTACACTGTCAATGGCTTCATTATCATCATCATCATCATTGTCAACCATTATCAATCCATTGCAGGCTGAAGTTCTCTCCAAGTTCAATCTATCTTTTTCAATCTCTAGCCTTTCTTCTCCACATCATCCCTGCACACTTTCTTATTTCAGCTATCCAACTCACATGTGGTCTCTTTTTGGGTCTTTCACAATCTCTTGGAATCCACTTTACGTTTTCAATTTTCCACCTCTTATCATCTCTTCTAGCAATATGTCCAGCCCAACTCCATTTCAGTCTTTTAATTGTTCCAACAATGTCAGTAACATCTGTTTATTTTCTTACTCATATATTGCATTTTCGATCTCTTCTTATTACTCCTAACATGCAATAGCAATGGCTTATAAGGTTATAAGTTCAATGAAGTTTGTAGCTATTGCAGTATGGGAAATTAATTTAAGATCTTAGTAGGTAGTGAGACTAACTTTCCAAATTGCACTGTAGATGGAGCAGCTAACAAGATGATGTAGAAAGTATTCTTCTTCAGAAATCTATTTTAACTAAAAAATTGTCTTACATTAGCATTCCAAGTTAAATTTTTACTAGTAAATGTAATGGTTCATGATGATAATTAGATAAACATGATTTACTGTCATCAATGCTAATTCAGAATATGACTACAGCATACCATCAAATTATTCAAACTAGACAAGCTAAAAAAGATGAATCATTACACAACCTAATAAAAGCAATGATCATATGAACAAAGTTTAAAAAAATGATGTAAAAGGTCTCAAACTTTTCAGAGAATTACCAACGAATTGCAAAATCATCATCTAAAAAATAAATGGTGTCAATATTATTACCAAAAAAATCAAGTCATATGTCACATGATCTAATTTGACAATCTTGTATTACAAATGTTATATATAGAGCTCACAAATAAGCTCTTAACAAGCTTTGCAGAATATCCCCACCCCAGACCAGTTTCTGCTACTGGCTTCCTCAGTGAGGTGCTAGGATATTAAAGCATTAGATTAAAAATACCAGGACAAGCCCAGCACTTTATCTAATGGATAACTATTAAGTAGAAAATCTGAAATTTTCAGACATCCATATGTTTTCCAATCCAGCTATCTAATTTAAATAGCCATATGGGACTGAACCAAGTTCAGATATATCATATATTAACAACTTTAGCAATACAAAATCACCAAAGCGTTAATAGCAAAAAATAAATTTACAAAGAAATCAAGTCATATATCACATGACCTAATTTAACAAGCTTGTATTACAACTGTTATATATAGAGCTCACAAATAAGCTCTTAACAAGCTTTGCAGAATATCCCCAACCCCAGACTTGTTTCTGTGCCTGGCTTCCTCTGGGGTTAGAGATATTCTGCAAAGCTTGTTAAGAGCTTATTTGCAAGCTCTACATATAACATCAATAATATTAATAGTAATTACAATAATATTAATATTGTGAGATGCTTGGAAAATCATGTGATGTTCATGGACTAAAGTTAATGGTTGACCCATGAAGAGATTAATCCATGAATATTTAACCCTTGAAACTGCCATTCATATTGTAATCTAAATAGTGAACAGTAAGATACTAATTGGCCTACACCATTTAGGGATTTTAGGTGGACATACATCTTGTCTTTATTTAAAATAGCAATCAATTGCTTCAAGGTATTACTCTGTTCTTCAGTATTTCAATATCCCTTAAATGTATTAAAATAATATATTTCTCATGTGGCCTTATTTTAGAATACATTAGATTATTAAAAAAAAAACAGTCAAGATTAGTCGATTTTTTTAAAAGATAAATATTTCTGTTCATCCAAATAAAATATTGCTATTATTATACATATGGCAACAGTGGTTAATGCTTCAATATGCCCTAATTATAATTTAAGGTTGAAGTAGAGGCTAGATGCATCTTAAATTTGTTTTTCAGGTTTCAATCAGATTTAGGGGTTATTGGCCCATAATTAATTATCTAGTATTGGTAAGTAAATGGATATCAAGATACTATTAGCTAGACGGTAAAGGCCATAGGTTAATCTGGATTGGTACATTAGTCTCAAAATCAATATCACATGATTCTATCTTATATCAAACTGTTCAAAAACAAATCCTTATTTTCTCACCTCAGTTATAATCAAAAGATGCTAGACATAATTTAAGGTTGGAGTAGAGGCTAGATTCATTTTGGATTCATTTTCCAGGTAGCAATTAGGCTTAGATATTATTGGCCTATAATTAATTATTCAATATTGGTTAATAAATGGATATCAAAGTACTATTAGCTAGAGGGAGGGGTCTTAGGGTTAACTGGGTTGGTAGCTTTGTTTCAAAATCAATAAGATGTCACATGACTCTATCTTACACCATACTGTTCAGAAGCAAATTCTTAATTTTCTCACCAAAGTTATGTCGTAGTGTAAGCTTTAGTAATCAATAGATGTCAACCATAATTTAAGGTTGGAGTAGAGGCTAGATGCATCTTAATCCATTTTACAAGTCTCAATCAGGCTTAGGGATTATTGGGACATAATTAATTACCTAGTACTTGTTGATAAATGGATATCAAAGTACTATTAGCTAGAGGGTAAAGGTCATAGGTTTATTTAGGGTGGTAGATTAGTTTCAAAATCAATAAGATATCACGATTGTCTTACATCATACCATTCAGAAGAAATTCCTATATTCTCATGCCACCTAGGGTAAGCTTTAGTATTCAATAGATGCCAGATGATAGTGCTTAATAAATACCAATTCAGATATGGTCCTATCCAATATTTATCTACTAGGTTTTAGCTTATACATTTCATCAATGAATAGCTTTTGGATCTGGGAGCAGCACCCCTTGATCTTTTCTTTTCTATAGCAGCCATCTTTTACTTTCTTTGTTTTATTATCAAGCTATCAGTCCAAGTTTAAAAGCATATTAATATTTTTAACCTAATCCAACTTGCTTGGATAATCATATAGATATAATACTTATTAATATTTTTAACCTAATCCAACTTGCTTGGATAATCATATAGATATAATACTTATTAATATTTTTAACCTAATCCAACTTGCTTGGATAATCATATAGATATAATACTTATTAATATTTTTAACCTAATCCAACTTGCTTGGATAATCATATAGATATAATGCCAGTTCAGTATAGGCATACCTATCCCTTGACCAGTATTGGCATTAAAAACAATAAGATATCATACAATCTCAGCTTATGTAATGCTGTTTGATAGCAAATTCTTTTTCTTTCACCACAATTATGCCAGTTAGTGAAAATTTTAGAAACTAATAGCTGCCAGATGGCACTGCTTGATAAATATAATCTAACATCTATTGATTACTCAAATTTACACTGGATGGCATGAGCGAAGCTACTACCAAATAAATTAGTTTCAGATGCTCAGACTATGAATCCTTAATAGTTGTATGATTATTTGCCTGGTAGGTCATATGTCTGTCATTCACACCTTCAGAATGAAGGTTAAATCCATTTATTTCATTCAATCGTTCAAAAGATTTTTTTTACAAAGCTGAGAATTGATTCAATGACTTGTACATCTGCCTTTGCTATTTTGCCACTATGAACACTGTATTGAGCACACAATACTTTGCCTAAAAATAAAGTTATTTCATTAGTATATGAATGGCTTCTCATATGCTTCTAAGACCATTAACTCTTCACCCTGCTCTATTACTCACCTACTGTAATTTTGAGTAATCAATAGTCACAAGACAGTTTGTGCTATAACATCTCTAGCTAGTTTCTGCCATTTGCCTTCAACAATGAGAACTAGGATTTAAAACTAGATTATTTCTCTTACGTATACAGCAACTATTTTTATTTTGGGTACTTGTATATAATCTGGTCAACCAAGCTTGAAAGTATTTTTTTTTTAATTATACAGTTTCAGGGGACTTAAAAAAATTTTATTTTTATTTTTTCAATTTTATTTTAATGAACAAGTGTTAGTTGTTGAGTTTTTTTTTTTTAAAAAAATCGATTATATATTCTATTTAGGTTTATTTCAAGTTTTTTGATTTATATTATGATGCTGTCTAAATGTTGACATCCTCATTTTTATAGTTTATTTAAAGTCGGCATCTTTTTTTTTTGTCACTATCATTTTGGAAAAATGCTGAAAATTTAAGCGCTTCTTCAAACAGAACAGCATGCAGTGAAATATTTTCAAAGATATGGTATCCTGCATTCCTGAAGTCTGTTAATGGCCATGATATGACAGTTAACCTGCAAACATACCCCCAATGATGATGCAACATCAAAACTTGTTTCAAAAGAATATCCGTTAGGCTCCAAAATTTTATTATTAATGAATAAAGCAGAAATATCATAAATAATTTTGACAAAAAATTATGTTTTAAAAATAATATTCTGTAATTCAATACTAGCGCTATAAACACATAACCACAAAGCTAATACATATTTTATTAAACCATAGGCTGAGTGCTTCGAGAGTCACGGCTCTCATAATCTTAGATCTTTGTGAAGTCACTGATTGCTTAATGTTATGCAAATCTATGCAAAGTTCAATTATTCCATTTCCTGGATATAGAATAACACCTTTCCTTTCTGTTAATGGTATTGCTGCCTATTGCGATAAAGCAGGCCTCTTGTGATTATTTCTTTCCCGTCATTTTGTTTTAAAGTTCAATTGTATGCCACTAAAACTGTATAATGAAAAAAAACTACTTTCAATCTGGGTTGACTAGGTTAGACATAAGTATCATATTTTTTTTTGCACTATTCAAGCTAATAGCCTAATTTTTTTTTTTTAAAAAAAGTAAAATATTGACCCCATTCCAAATTTATTTGTACAAGTGCATTGGATCTTGCTCTGAATCCTAATTCTCACTGATAACACAAAATCCAGATACGGTCTTGGAATGGAGGCTATTACCATGCTACTAACATGTGATGTCCATTGACCACTTAAACTTACATTAGATGACGCTAGATTAGTCTGAAGATAGCTGCTCTCTACCACAACATCTTAAAGCCTGTATGTGATAGATATTCTATTTTTTTGTAAAATGTAAATATTAAAATTCCAAGTATATAAATTACTGCTGGTTATATAATCTAAAGTAAAGCAGTTTTTAGGACAAATGTTTTTTTTTTTCTAAAATTTAAACTTATCAAATGCAAAAATTAAAAATTTAGTATAATAAATTAATATTGTAGATTGTGTGATATATCTAGTAATGAACCCATTTGTTATTCATCAAAACATGAATTCAAACCTAGGCTAAGTAAAACTTAAATTTTTTTTTAGGTTCGAATTAGTCTTAAGATTTTCGTTCAAACTAATCTAGACAACTATTCAATATTCTGCAATAAATAGGGGCCTAAAATGAGAATAGAAAACCACTTATCATAAGCTAATTGGCATACCAAACAGTGAAGCTTTTCCATCACTCTTTTATAAGGTCTGTTGTAGAATCGATAACAATAGTAATTGAATGGTTTATTGCCCAAGAGTTCATAAGAAGTTTGGGCACTGAAGTGATAGTGTTGGGATCCAATTCGTTCTCCATTCTTAGATGTTTATAAGACGTTTGAGTACTGCAAAAGAGAGAGGTCAAAATGTAATTCATGGATCTTTAGCTTTAATTTGATATTCTTCCACTAACCAAACAGTTTTTAATAAGTTCAATGATTGGAAATGAAAAATCTTGAGATCAAATTTAAGAAGCTTGAAGTCCAAGGTCTATCGCTTTGTCACTGCAATAAATCAAACTCACAGGACACCTGAACAAAGATCTCAAAAATTAATTGTAAACATATTCGTGCTTTTTGATCATATTTAATTCTAAATATTAAACTTTTTATTGGACGAGAAGTACATATTTCTAGTTATTAAAACAAAATTTTTTAATAAAAAAAAATTGTCAGAAATATTTTAAAGATTAGAAATATTTATGACTTATTGACAATTTCATTAACTGTTTGATGTCGGAGATAATCATGAATATTTAATTGACTTTTCTTCCTGTGGTTTTTAAATATTTCATTTAAAAAGAATTACTAGTAAAATGCAAAATTATTAGAAAAGTTTAATATTCAAATTGGATGGCTTACATTTTATTGGAAAATACATCTACTTGCAATATATATGTAGTTTTATTCTAACGCATATCCGTTATCTGTACGATTAAATAGAAAATACAGTATTCAAATTACCTTCCCAAGTTTATGACTTCAGCCCCCTCTGTGAATAAAGTCTGAATTACAACAGATGACTCAAAAATGGACTTTATATTTATTTACAGAGGGCATTGACTAGAATATCATAACGTTTGGGAGGATGATATGAATAATAAGGTACTGTGGTATTAGAGCTGCGACATGAAGAATTATAATCGTTTAACCATTAAATTAGTTAGGTTATTAAATCCAAAACATATTTTAAAATCTACATTAAAAAAACAACAACAATTTAACAAAAAAAAATACGGAAAGCATTAATGTGAAGAATAGTTAAAATGCGTGTTTAAATCAAATTGAGTGGGTGTTTGCACGTGCATATTCTGCATAATCTATTTTAATACATTGTACAAGCTTACACCTGCATTTATATATGCAATATATGTGGGATTCTAACTCAGACTTTCACACGACCTACAAATCTCAGTGCCATCTTATATTGCTGACTCACCTGATCACACACATGTTGAAAAGATAAATAATCACCAATATTCGTGCTAAACCAGCACTCATCAGTTGGTTCAGATTACCATCTCTGCACACATATACAATTAGTACTCGGCGTTATATTAAGATAACCAACCTTCATACTTTAATGAGTGCTGGTTTAATACAAAATACGTATATTGGTGATTATTTATTTTTTCAACATGTGTGGGATCAGGTGAGTCAGCAATATAAGATGGCACTGAGAGTTGTAGGTCGTGTGAAAGTCTGAGTTCGAATCCCACATATATGCATATATAAATGCAGGTGTAAGCCTGTACAATGTATTAAAATAGATTATGCAGAATATGCACGTGCAAACACACACTCAATTTGATTTAAACACGCGTTTTCAAATCCCTCTATTTAAATAATGATAATAATAATTAAGGGAAGCAATTTATTTGTCCTCTTAAATTTTGATCTATTGCTAACTAACAATAATATTATTTCAATGTCAAGTAGCAATGATATTTATCTGTTGATCCTAGTGATTCCATTGGTGCTCATGCAAGATCTCGTATATTGGTTACTTGAGATAGAGTGGAGAATGACTGTAACCTGAAAAAATCCTAAAAATACCTCTACATATATAAAAAAACATTCAGTATAAACAAATTACATATTATTATTGTAAACAACATAAGTCTTCATTCTTATGAAGTAGCTGCTAAACAGGATTCAAAATTACTTCATATGGACTTATTGATAATCAAATTTTAATGAATACCTAAATTGTTTTATTGCTCAGTAGTTCATAAGATGTTTGATCACTGGAAGTACCAATACTGGAATTAATCTGATGAACTTTAGAATTTGAACAATATATTGCTGAACTAAATGATACACGATAAAAAATAATGAAGTACCTTTATTTTTCATGAGTTCCTAAGAATTTTGGGTACCAAAAAGACCAGAATGGGAATCAATGTGAGGACTTTACACTCCAGAGTTGGAAACTCTATCACTAAACCACATGGGGTATTAGGTAATTCTTGTGTTATATTTAATTGTATATATATATATACTTCCTATTTTAACAAAAATCCAAGCACATCTGCAATATCACATGTAGCACCTCTGTATGGAGAGTTTTGCATATCTGCAACACTTTTTGTAGAAGTTAATGATAGTCATCCTTTTATATATTAATGACTTTCTATGCATGCACTGCAATCTTATTTATGATTACAATTTGGACTTACATTTCAAACTTACTGTTGTAGGCTTAATGAATATTTCCGTAGTGTATTTTTTACTACACTCCTCTCATGCAGGGTAGGGACTGATTTCTATTCATGTTTAACACCTTGTGGAGGAGTGTAATCATAAATGTATGACCAAAAACATATGAAAAAGATGTACGATCTCAAGATGCATATTTCATGCTGAACCAGCACTCATCAGTTGGCCATATCACAATCTCTTACACATTTTTATCATTGTTTAGTGTATATATATATAGCCAATTACTACAGTTTAATTGTTAAGTGTCAAACTTATTGCTCTCACAACTTTGATATGAATCTATTAATGAAAGTATATTACTAATTTTTATTAGTTATCCATAATATTAAAGATTATCAACTTAAGAATAGAGTGGTATAGTGAAAATTATACTACAGAAATATTATTCATTAAGTAAATATTGTTTAGTCTAATGAATGATTAATAAAAATGATTAATACCCTTCCATTATGATTGTAGGCTTTGTGATTTTCTGTGTAACAAAGTAAATTAATACACCGTACAGTCTTACACACACCTACACACATATAATGTAATATATAAGGGATTCAAACTCAGACTTTCACATGACCCTCAGCTATCATGTCATCTCATATTACTGACCTACCTGATCATACACATGTTGAAAAGATAAATAATCACCAATATACATATTTCATCCTAGACCAGCAATCATCAGTTGGTCCAGATTACTATCACCACACATATATACAATCAAAGTAATAACATAGCCTATTGCTTAGGAAATATATGGAGGAATCAAAGTAATAGGCTATCACAACTGATCATTCAATTTTCAGATTGATGATCAATCCTTTAATCCTTAAGTTTACTACTTACTGCTACACAAGACAATATTTATCTTAGGAGACAGTTGAGTATAAGTATGAAATATATTTTTCACAGTTTAACGCTTATTTACACTCAAATACATGACATGACCACAGAAAGTCGGTAATCAATCCAAAACAATAAAAATGAAAAAAGAATCTAGCAAAATTGGATAATTTAACTAAGACTTTATAATAATAACATGAAAGGCTAAAAACCTTCAGCAGATGCGTTTTAAAAATGCTTATGTGACAGCCAATCAGATGTAACAATGATTGCATGTGGAACTCTTAATTCTAAAACACAAGCCAAAACTATCAGAAAAAGATGGGACTCATCTTCTTCTATGCTTAAATGTATATATAAATAAGCCAGACTCAAGTATCTCGAACTAAGAGAATGAAGCTTAAAACTTTATAATGTAATGGCAGTTTTAAAATATGTATTTATTTATTAAAATTAGAAATTTATTTAAATTAGCATGTTTAATGCTGTCTAAAAACAAGCAATTTATTCAAATTATCCAGCCTTCGCTAAATGCATAAAATAATATTAATAAAATGTAAACAGTAATGTATGCATTATCAAGATCACATGATCATTCTTACACCATTATTGTATCATGACCGGTTGAAAGTTCATGTTTGATGCAATTTCTCTGGCCCATAGCTTTTTTCCCTCACATCACTCCAGAAAATTTCCTTGCATTGTTAATCTATCTCACATGTCGTCACTTTCTCGGTCTTTTTAAATGTCTTGAGATCCGGGTTAAAACTTCTACTCACATCTGTTAGATTGCCTCCAGCACTATATTCAAATTCACTTCAGTCTCTTAATTTTTTTAATAATACTAATAATAATGGTTTATTCTCTCACCTATATGTTTTACTTTTGATCTCTTTTTGCTATTCTCAAAATATATTTATTTACACTTCATTGTATGATGTGAAATCTCTGTATTATTCTTCTGTTAAGTAAACAAATCTCAAATTCGTATATAAGAAATGTAAAACTTTTTTTTTGTATTCCCTTTAATATTGTTATTTCTACCAAAAGTATTTCGTCCAAAATTAATTCCATTTAATCTGACCAAGGCATTTGTAAGTTGTTAATTTCTACTTTTTTCTGCGGAAAACATTTAACATTATTTTATTTTTTCAGCGTTTATTTTTAATCTTATTTTTTAATAACAGTTTTGAAAGAAGTTTTGCGGATTAAAATGGAAAGCTAAGGAAATAACATTGAATGTGATTATTTAAGTAATGTGGATTTTGCACACGATGTGGTTGTTGTGTAAACAATGCTTTGAAGCTCTGAGAAATAAATACCACAGTAATAGAAGCGCAATATTTAAATAGAACGTCAGTTTTTAATATCATATTGTTACAACTCAAACAAACCTCCTTAAAAAAATATTAAAATTATTAATATTATTTTATAGTTTAGTATTAATAAGCTCCATGCATATATAAAGTTTTCTTTCAGATTAATAAGCTCATATATATATGGTAGCTTATTAAGTATATCTAAGCACATTTCGTTATTCATACAAATATATTTTTTAATAATTTTCTACGGGCATATTACTATTCATTATCTCTCTCATTTAACTCGGTCTAATTAATATTTATATAAGACATCTTTACTTACTTATTCACTTGACTCAATACTACATATGTATATTGGCATATACGCACACACATCTGTCTACATATGTGGTAATTATTATATGGACCGCACAACATTTTGAGCTACCTATCACGGTGGTGATTAATGGTTTGCAAATGTGAGAAATGAAGTTTGCCAGTCTTCGCAGATTAGCGTAAAATATGTCAGAATTATTTAAACTGAAATTGTGGTTGCCTTATTTTAAGTTTTTTTTCTTCTCACTTATAATAAGACGTAAAAAAATCCATACACATATATACATGTGTTAAAACAGGCAAAACTCACTATATATATTGCCACACACAGCAAGCTAGAGTAATCCATGGATGCCAGAAGGCTTGTGCATAAAATCCCCATCTAGTGCCTACTCATCCAATATCCCCAGACTAGTTTCTGGCTTATGGCCTTCGTCGGTGAGGAGCCTTGGATCTGAGAGCACTGCATCTAGATCTTAGGATCTAATGCAACCCTCCAGCAAACACTTTTTATCTCCATTTAACTAGAAAACTGAGTCTTAAACTGAAAACACCTTAATGTTTTCAATCCAAGCGCATAACTGTTTTAACAACAGTTATACACAAGCATAAGAAGTGATGGCACGTGATATATACATGTGGTGATTATTCATTAATTCGTTCGTTTCTTTAGAATCACATCATCATCTTCAACCATTATCGATCCACTGCAGGATGAAGGTTTTCCAAGTTCAATCTATCTTCTCCAATCTCTAGCCTCTCTTCTCCACATCACCCATGCACACTTTCTTATTTCATCCATCCATCTCACATGTGGTCTCTTTCTGGATCTTTTACAATCTCTTGAAATCCAGTTTAAGATTTCAATTGTCCATCTATTATCATCTCTTCTAGCAATATGTCCAGCCCAACTCCAGTCTTTTAATTTTTTCAATGATGTCAGTAACACCTGATTGTTCTCTCATCCACGCATTTCGTTTTCAATCTCTTTTTGTAACTCCTAACACACATCTCTCCACACATATTGTAACACTACATTTTAATGTCTAAATTGACAATCATAATTATAAACTTTGAATAAAAATTATTAGTTTATCCAAGTAAAGCAAACAAACAATTCTGTATTTTATTTTTATTGTTAATTAATGTAGTATATTTTAGTTTTGAAAATAATATTTAACTCTCATTTTACATACAGTATTTCTATTTCAAATATGGCTCTTTAAACTTTGGAAACTTTCAGAAGTCACGTGTTTCCAATCGTTCCCTAGCAACAAGAGCTAAATTTTCCCATACAAATCCAAAAAGTGAAGTAGTGTAGATAAAAATTTATAAAATCATTAATCGCACGGCAGAAACTTACAAATACACCTTGTCAAAATTTTATTTAGTCTTATTTAATTACAGTATGTTGAAATACCACATTGGATTTAAACTTGGAATTAACCGTTTTGTTATTCTTAACCAACAACATGTCAGAGTAGAATTCAGCTAAGCATTTGTCTCTTAAGAGCAAATGTTTCCTCTGCATCATCTTGAATGAAGAAATTAAATTATTAACAACATTTATCATTCAGTAATACATCTAAAGAAACGAAATTTAAATATTTTGATTGATCTGTGAATTTTTAAATTTGCTTATGGAAAGCTATGGTTGTGATAACACTGTAAGAATTGTTTGTCTATCTTATAAAGATTAAAACCACTTATTTGGAATCATACACATCAACCTAAAGTTTCTAATGAATAGTATAAAATTCATAAGAATTTATAAATCCACATTTGGTTTAATTTTAAATTTGTAAAAATTACCTAAAACAGTAGATAAACCTTATAAATAAATTGAATTCAATGGATTAATGAATCATTTGATCTTATCTTTTGTAAAAATGACCTGAACTCCTGCTGAGCATTAGAAAATTGACATGAAGTGATGGATCAATAAATTGTTGCATATTATATTGGAGGAAAACTATATAAAAACCTTGAATATTCTTGTAAAGCTAATTTAGTGCTTTTTTAGTATGTGATCTCCGTAAAGCTAATTTAGTGCTTTTTTAGTATGTGATCTCCGCTATTTTGAATTTCAAAAATGACCAAAAACGTCGTCTGACACATCTAAGTGCTAATATGCGAAAATGCAAAAAATTTAGAACTTGAAAAAAAGACAAAATCAGCCAAATAGATTGGATGCTCTTTTAGTACATGATGTCCACTATTTTGAATTTCAAAAATGACCAAAAATGTCATCTGACACATCTAAGTGCTAACAAAGTATGCAAAAATGCAAAAAATTTAGAACTCAGGTCATGTGACTTGAAAAAAGGCCAAAACTAGCCAATTTAACCAATGGATTAATACTTATATAATCCTAAAGTGACCACAGGAATCCAAAAAATAATGGATTTATATTCATTGGTATTATATATGCCTAGAGTTGTTATAATTTACGAGAGCTACTTTTTTAAATGAATTAATTGCTACGTCAACACATGCAGGCATATGAATAAATAATTGATTTGTTAAATGCTTTGGAGACTCAATATCAATGAATTTCTGCTGTAAAATCCCAGTCTCCATAATTGATTATATTATTTGATTAAGAGTGTTGAATGTATCTTTGTGGAATTTATTACTTTGTAGAAACCCTAAGTAATATTTTGTTACAATTGGAATAATTAAGTGTTCTTGGATAATTTTTCTCTGTTTGTTTAACGACTGTAGATTATAAATTTTATACATTTCCTATAGTTAGTTAATTTGTTTAATGATTTTAATATTCTAAAATTATTGTTAGCATGCTTAAGGATACAATAAAACATTCTTGTTTAATTATTTTTAAGTGTTATAAATTTAATTTCTTTCAAATTACTATCCATTTCATGCAATGCTCCAATCTAAATGTGTTTTGCATTTTTCAAAGTAATCCGGAAATACTTGCAAGGTAATGTCTTTTAACACCTCCATCAATTTTTCCACCATTTCTAAGTCCACAAAAAAATTTGTCTCATTTGAGAGGTTAAAAAAATGAAGCACAAAATGAGATTATTGAATATGGCTAAAAGAGAAGCTGGGTCATAATGAATTTAATTGAAAAGTGTTTCACACTCAAGGCTTTGAGAAATGACAATTTGTTGGGGTGGGGCTTGCATGTTTTCTTTGCCACAAAATGAAAGGTTTGCATTTTACTGTATCATGTAAATGTTTCATAGCTTGCAGATAAAATGCCTGATCATTATGAGCTAAATCTGAGAGAAAAATTTGTTTGTGTAAAAAAAATCAGCAGTTTGATTTCACTTGCAACACTTTTTAAGGATGTTGTGAATTTAACATTTCAATTAAACCACTCATAAACTTGTATTTTTTTAAAATCAGCTTGCTTGTAATCTGTTTCAAGCAGTATAACTGTTTGCCATTATGTAAATGAAAACAGAATTTCACATTGTCCAAATTTTTCAGTCATTATAAAAATCTACAAAGGCATGAAATGCATTTTACAAAAAATGTGCTACATGGCACCATGATTTTGCACAACAATATCATTTGTCAAAGTGATGCAGAAGGGTTCCTGCAAGAAGTATGTAATAGTTGAAGCACATACTACAACAGATGCACAAACGAGAGAATGATTCTGGTTACTTTTGGGTACCTCTTGTAAATGTATCAAACTTTCATATTATCCTAAAAATTTTAATGCATTAATAAAAAACAAAAATTGCATTGATAAAATTATAAATGTTGGATGGTCAAATAGTATAAATTGAATTTTTTAAAATGTAATTATAAAATAAAAGATGTAATTAGAGAAGATTTGAAAACAGATTTTCAAGCTCCTTTCAGCAAACCACAATAGATACACATGACCACATGCATGTGAAAAACATACATCTGGATCAACTGATGAGTACTGGTTCAGCACAAAATATGTTCATTGGAAATCATCTATCTTTTTAACATGTATGTGGTCATGTGTGTCAGTTATATAAGATAAAGTGGGGAGCTGAAGAGAGCTTTAAAGTCTGTATTCAAATCCCTTCTAATTATATCTAAAGTTCAGTATATGTATTATACTTGTATTCAAAAATAAAAGATGCTGTAAAATATAAAAAAAGAATCTTGCACAAAATTCTGACATTTATAATATGATTTAGTACAGATTTTCATGAAACAGATGAAATAGCAAAAAATGATAACAGTGCAATTAATAGATGATAAATCTGTTTTATACCTTCACTATTTAACATATGGTCATAAAATAGATGTTATAAAAATATTAAACCTTCAACCAGCAATGAATACAAGTGCTGTCTTATACCATTATCAATATTCAAACACCCTAATTTCATACAATTTTTTATTGAATAGGGGTGCCTCTCAGTACTTTCCTAAATATATATCTATTTTTTAAAACTTAATTTAGTTCATATTGTTTAAATTTTATGCCACCCTTCCCCCCTTTCCAGGAAGAATGCTATTTCATATCACTTGTAATCTAAACCAGTGGTGCACTACCTTTTTACACTTAAAACCCCCATATTCAGACTGAAATTTCATGCAACCCATTATATATTACATCTTATTATAAACATATAATAGTAATAACAAAAGTTATTTAACCACATATAAATATATATCTTTATATATTTCAGTACATATGATTTGATATAAGATCTTTGAAAAAACTACATATTAACAAAAATGTATAATAGTACTTTGTACTTAGCACATCTACTGATTTGTAGCAATTACAACCTTTTAAACCTGTTTTAGAAAATGTGTGCATTCAAGAATGTAGTACCACAAAACTCTGAGAGTGAACAGAGAAATGGGAGCAATTTAAGTGAAGTACCATTATGATGTGTTGTTTTGACAAAGTGGATTGGAATATAAAGAAGAAAGTGTTTAAGCACAAAAATGGTCAGACACACAATAATGAGTTGAGCAGTTTCCATGTATTTTTTATTGGAGTTTAGGTTTTTGTTTTTTAAATTAAAAAGTTATTATTATCCAATATGAAAACTCAAAATTTTTATGACCCCCAACAAGGTTGCACAATGCTGATCTAAACAATTGTAATTTTTTTCCATCTTTTTCAAATAACTGCTTTTTTGATACTTTTTAAAATGAATGTTGTAAAACTTGTTGTAGCTAATAGCAACAATAATAAAAAGCAAATTTATTTCATTATAATAACTAATTATAAGAATGAAATGATTTGAATCCAGTTAAATAAAAGTTTTATTTCATTTTTGTGATTTTATGGCTATATATATACACATTTTAATATGTATTACAAATAATGCTTATAATAAAAAAGAATCAAATCTGAAATATTTATGTAAAACAAATACTAATCCTAGAAGCAATATTAGTAAATGCTACTAGTGTTAATGTTTATAAATTATGTATTCATTGCAATTTAAATTACGTTGAAGATTGAAAAAGAAGACAAATATATGAAACAAATTATATTAGGTATAAGAAAAATAATTGTATAAATATATATACACCTTCAATAAATTTAATAAGTAATCAATTAAAATGAATGGAAAATTATATAAGGTGATATATATAAAGTTGCATAAAGGGTGTTTTTATTTATACTATGAATTTATGGTATATGATTAATTTATTTCAAACTTTTATTAAATTTCTAACAATCTGAATTATTGTACCATTAATTTTATTTTATTTATTTATTATTATTTTTATTTCTATTATAAAACAATAGATGTCACTCTGCATGCAAAACTATATTAAGGAGAATACATCACATCACATAACATAACAGTTAAAATAGAAGTTTAACATTGAAAAAGCCATAAAATTGTGTGCTGAAAAAGGTTTTTCTGTATAATTAAATATATATATATATTTTGCTATTGCTCTTACATTATATATTGATATTTATAATATAATAAGATCTCAATGAAGCATTATGCCCACTAATAATTATTCACATTATCTGCACAAACTTCTATGCATCTTTTGGTCCCTTGCTTTACTTTCTGAACACTCTTGCTAACCAGTTCAACATCTTTTACAAATCACCTTTCCTCTCTTATAAAAAGACTCATATACATGGTGCTAAGAAATTGAAAAGCATTTGCAATATATGCTGAGAAATTGACTACATGATAAGTTACTGATTTGAAAGTATAAAAATATTTGGATTAAGTCATTACTGAAAAAAAAGTAAAAATTGTACCCAAACATATTCCAAGTTAAGATATATTTTAGCATGGCATTGTAGAAGTGTGACACCTCTCTTCCAGAGATAATACTGCTTCATATTGCAATCATATTTTGTTTTATAATTAATGCAGTAGCAAACATCATTCTCTCAAATTAACTTGGGATCTTTATCAGTATCATTATAGTTTGTAATCAACTTAAATTTAATCATCTACCCAATAGATGGCGCTTTAGCAAGATAAGCAATGAATAATCTAATCAATAAGAAATTAAATAAATGTTTTTAAATTATTGGATTTAAACTCCTTTTAGCAAGCAAAGCAATACAAAAAGAATTAAAAAAAAAAAAATTGAAGCAAAAAGTAAAAATAAAAACAAATCCATATTAAATTAAATGATGATAGTGTTTAACATGTGATTTCAAATTAGTAATAATTTTATGTATGGACATTATTTTAATATTAGTAAAACTTTAATAAATGGATCTTCATCCATATTTTGCTTTATAATTTTTTGAAAGCTTACAAAACAAATATTAATTCAAAGACCACAAAGGAAAAGAAAAAGGGTGTGAAAAGGAACTGAAAAGAGAGAAGAGATAGAGAAATTAGGGATAGAAATTTGCAGAAAGATTTATAGATGGTCAGAGTGGTGCAGATATTGGGAATCAGAATATATCATAGAGCATTACAGAACAATAATAAGATTTTACAGCATAAATGATCCAAGTGTCATGGCAAAAGTTCTTGATATATATTTTGTTTAAAATTACGCATTTGATCTCAAGTGAAGAATATTATAGCAATACATGATTTAAATAAATACACTAAAATGTAATCCATAAGAAATTAAATGTGTACAACAGTAGAAACCTCTCCATTCAGTAGCGCCACCCAGTGCAAACTCAGAGATTTATAGTTAATTAAATATGTAAAAGGTGGCTTTTGGAGGGATCCATTTGATCCTAAAATCTACATCTGCCTTCAGATTCTAGCCTCCTAACTGATGATAGCACAATCTAGAAACTAATCTGGATATATTAGATGAGTAGACGCTAGATAGAGATTTTATGCACAAACTTTCTTGCATCTATTAATTACTAAGGCTTGCACTGGGTAACATTACTTTATGGAGTGTATGCTGTTCAAACAGCTTGTGTAAGCTTAGGAAATAATGATGATGTGATTTTGTGGTTTTATACTAATTATGCCCATAGGATGATGGAGTGTTATTTTTAAAAACCTAAGACACCAAAATAAATAAATATTGAACTGATGTGAATGAGCTTGGATTGAAAACATTATTGTATTTTAATGTTGGCTCATAGCTTTACAGTTAACTAAATAGGTAAAAGGTGGGTGCTGGAGGGTTGCAATAGGTCCAGTGCTCTCAGATCCAAGGCTCCTCAGTGATGGAAGCCACAAGTTAGAAACTAGTCTGGGAATATTGTAAGAGTACGCATTAGAAAGAGATTTTGTGCATACACTTTCTTGCATCCATGGTTTACTAAGATTTACACTGGATGGCGCTATTGTATAGAGAGTTTGGTACTGTTTTAACAGCTTGTGTAAGCATAGAAAATGGTGAACATGTAATGAACTTGTATGTGTGTATGTATTCATCCAAACCTGACTGAAATGTAATTTCAAAGACCACATATTAAAATGTGAAACTTCAGCTGCTTACACTTAACATTTTTTCATTATGAATGCAGTTAACCCACATCCAAACAAGATCTGTTACTGTTATTTGAAAAGTTGGATATCCCTCAACTATTCTCCCTATAGCAATTAAAAAAACATTAAATATCACATGATTACCATCTCTTATGCTAGCACATAACTGTTATTAAACAGGCAAAACTCTCCATACAGTAGTGCCACCCTGTGCCAACAGAATAATCAATGGATGCCACAAGCCAGAAACTAGTCTGGGGATATTGGGTGAGTAGGCACTAGATGGGATTTTATGCACAAGCCTTCTGACATCCATTGATTACTCTGATTGGCACAGGATGGCACTACTGTATGGAGAGTTTTGCCTGTTTTTAAAAAAAACATTATTGCTTCTTAAACAAAATCAAAGATAAAACACAATCATGTAATTACTAATAAAAAATATTTATTAATTTAATTTTCACAATATAATTAATTATACTATTACCACCATTCAAGTTATGGATTTTGTTTTTCCCTTTATTATGCAATTTTTTTTGACAAATAAATTATAAATTAATTTCATTAAGATTTTTCTTTAAAGTGCAAATTAGTGGATAGATTAGGAAACTTAAGGCAGATCATGTACTATCACATGATCTCCATTTCCTGTACTTAAATTTGTTGTTAAAACAGTAGCAATCTCTCCATGCAGTCATGTCACCAGTGTCACCCATAGTAATAAATGGATGCAAGAAGATTTGTGCATAAAATCCCTATATAATGTACATCCAATGCCTGCAGACTATTTTCTAGCTTATGTTTTCATTTTAGACTCATGGCTTTACAGTTAAACTAAAAACATAACAAGTAGCTGCTGGTGATTTGCATTAGATCCTAAGATCTAGGTGCAATGCTCTCATATCCAAGGCTTCCTCACTGACGAAAGCCATAATGTAGAACTAATCTGGAGATATTGGACGAGTAGGCACATAGATATAGATTTTATGCACAAACCTTCTTGCACCCATTGAGTACTATGGCTCACACTGGGTGGCACTGCTGTACAAAGAATTTGCTGCTGTTTGTAAATCATATACTATACCATACTTTCTAGTTTTTAACTAATGTTAGCTAGTTTCCATTTTCTTACCAATAAATGGATAGTTATTAAAGTTGGATATATACCGACTATCTAGAAAAAGAAAGCAAGCTTACTTTTGTTCTAAAAACATTAGAGTTCACTCATCTTAATTGATTCATGGCATGAGGCAATTAGCATAAGTAGAAACCACATGACAATTAAATAACAAAGTACCACTATAGTGATCTTTGTAAAATTTGGTCATGTGACCTCTAAAGCATTCTTGCAGGTCTTTGATCCGAAAATGTAATATATATAAGTAAACGGAAAAATATTGATTTTTTTTTTTTTACACATATAATCAATATATTTTCATTCCTTTCTAATTAGGATATCCTACGGCGGAAAGCAATTAAAAAATATTTTTATTTTTTAAAAAAAGAGATTTAATAAAAAAAAGAAACTTTTTTTCTGGCAAGTCATTTATAATTTCATTAAGGGGTTTTATTTAATTTAAATAACTTTTGTTTTCTATGATAATAAAATTAATTCAACATTTATTAACTGGAAAAAAGACTCAAGATATTATGTTAAATCGGTTGCATAAATTAAAGTATTAAATCTGTGATTTTTAAATACTAGTCGTAAATCCAGTATTTTTAAAATATTTATCGTAATTAATATTCTTCTAAAATAAAACAAAAACATTCGTAAATTTTTTATTTTGCTTTAAGTTCTTGTCAGTGGGAATGCTTTAGAATTAACGTAGCTTTAGCAATCACGTGATGATTTTGCTGCTCATACAGACATTCTTAACAATTTCTATATCTTTCTTACTGCATTGCCAAATAATATACTATTAATATCATTTACGTGTTTTATTATTTTTACAATGCTTCATGTACTTAAACCCACTATTTATGGTTTCAATTGTCCCAGCAATCTTCTTCAGAACTTTTATTTATATAGACTGCTGGGGCAATCGAAACCATCAATAGTGATTTGTAATTATGTGAAGCAACGTAAATGATATTAAATTTATTTTTAATAATCCTAGTTGAACTTTTTTCTAGCTTATTTTATGTCATATCAATCAATTGAAAAGTTGCTTGCTAAAACAATAACCTATTACCCTTTAGACTTTCTGTTATGATAAATTACATCATATTCTCCAATAACAAATTGAGTAGCTAGTCCACTTAATGAATAATATTTCTGTAGCGTAATTTTCACTACACCAGTAAGGTAGGACTAATTTCTATCAGCTTTTAAACCTTGTGTCAGGTTATAGTTATAAGCATGCGACTACGACCAAAGGCATGTGAAAAAGATCTATGATTCCCATATGCACATTTTGTGCTGTATCTTGGGTAAGAAAGGTGTAGTTAAAATTACACTACAGAAATATTATTCATTAAGTGGATAATCTCTAATGAATAAACAAGCAAAACTTTCCATACAGAAAAAAAGGTGATCATGTGATGTTTAGTGGTTAGTCTAATGAATAAAGAATATTTATATAGAAGTACCATACTTAAAAAGAGCTTGTAAAAGAAGATATTGTAATAAATTATATTTGCTATAAAGTAATGTTTTATGCTACTGTTACAGAACTATTTAAGCTATGTACCCAACAAGCCATTATTTTAATTATACACATGAGCCATTATTTATAAGCTCTTACATTGTTAGAAGTAGTAATAAAGATGATTTTGATAATATGTTAATGCCCAAATTATTATATATATTCTATTATGTATTTTTTTTAGTTCTGAAACAAATGTTTATATATATATACACCATCAGTTAGCTAAGAATAAAATATATTTATTAAAGGTACTAAAAAAAATCTGGTCTGAAACTTTATCATCATCATCACTTGCATGATAAAAAACTCTGCAAGATTAATCTGATTTATTTGATTCATGGCCTCTTTACTACACATCATTCCATTAAACATCATCTTATCTACATCTATCTTGCATGTGGTCTTATTCTAGGTCTTTGCAATCTTTTGGGATTCAGTTTACAACTTTAGCTGCCTATCTATTACTATATTTTCTAATGATATATCTACAAAATTTCATTTCAGCCACTTATATCTTTCAATGATGGCATCCAATTAACTTTCCTTATCTCATCAATCCACATCACATGTGCTCTTTTTACAAGTCTTTTACAATCTTTCATGATTCATTTCATGACTCTAGCTGTCTATCTCTTATTACATTTTCTAATGATGTATCTATGAAACTTCATTTCAACCACTTAACTCTTTCAATGATGACAATAATATCTTCAAACTATAACAGGTTAATGATAATCTAACAGGAATCAATTAAAGGTTTTCCTTCATAATATTATAAGATATAGTTCTGTACTATAATGTTAAATGCACTTATACCACTAAATATGTGTTAAATAAATTACCATCTAGAATTGTAGCTCTGTTACTATTTATTAGTGGAGTCAGTTAATTAGAGTGTTACCTTAAAATTCAATATTCAAGAATCTAAGGGTCCAGGTTCTATTCTCATGCTAGTACTATTACTGGTCAAGCCAGAAATACTTAAAGAAGAGAGGAGAATAATACCTCTTTTACCTCAAAATTCAATATTTAAGAATCTAAGGGTCCAGGTTCAATTCCCATGCTAGTACTATCACTAGTCAAGCCAGAAATACCTAAAGAAGAGAAGAGAATAGTACCTCTTTTACCTTAAAATTCATTATTTAAAAATCTAAGGGTCCAGGTTTAATTCCCATGCTAGTATTGTCACTGGTCAGGCCAGCAACACCTGAAGAAGAGGGGAGAATAATACCTCTTGAAACATTGTGCATATACTAACCAGGGTGCGATTTCTAACAGTTGAATGTATTTGGAATATTTAAATAAAGTTAAATTTTTCTAAAAACATTTCAATACTCATATAAACAACCTTTTTTTAATATGTGTAATTAAAGATAAAACTTGCTTAAAACAGACTCTTCTTAGCCTAAAACCACCTTCTCTACATGGAGATGGTTTCAAATATTGGCAAAATTCTTATTAATTCTTTCAGAGAACTTCTAGGAAACATAATAATATTGGACCATAATCTGTTGGGCTGATTTAATTTTAAGCTTGCTATAGTTGTGGTTTTATAACAAAATTTTAAAATAGCTTCTATATATAATATTACTGAATAGTTTTGCCAATTATGGTAAGGTTTTAAGCCTAAGTTTTAACAAACTCTGGAAATATGGTATCTATTTCTAATACCATTCCTATCCAGGGGAAGTTCATATTCATGAACATCTACTGGTTTTATCAGATTGATATTGGAAGAACATTATGAAAATGAAGATATTAATTCTGCTCTAACGATACTTTTTCTCATTCTATCATATTCAAATTGTAATGTTGCAAACTCTCTATACTGTAAGGCCACCTAGTGCAATCCTTAGTAATCAATGAATGCAAAGGTTGTGCATAAAATCCCTATTTAATGCCTACTCATCTAATATCCCCGGACTAGTTTCTAGCGTGTGGCTTATGGATCTGACAGCACTGCATCTAGATCATTGGATCCTCATTGATGAAAGCCACAAGCTAGAAACTAGTCTGCGGATGTTGGATGAGTAGGCATTAGATAGGAATTTTATGAACAAACCTGCATCCATTGATTACTAAGACTTGTACTGGCTAGCACTACAGTATGAAGTTAGCAACTGTTTTATCAGCTTGTGTAAACAGAAAATGGTAATTATGTGATATTGTAGTAGTTTTCTATCATTTTCTTTGGTTTAAAAGTCTGATATATAAAATTATTAACTTGATTAGTATCTTGTAAGGTTTTGCTTCTCTGTAATCTCTTTCCATTTTTCTTTTCTGGCATTATTTAGTAATTTTATACATTTTCCAGCAATTTCTGGATCTTTGGTACACAAAAGTTCACTATAAAAAGCGCTGCTAGTTTTGCTCCAACATAAAATAGTATCAATGAAGGGTTGGACATTTAGAAGTTGTTATAAGTTCATTAAATCCATCATAGCAAGAGGAAATTGAAGAAATTTTTGAATATTCTGTTCATGACATCTGGTATATTACTCGTTATTTTTCTTTAAATTCCATCTCAACTTTTAAATGCATGAATGTGAATTCCAAAAATGATTATACTTTATTTATGTTGACTATGGGGATATGGTCAAGCATTGGTGATCAAGAAGTCAGTGACAGCTACTTTACAAGCAGTTGTCCTGGGTTAGGGGGTTCACTTCCCGGCTGATGCTATGACACACAAGAAAAAAAAACTATGGGGATATGATCTGATGTCAGTAGTTTATTAGATAATGCTGATCTATTTCTTGCCATAACAAACATAAATCAGAAATTTTCTTTCCCTATCCACATGAATAAAATGTTTCTTCTTGGTAACATCGTAAGATAATGGTATGTTATTAAAAACCATCCAATATAAAATTTGACAACCCGCTTGTTCTTCATACATCTCACAGACTACTATGAGAATACAGAAGGTGAACAAAGATCTTGGAAGATGGGGCAGGCCAATTTGTATTAGAAAGTTTTTAAATATTTCCTACATTAAAGATATCTATTCAAACAGTAAACAATATCTGTGCTTGATTTGATTTTCTAAAACAAAAGTAGTTATGCTATGCTTACAGTGCATTCTATCAAAAATCACTGTAAATCCAGGAATTTTAAAAAGATATGCATTATTAGAAAAATCAGATCTCCTGAAGTGCAAATCTACAAGGTGTTATTCAATTAATATGCAAAGGATATCCATTTTGATATACCTTTAAGGTTAAGTTGATGCAATTTTATTATAATCCTAAATGAAAAGATTACTCAGTAGAGCATATACACATACTTTGAGGTGTTCTATTTTTCTGCATATGAATGAATATTTCCATTATTGTCAATATCACATCATCTTTTCTCCATATGGATTGATTAGTTCAGTCCCATATGGCTATTTAAGTTAGATAGCTGGATTTGAAGAAATATGGACATCTAAAAATTTCAGATTTTCCACTTAAATAGTTAACCCTTAGATAAAGTGCTGGGTTTGACCTGATATTTTAAATCTAATGCTTGAATATCCTAGCACCTCACTGATAAAAGCCAGAGCTAGAAACTGGTCTGAGGATAAAGATATTCTGAAAAGCTTATTAAGAGCTATTGGCATGCTCATTATATTACATTTGTAATACAAGCTTACTAAATTAAGTCATGTGATGCATGACTTGATCTCCTTGCAATTATATAAGATTTACAATCCTTGAAAGTATTTTATCCATGCAAAGAATTAAAACCAAATGGTATAAATGAAAAATCCCATTGTATAAATAATTAATATAAAACTACTTAAAAAGCCAAATGTTTTTTTTTTTACTTTTATGAACAATTAGTGTGTTGTCTATGTTTTTTGGGGTTTTCCAATATGTAAGTATTTAAAAAATGAGCGTGGAGTATTTAAAAAATTCTGGTCACTGAACTACTTTAAAATTTTTAAATTAAGTCATGTGATGCATGACTTGATCTCCTTGCAATTATATAAGATTTACAATCCTTGAAAGTATTATCCATGCAAAGAATTAAAACCAAATGGTATAAATGAAAAATCCCATTGTATAAATAATTAATATAAAACTACTTAAAAAGCCAAATGTTTTTTTTTTTTACTTTTATGAACAATTAGTGTGTTGTCTATGTTTTTTGGGGTTTTCCAATATGTAAGTATTTAAAAAATGAGCGTGGAGTATTTAAAAAATTCTGGTCACTGAACTACTTTAAAATTACAATAAGAAATGCATATATTTCACATATAAAATAATAGGGGTATTTAAAGAATATAATTTGATGTTGCAAAACATGTTACTAATTAGGATAAGTAATTGAGTAATCAATAGATATAAGATGGCAATGCAGTTATATCTCAATTTCTGGAAAATTGTTTGATTTTTGCCTTAATTAATGAGGACTTATGATTCAAAGCTAGGGTTAAAGTAATTATGCTTCCAGCATCATCTTTTTATGTCATCAAGCTAATAACCTGAAATTTTAAGATTTCAAACCCCAAAGACGACTTACCCCAGTTTGAATAGTGTAAAGGAGTTAAAAGTGATTACTAGATACATAATGGTTTTAGTTTTAAGCTCTCATTGGCATGATATGTACATAAAAATATTACCAAATAACATATTCATCAAGCTTCCTACAGATGGTTCAGGAGTAGAATGAAAAAAAAAACTTTTTTATAAACTTGCCATGTCCGTGAGTCAATATTTTTGAAATTTGCTCAGACTGATATTTTTTTTTAGTTTTAACAAAATTATATGTAAAAAATTTTTTTTTAAATAATGCTTTTATGTAAACAGTATTGGCCAATAAAAAAGTAGAAAAATAAAGTATTCTGACTACAAAGTAGAAAAAAACAATTTTGATTAATTTGCCATTCTTGGAAAATATCAGATCTTATGAATCTACACTTGTTATAAAACAATTGGAAATTGCAGGAATATTGTCATTTCATAAAAGCATTCGAGACCTTTTTGATTTTTATGATTTATTTGAG
The DNA here is from genome assembly GCA_028023455.1 of Epiperipatus broadwayi. NCBI lineage: Eukaryota > Metazoa > Onychophora > Udeonychophora > Euonychophora > Peripatidae > Epiperipatus > Epiperipatus broadwayi. Next base: position 12,466,115 of record JAQFVV010000006.1, read on the forward strand.
CCTATTTTATGAAATGAATATTCCCACAATTTCCAATTAAGATCTCTGATATTTGCCAAGAATGGCAAATAAACCAAGATTCAGTTTCCCTTTATTTTAGTACTGTTTACATAAAAATATTATTTAAAAAATTTTTTTTTACCCTATTATTTTTTAAAGATTCATTTTCTAAATCTTACCCTGTTTCAAATAAGTGAATTAACACACTAGAAAATGTCGCATAATCCTAAAGACGCATTTCTGATGAATTAACTTCATCATCCCAGATTATCTGATCCTCTGAAAAGTCTTCATGAGTATTGATTATTTATCTACCACATTCTGTTACAACTTAATTTATGTGAACAATTCTTGTACAATGTTAATGATCATTTCCCTTCATTTAAACAAATCTATTAATACTTATTTATTAGACTAGAGATTGTTATATTATTACTCCAGAAATAGGTTTGAAACTCAGTTAAGAGTAAAAGTACCTATTATTATAAACTATCACTTATGACATTATTTTAGCTTCTCTTTTTCACATATTGTTGTTAATAAATATATATGGATAATTGGTTATCATATATACATTACATCATTCCAGTCAATTTTTAAAATTAACCAATAGAATATCAGCTTTCTATTGACAAGAGAACACTCAGATTCCATTAGAATATCAGCATTCTGTCATCAAGGAAATATTTGGATAAAAATAAATGGAATCTGAGTTCTACCTTGACAACAGATTACTGGTATTTCTATTGGTTAATTTTAAGCATTGATTGGGATATATTTGTTAAATATATTTGAAATCTTCATCAAAATATTTTTCTTCAAACAAGTGAATAAAAGAAGAGAACGCCTGATCTGCAAGAGATATTTCTGCTAAAATAGCCTTTCCATTTAGCCCAGATTACCAAATATTCTCAAATGTCTTCATCACCATTCATTAAGGACCATGAGTCAGTTTCTATCTGACACTATCAATGCTCAAACTTCTTACAAACTTCCAAGCAATAAATTGTCTTATTAGTTTCATCCTGCCTACTTTGGTATAGTGTGGAGTGGCCAAGTCTTGGGCTCAAGGACCATGGATTGCAGCTTCAGCTCTATTACTAATAGTGCTCAAACATCTTATAAACATCCAAACAATAAATCACTTGATTAGTTTTACCCTGCTGGCTTCAGTGTAATAATTGGAGTAGCAGATTTTGAAGCTCAAAGTCCATGGATTGCAAATCCAATTCTCAAAATTTTACATGCAATAAATCAATTCATCAATGTGCCTGTTTTGTATAGTAAGTAGTATGTTGGATTGGAGACCAAAATCCATGGACTATGGCTCAATCTGTTTCTAATGATCAAGCAATAAACCGTTTAATTAGTTTCACTTTGCCTTGTTTGGTGTAGTAGCGTAGAGTATTGACCTCTGAACCTCAAGATTTGTGAAGTGATTTCCAGCTCTGTTATTTCCAAACTTCTATTAACTCTAAAGCGAAAACAAATTATTTTTATAGTACTTTGTAGTGACTAATAATTAGCAGAAAATACTTAAATATATATAATTAAACATATAGATGTATTATAAAAAAATACTAATATCACACATGATTAGAGTTACTGACGTTTAGGTGAAAGTCTATATAAGAGCTCATAATATAAAAATGTTTAGTTTAATAAATAGTTATTAAGAACTTTAGTGCCTTGCGTGAGCTAGTGCATTGGTTAGAGAGTCAGACTCTGGAATGTAAAGCGTTCGGAACAATTCTCGCTCTGGCACTTCCGGTCTCGAACTCCTAACGCGAGCAATAACGTCATTTGATTTATTTATAATTTTAATATATTTTATCCAAGTAATGGAAAATGATCATTAGGATTGATTAAGAGATTTAAATAAACGTATTTTTAAAACCATAACATTTTTTTTTATTCAGTTATTGACGAGATATAAAAACTTATACTTTTTTAAAATTATTTAGTTCTCTTTAGTCATCTTTTAAACAAATTCTTTTATTTGTATGTAACTAATTAAAATTTCATCTTATTAGTTGTTGGAAAATAAAACTTCTAATGTTTAGCAACTTTAATGAAACACTGGGGTTCAAAGCACGTTACGAACTAGTTAGAAAAATAGAATGCTAACTAGAATTCCTTCAGAGAGAAGAAAAGTTGACATCTATCACATTAAGTACTTCATTTAATTATAGGAGTTACACTACCAAGTTCTTAATTAAATACTATCTCCAATATCCCTCAAATTATTCAGACTCATTACTAAATTAGACATAGATGTTTCAAGCCCACTTCATTTTCTGTCCAACTTTTCAATTTGACAAGATGTGCTAAGACGATAATTTCCATTTTAATTTAGTTTTCACTATTCAAAGCATTTTTAAACCCAATTTTTACAAACTTTGTGAATGCTAATTTATTAATCATACATATGTAACGTTTCTTCATGCGTGCAATTCCACATATATATATATACACACACTTTGTTTAAATATAATTAATCCGTGAAATTATTTAATCTAACATATACAATTTCTTGGGTGAGTTAAATTATTATTTACAAGATGTCAAAAGATATGAATCTTTTAATTCCTCATAATTATAAAAATAGCTATCTGGGTTTAAATCCATCTAATAATTTGGTTAGAAGTAAAAGAGAATATTCCTTTACTGCAAATTAGACTTGAAACAAAAAGCTATTATTGGATATGAAGTATTATAAATTTATCTTTTTTACGAAGTATTATAACTTTATTTTTCTTATTGCATTACCAAACCCATATAATATTAATATTACCTATGTACTTTATTACTTTTTACAATACTTTTTTATAACCTACTATAGATGGTTTCGATTGCCCCAGCAATCTTCTTCAGAACTATAACAAACACAATACAAATACATGAATATAAACATACATGAATACAACTATACATGAACATATAATTTTACATTTTATATAGCTATACATATATTCTATCTCATAATCATTATTTATATACCCACATATACCTCTGTATAATTATTACCCTTTTATATATTATACATTTTACTCTTTTTTAAATTCCATATTTATCAATTAATACTTCCAATAATCATATACATATATATATATTTTTTCATTTATTTTACTCTTATTAATCTTTTTAGTATTTAACTCTAGAGAAAAGTATATATGTCTTTGGATTATCGAAAGTAATTGATGATTTTCCAGCAACAATGTAGTAGAAGCTATTTCTAACTTTCTTAAATAATCCCACATGTTGCTTCACTTATATGATAATAAATCTATAAAAATATTTTACAAACTCTAAAATCTTAAACTGGATTCTAAGAGATTGTAACAGACTTAAAAAAAGACTAATTTTGAAATGGGTGGATGAAATAAGAAAGTGTGCTTGGGGTGATGTGGAGAGAGACACTAGAGATCGGAGAAGATAGATTGAACTTGGAAAGACTGATCTGCAGTGGATCAAATAATTGTTGAAAATCCCTCATATTTCTAAAAATAATCTGGGGTTAAATCTATATGACAATTTAGATAAGAAGTGAAGGAGGATATCTTTTCACTTCTAATAAGATTCAAAACAAAAAGCTATTATTGGATACTAGAGAAAAATAGTTAAGCCTTAGAATTTAATAGTAATTGATAGTTTTCTAATAACACTGCTGTTTAAACATATCTAGTCATTTAAATGAAAAATTTTAATCTAACATCAATGCATACATACAAATTGTACAACCCTATAAAAAGTATATTAAGAATTTTAAAAAGCATTTTATTACAATTAATCCCAAAATTAAAATTGTCATTCTGTTAAAATAAATTTAAACCATGAAAGTAAATGCAATAAATAAATAATTATTTGTCTAATTTTTAAACATCACACAATCCTATGATCTAGGTGCAATGCTCTCAGATTGTAAGATCTAGGTACAGTGCTCTCAGATCCAAGACTCCTCACTGATGAAAGCCACAAGCTGGAAACTAGTCTAGGGATATTAGATGAGTATGCCCTAGTTATGGATTTTATACACAACCCTTCCTGCATCCATTGATTACTTGGGTTTGCACTGAATGGTATAACTGCATGGAGAATTTTGTCACTGTGTATGCAGTTTATGTAAGCATAAAGAATGGTGATCATGTTATGTTTGGTGGTTTAATACCAAACCTGCCCAAAAGGATTATGGTGACTATGGTTATTAAAGAACCAAAGACACCAAAAAGTATGGATGCTGAACTGTGTTCAGATTGGTATGACTATACAAGCTAATGAGCTTAGCTTGAAAACATTATTGTGTTTACATTTTAGATGCAAAGCTTTATAGTTAGCTAAAAAGGCAAAGATGACTGCTGGAGGGTTGCATTAGATCCTAAAATCTAGGTGCAGTGCTCTCAGATTCAAGGCTCTTTACTGATGAAAGCCACATGCTGGAAACTATTCTGGGGATATTGGCTGAGTAGGCACTATATAGGGATTTTATGCACAAATCTTCTAGCATGTGTTGATTACTCTGACTTGCACTAGTGGCGCTACTGCATGGAAAGTTTGACCTCTGTGTTGGCTAATTTATCTGAGTTATGTGATAAATGAGTATCTTAGTGGCAAATGATCTCACTGATCAAACTAAATGTTTTTTTACTTTACACACCTGAGAATTAATCAAATACTTTTAATTAATGAGATTGTTTGTCATTCTACCAGTGTATCAAATTGCACAGAGCAGCTGAAATTAGTTTAAACCCCATATTTATGAAATTTACACAGCCAATCAGAGTGGACTTCATTCTTCATTACAACTTCACACCTTGATGCAGAAATCTAGTAGAGTATTGTAGAAATCAATTTCAATGGATTGTGATTCATGTTGCATCAAATGCCCAAACTTTGAATAAATTCTCAAACGACAAATCATCCAGTTATTTATTTTCATATCTTTAAAAGTTATTTTTTTTATGAACTTTTAGTTTAGATTTGACAATCATTTTGACTTAAATTAGAAATTCTGTTTGTTTGTCCATGTTAAATCTTCAATTTTTAACTTACTTTTATCAAATGGATTGCCTTCAAATTGTGTACACATGTTAGATATCAATGACAAAACAATTTGGCATTAAAATATTTCAGGATTTTCCAGTAAGTTGTCCTGTCTAACAGTGTCGATAGGCAGAATTTCAAAACACATGATACCTGTTCAATAAGTCTTCAGTAGTGCACAGTAGATGATATTATTTATCTTTATTACATGCATGTGGTCATATGTATCAGCTGTATAAGATGGATTAAATAGCTGTGGGGAGTTTGAAAGTCTGAATTCAAGCCCCTTATAATTACATTTTTAATATAGACAATATACACATATACATATTCATACATGTATTCTACCCACTGCTCTTCTGTATAATTAAATGGACATTTTAAGGTCCTATGGATGAGGAGTCAGATTGACTTAAGGTCAACATGGGTATGACAATACTATTCACATCTTCAAGGGCTTTGAGCATTTCATCCTTGGGTTTTCAATGATATGTGTGGCTGAAAGATTGGAGAGTGGAGAAGATTGAAGCTTGTCCATTAAAGTTTGAAGATTTTCTATTTTAATATAAATATTGGAGATCATTTATCTTTTTCACATGTATGTGGTCATTTGTATTAATTGTATAAGATGGATTGAATAGCTTTGGGAAGTTTAAAGTCTGAGTTCAGGTCCCTTATAATTTTATTAAGTTTAATATAGACAATATACATATATTTAAATATTATATATATATATATATATATATATATATATATATATATATATGCATGCATCTATTGAATACTCACTAAAAAGCATTTACAGTTAATTAAAATAGAAATAAAAACAGATGAAGGTTAAAATCTTAATTTCACTTGATTATTGAAAGAAAAGTTAAATTTTACCATCACAAATAAAAAAATCTTTTAAAAGTTTTGTAATACAAGTGAATTTTATTTCAAAAACTATAAATATGGTGACATTAATTACATTTTTAGTCTGTAAATTGGGATATGAATAGTTGCAAAAAAATCTGATAACTGAAACACACAGGATTATTATATACCTGAGTCTATATATGTAATATATAGGGTATTAGGGTGGCCTTTGAGCATTTCATCATCAGATTTTCCATTGGACGGACGGTTGAAGAGTTGGAGTGTGGAGTAGATTGGCCTGTCCATTAAAGTATGAGGATTGTCTATCTTAATATATATCTGAGCACTTATAGTATATATGTGTAGAGATGATAATCTGGACCAACTGATGATTGCTGTTTTAGCATGGAATATGTATATTGGTGATTATTTATCTTTTCAACATGTATGTGTTCAAGTGTATCAGTGTTATGAGATAGTGTGGAGAGTGGTGGGTTGTGTGAAAGTCTGTGCTTATATACCCTGTATAAATAATCTGCTACAAAATATCTGATAACTAAAAAATTAAAAATAATTTGTATAAATTTATTTTACATAAAATACTTCAATTTAGTTCGAAGAATATTGCACTAAAAAAACAAAAAATACTTTTTTTTAACAATAATTAGCGCTGGTATATTTATCTTAAAATAAAAATTGAGGACATCCATAAATTAATTAATTCAATCATTATAAATAAAAGTGAAGGGCATCCATGAATTAATTAGTAAAAATAATTTTCAGGTGATAAAGTAGGAGAAAGTTTATCCATGATTGTAAAAGTTTAGTTTTAGTTTTTATTAAGAACCAGAAAACAGAGTTCATTTTGCAGTGTTAAGAAAAAAAAAATTCCAATCAAGAAAGAAAATTTTGAAAGGTGCTACAATTAATCAAACATCTGTGAGTTTTTACTAGAGTGAGCTCAGTGTTTACTGTAATTTCATGTGTATTTTGATATTCATATTTTTGATTTTGTAATATATTTTTTTAAAAACATCACATGGAACATAAATACTGGTGAACAGCATTTGTAAAAGTAAATGTCATATAGTGTTTTCTTAGTGTTATACCAATAATGGTCAGGAATAGAGATACCTACACTTGTTAAAAATTAGTGGCAAAATAATATGTAGATAATGAACAGATGTGTTAATTTTGATTGAAAACGTTAATGTGTTTTTTTAATTGAAGCTAGTAGCTTAATAACAACACAAAGAAATAAATGCTTCATTACATTTTAAATTTTTAATGCCTGTATTAAGATTTATTTTGTCTGTATTTTCTGGTTTTTGTTTACGACAGACTTTCGCCAGATGACCTTTCAATCCGCAATTTGTACAGTACTCTCGATTTTTCTTACAATTTCGAGTGATATGTCCCAATTTGCCACAGCAGTAACAGTTTGTTTTTTTATCGTTTACTCTTTGCTGTTTTGATATTTCAATTCCCTGTTCAATGGTTTTATTAATTGATTGGTAAAAATTTACTGATGGCGTGGTATTCATACAGTAGTACCATCTAGTGCAAGCCTTAGTAATTAGTGAATGCAAAAAGGTTTGTGCATAAAATCCCTATATGTTTCAGGAAAGTGCAGTGCATCCAAAAGATTCAAGGGTCACATGATCACCATTCTTTATGCTAAGATCTAGGTGCAGTGCTCTCAGATCCAAGGCTCCTCACTGATGAAAGCCACAAGCTAAAAACTAGTCTGGGGATATTGGCTGAATAGGCACTAGATAGGGATTTTATCCACAAACCTTCCTGCATCCATTGATTACTCTGGCTTGCACTGAGTGCTACTGCATGAAGAGTTTTGCCTCTGAGAAGATCAATGTGCACTGTTCCAAAATCCAACATTTCTTACTGATGGAAACCATAAGCTAGAAACTCCTCCTGGAATATTAACTATGACTGCACTGGATAAGTATTTATTAAGTACTACCATTTGGTATATATTGATTACTAAAGCTTACACTAGATGTCATAAAAGTAATGAAAATATAAGAGTTATATACTTTTTCTGTTTTAATGATTTTGTTGGATGAGAACTTTGCTCTAGGTTGTAATAATGCAGTTTTTTTCTAAGTACATTTAGTTATTATCTTTATAGTGTTCAGTAATGAAATTTTAAGGTTTATTTAAGTAAATAGCAAACTCATACCTGAAGTGATACTTAATTTAAATGCTACAATGGTTATTTTACTTCACAATAATTGTTATGTGATATAAGAACAAGTTAAATACAATGTATGTTTTATAATAATAACACAATATTCAGGTAACTTATTATAATTTTATGTAAATCTATAATTATTATATGCACAAAGTTTCAAGAATTATTATTTTCCCCTCTTCAGGTGATGCTGCCCTGATCAGTACTAGCATAAGATTTGAACTTGGACTCTCATATTCTTGATTATTGAAATTTTAAGATAACGCTGTAACCAACTGAGCCATCCTGCCAAGTGCTTGGCAGGATGGCTCAGTTGGTTAGAGCATTATCTTAAAATTTCTATAATTATTATATATTTTCATTTGATATTTTTTATTACATACACATTTGAAATAACAGCCTAAGTTTAAATAAACCATATAATCTACAGTATGTTGTCAAGGCAACCTATTATCAAGGAAACCTTTATAGATAAAAGATGATTTCCACAATGTTATAATCATGCATCAGCGTGCTTCTGTCTATATTAAGAGAATCCATCTTTTATCTACAGAGATTGCCTTGACAACATATTGTACATTATATGATTTATTTAAGTTTTGGCTGTTATTGTTGATTTATGTTTACAAACCATTTACCGATTGGGAAATTTATGCTATAATATATATAAAACCAGATGTAGCCTGTTTTTGATAGGCTATCATTTTGATATTAGAGATTATTAAATATTTGTAATAGTTTTTTTTAATTGGTTGCGTTAACAAATATTTTGTCTGAAAAGTCACAAAAACGATGTTCTTTCAGGCAGCCATCTTGTAAAAGGCCATCATCTGTTATATTTATAGCATTATGAACAAATATATATTCTGGCAGTGTTATGGCCTTTTTTTTTTAATTATTCCTTTAACAAATTTTTTTTAAATTTAATGTAAATTAAACAATAAATTTTAAATAAATGTGAGAAATTTCAGTTACTTGTTATATTAATAGCATTACAAAAAACATATTCTGACAATGTTGCCATCAACATTTTTTTTTAATTGTTGCCTAAACAATTTTTTTAAAGATTTAATTTAAATTAAGCAAAAGATTTTAAATAAGTATAAAAAATTTCCCATTACCTGTTTTATTTGATATGTCAATTTGACAGTGTTATTATGATTTAATAGGAGAATAATTTTTTTCTTTGAAAAATATACCTCATTGGGAATTTGACATGTAACATTAGACAAACATTAATACATCCACCAATCAGACAACAGAGAAAGTAGGGATTTTGTATACAAGATAAAAATGTGTATAATTAATTAATTTAAACTAGAATTTTTGCTTGAAGTGTAAATGATGAAGATGAGTTATTCTACTAAACATCACATGATCAGTATCTCTTTTGCTAGCACATAACTGTTATTAAACAGGCAAAACTCTCCATACAGTAGTGCCACCCTGTGCCAACCAGAGTACTCAATGGACGCCAGAAGGCTTGTGCATAAAATCCCCATTTAGTGCCTACTCAGCCAATATCCCCAGACTTGTGACCTTTGTCAGTGAGGAGCCTTGGATCTGAGAGAATTGCATATAGATGATAATAGATGGGGATTTTATGCACAAGCCTTCTGGCATCCATTGATTACTCTTAGTTGGCACAGGGTGGCACTACTGTATGGAGAGTTTTGCCTGTTTAATATTTGTTATTCTATTTTGGTCATATAATAACAGGATCTAATTTATTAGAAAAATGTATAGTGCTTATAGTGTTGTATATAGACAGCTGATGCAAAGAATACATGGTAAAATTAATAGCTATCCTTTAAGAAATATTCAAAACTGTTACTCCATCAGACATTTGTCAAAGGTATGAATAAAACCCCCATAAAAGACAAATCCTAAGATGAACTTTTGATGCTGAGCCAGCTCTCAAATAGTTGGCCCAGGTTTCTACCTCTTACTTACATTTTCATCATTTCTCCTAGCATCTCCATGCCATTTTCTGTAAGATTTAGTAAGTAGTAGATGTCAGATTATAGTCTTTATAAATGTTTCTCCTAGGCTATTCTATTCAATGTCTCCAAACTTGTTTTAAGCTTATGGCCTTCATCAATGAAGAATTTTGTAAGCTGAAAGTCATGTGATAGAATCATGTGATATTTTATTATCTTATCAATACTGAATCATTAGAATCTGATTTGTAACTGAATTTTTTGCATTATAAGTCATAGATAATGTCTAATTTAATCAATAATTTGTAATAATCTCTAGTGTATTTATCTAAAGATGTTGTTGTCAAAGTTGTGACTGCAGAAAACTTGATTGTTCTGCATCAAATTGTAGTAATTGAATAATTGTTATTCATTAACTACCACTAATAAAGGTTTACACACACACACACAATGGTTTAGATTTTTAATTTGGTTTAATGGGCAAATTTTATGTTAAAAACAGGCAAAACTCTCCATACATTAGTGCCACTCAGTGCAAGCCAGAGTAATCAATGGATGCTAGAAGGTTTATGCATAAAATCCCTATCTAGTGCCTACCTACTCATCCAATATCCCCAGACTAGTTTTTAGCTTGTGGATTTCATCAGTGAGGAGTTTTGGATCTGAGAGCACTGCATCTAGATCTTAGGATCTAATGCAACCCTCTAGCAGCCACCTTTTATCTCTACTTAACTACAAAGCTATGAGTTTAAAATTGAAAACACACTAATATTTTCAATCCAAGCTCAGTAGCTTATATAATCATATAGGTCTGAACTCAGTTCAGTACCCATACATTTTGATGTCTTTGGTTCTTTAATAACCATAATCACCACTATCCTATTATGCAGGATTGGTATTAAACCACTAAACATCATATGATCACCATTTCTTATGTTTGCTCATAATTGTTATTAAATCAGGCAAAACTCTCCATCAGTAGTGCCACTCAATGCAAGACAGAGTAATCAGTGGACTGTGTGGCACTACAGAATGGAGAGTTTTGCCTGTTTTAATAACAGTTATGAACAAACATAAAAAAGGGTGATCATGTGGTGCAAATTTAGTGTTATAAGTTTATATAACTTTAGTTTATAAATCTTTGCCACAACAAATTTGATTAAGGATAACGGAGTTTGCTGGTGTGCTAACTTAACCCTCTGGTTCAATTGACATGTTGTTTTATTACATTTATTCTTCAGAGTGTTCCAATTGATGCTATTTTACTTTGTGCTTAACTAAATATATTTAATTAAACATTTTCACAAGATGATAAGGTAATAATTGTTCTGGATATATACTGCTATATGTTCGATCCAGAAAATCTTCGTTTGACTTGTTTCTAAGGTGATAATCAGATTGTTTGATGACATGTTGTTTTGTGCTTATGTAAATAGATTTAATTAAACATTTACACATGATAATAAGGTAACAATTGTTCTGGATACATACTGCTATATATTGGATCCAGCAGGTTTCTTAACCTATTGTTTATGAATGGCCTATTTATTTTATTGAGTGTTTGGTTTCTAAGATGATACTTTTTTTTTCAACACATTTTTTTTAGCTCTCCATTAGAGATGTATATTTCTCGGGTCTAATTGCAGAAAGCTTGTTGGTGTTAAAAATGGACATCAGCAATAAAACGGATAATCTTCATTATCACAATGAATAAATCTTTCACTATATTCAAACATCAAATGAATATTAAGTCAGCCTAGAGAAATGCTTTTCGTATAAATGCCAGGTATTAATGTTTATGTAAAAGCATCTAATAACAGTAGTAAATTTATTTAAAACTTTGTTTTATTTAATTGCTATTAAAGTAAGGGCATACATGATAATAAAAGTGGAATTAAGAGGGAGAACACATACGTATTACTGGCATTATGAACGAATTAATAAAAGGGAATAACGCTGGATTGGACATAATGCTAGAAGAAATGACAATAGACCAACAATTGAAATCATAAACAAAATATCAAGCGATTGTAAAAGACCTAGGAACAGACCACATATAAGATGGATGAAACAAGAATGTATGCTAGAGAGGTGTAATAAAAACGTGGAGAACTTTATCCTGTGGTAGACCAATATAGATTAAAATGATGATGATGATTGTTTATGATGACAAAATAAATTTTAACTTGTAAGTGGATAATATTCTCAAATAACATTTTTTTCTATTATGTATCTACGTAGCTTTAAACAAGATTAACACAAAACGTTTTTCAAAATCAATATTTAATTCAATTTTTTATAAATAAAATTTGATTACGTGACACATAAATTAAACTTTAAAGTACAATTTAGTTAGTGGTTTTTTATTAATACACAAACTTGTCAAAAAAAAGTTGTCAGATGTAAAGAGACAAACTTCACACACAAATGATTATCACTCTTAATAAGTTTTCCAATGGATCAATTTATTTTATTTTTTGCAAAACATTTTATGCAAATTTAAGTAGGTTTTTTTTGCCTTGAGTTAAAAAAAATACCGACTAAAGAAATAAAAAATCAATATATAACAAAATAATAAATAATAACAGTGAATTCTAAGCAAATCAATTTTACGTTATGAAGAGCATATTTTGGCTTGTATTTCTCAACTACGGTCGATAAACGTGGTTTAATTTACAGTTTACAAAAAATGCGTATATCCAGTTATTCGATCGAGATTGAAGCATTTATATGACTTCCTAAATATTATATTATCTTGCACGATGATGAACTTTCAGTATGTCATTAGATAACTTATATTCGTAGTATAAATATTCATATAATTCTCTAAGCGATATACGATCACGAACTATTTATTAAATTATTTAAATTGATGTTGCAAAAATTTATATAATTGATAAAAGTTTTTATATTAGTATAATGTTAGCATCTATTAGATTATTATTTGTATATGTTACACCATCAACCATTATTAATTCGTTACAAAACAAACATAGTTTCTTAATCCATATATTATTCAGGCAAATTTTCTCTTATGTGAAATCTTTATAATCTCTTGAAATCCAATTTAAGATTTCAGTTCTCCAGTTAAAGTAATCTTTTCTAGTAAAGTGCAAAGCCCAACTCCACTAGAGTTTTTAAATTCTTTCAAGGAAGTCAAATGATACTATTTGTCATGTGTTTTGATCTGTCCCGAGGTTGCCTTGACAACAGTTTGAAATTGTTGATTGTAATCTATATTTGATTGTCTAAGTGTTGACTGGTTTCTAATGGTTGTTACTTACAATATACATTATTCTGCACTTTGTTAACTGATCTGAAGTCACTGTATTGTTTTTTTAAGTCTACACATCTCTGAAAAATTCTTAGACACTCATTGACTTCGAGTTGGGTCGAAAAGGTAACCCATTAAAAATATAAACTAATTAATAGCACTGAGCTAGCTTTCAGCAAAACGCTTCCAGAATCATAGTACTGAATAAAATTATACAGTACAGATGTGCTTGTGTAATATGTAAATGAGGCCCAATAGGCAAATAAGGTAATTAGATATTCCATTTTCCAGACAATGAACAACAAATCCTCATTGAATCCTTTTTACACAGAGGCAAAACTCTCAGTACAGTAGTGGTGATCATGTGATGTTTAGTAGTTGAATCCTTTTTGTTGATGGAATGTGGTTTATATATATTTGAATATAGATTAAATCAGCTAACAAGTTAAAGTTTGAAGTAGTAGTAGTAGTAATACTAGTAGTAATAACACATTTTTACCAGTTTTTGTAACTAACAGATGCCAGATGATAGTGCTTAATAAGTTGCTATTCTGTGCTGTTCTATCCAATATGCCCAGATTAGTTTCAAGATTTCTTTATCAACCATTATTTATCTCTCATATATGGTATAAAGCTATCAGTCCAAACTGAAAATATATAAATGTTTTCAATCATAACCAACTTGCTTGTATAATCATCTAGATTTAAAATCAGTTGTTTTTATTTAATATGATACCCTTAGTATGTTAATAACTGTAGGCACCTCTATCCTGTAAACAGGGTTTGGGATAAACTAATAAAATGTCACATTCATGACTCATGCATTACATATTGCTGTTTTAGTGGCATAGATATTTTTTCCATCATCTTTGTGCTACCTTTTGTAATCTGTAGTAAAAATGGTGAAAGAAAAATATATGCTGCTAAAATAATAATGTGTAATCTGGGGTTGTGTGATAATCATATACTATTTTAATAATAATAATGACAAACATCATCATCATCATTTGTAATTTTATTTTTGCCACTTAGTATTCAATAGATGTCTGATGTTAATGCTTATTAACTTCCTATTCAGTGCTGACCTAGTCAAATATCCCCATACTAGTTTCTTGCTTATGTTTTTTTTATCAGAGTGGCTTTTGAATATGTGAGAAGTATATTTGGATCTTTTGGACCTAAGTGAGGCTTTGGAATCTGTTAAAAATAGATTTGCATCTTAATGCACTTCCATTTATCCGACATCTTTTATTTCTTTATTTTATTATCAAGCTACTACCTCATATTGAAAAACATGTTAATGTTTTCAATCCAATCCAATTTCCTTTTATGGTTACATAGATCTGCCCTCAGTTCAGTATCTATGGATAATGATGACTTTAGGGCCAGATGCACTACCCAGATACAAAGCTTCTCACTGATGAAAGAATACACTAGAAACTAGTCTAGGAATATTGGATGATACACCTCTGGATAAAAATTTAATAAGTACTACCATCTGGCATCTATTGATTATTGAAGTTTACATTAGACAGCAAAAATGTGGTGAGAAAAAGAAATTCATTGCTGAACAGTATGATATAAACAGGGGTCATGTGGTTTTTTATTTGAATAATAATATGTTATTTAAGAATAAAAGTTAATAAAATTCAATGCTATCTTATTGTTTTTCCTTTGACTAAATGCATAACTGAATGCTTTATATTGCTCATGAATTCATATGAAATTCAATTCCAAAAGTGTCAATATTGGAATTGATGTGAGAACTTTTTGCTCCAGGAAAAAATATTCCACCACTGCATTGAATCATACATGATACTTTTTCACTGTAAATACTTAAAAAGTAATACAGAGAGTGTACCAATAGATCAAACAAGCTCTTAATTAATAAGTGTGGTATGAAAAAATATTTAAAATTTCTATCCAGAACAACCTCACCTCCATACCAATTGGTTTCGAGCTTATGGATCTCATCAGTGGAGAGCTAGAATATTCAGTTACTAGATCTAAAATGTAAACTCAAAACCCAGCACTTATTTCAAATGTATATTTAAGTAGAAACTCCTGAAATTTTTGGACATGAAAATGTCTTCAAATCCAGCTATCTAACTTAAATAGCTACATGGGACTGAACTTAATTCAGATCTACCATATTTTAATAGCTTCAGCATAGCCGAAGCCTTAAAGGTAAAATTATAATAATTAATAAAGTAAGTCATATATAATGTGACATTACTTTTATAAGCTTGTAGCTACAAAAATGCAATACAGAGAGCGTACCGATAGCTCAAACAAGCTCTTAATTAATAAGTGCGGTATGAGAAAATATTTAAAAACTCTATCCAGAACCCTCTCATCTCCAGACCAACTGGTTTCAAGCTTAGGCACACATCAGTATTACATTTTTGTAGCTATAAGCTTATAAAAGTAATGTCACGTTATATGTGACTTACTTTCTTAATTATTATACTTAAAAAATGAATGATTTTCTTTGCTTTACATTCAAATTCGAAGATGCTTTAATATAACTAAGAATGACTTTTTTATGACATCATTATTGGCAAACTGTTCAGTAATAAGATAATCAAGTGGTTGGTTACTCAGAAGTCATGTGATATTTATACCTTAGAAATCAAACATTGAGCTTTGATTCAAGTATTTTAGTTCTCATGTTCATTTTTCTATTGCTGTATTAAATTAGATAAAGAAAAAATAATGAAATAGACGCTTTGATGGTCATATTGTGTTTGAGCCTTAAATGATAGACTCACTTCTAAAACAGCAACCCTTTTTCTTTTGAAGCATTTTTTTTTTCATTTGGAGAATAAACATAAATCACAAAGAGTGAAATCAGGAGAATATTGATAGTATATAATTTGGGGTAATATCAAGCATAAAAATTTATTATTATTATTTTCTATTTAGTTTTAATAGGAAATGCATTAGTTTAAAAGCATTGTAATAGGTTGCTATGACAACAAAATTTTAAAGCAATAAATACACTTATTATTGCAACATAAAATTATAAGTATTAGTTATAAACAATGCACAAATATTTAATGTCTAAGGTGTATGTTGTCATGTTTATATGACATATGTAATATTTTATCGTATTGATATATATTAAATATACATATTTCCAATGCAATATTGTGAGACGGTAGTGTAAATTGTTGTAGTTTGTGTTGAGTTAAAAGAGTATTATTTGAGTTTTAAAGTGTAAATATTATTTGTTATGTGTAGTAATTATAAAAAATATTAAATTTTATTATTATTATAAAAGATTTTAAGCATAAAACAAAGGATGATTTTGGTATAAGAGTGAATAAAGAGTGTACACCTAGTGTTGATGATGTCAATTGTAAGATGTTATAAATAAGACTGAATGGTTCAAATTTGTTGATATTCTGACTTTCATAGAAGCAAACCTACGTTTTTATGTATATATATATGATCAATAGATGGCGTTTTACCAAAACCACCGAACAAGTGTAAATTTGTTTACATAAACGACAAAAGAGTCAGAATTCACTATCTCTTTTGTTGTTTATGTAAACAAATTTACACTTGTTCGGTGGTTTTGGTAAAACGCCATCTATTGATCATAAATACAAGTGATAGCAAGTTACGTGATTATAACTTGTTTTTGTTTTTCATATATATATATATTATTTATTTTGAAAACCTCAAAAATTATAGAGTATAAAGGATTACATTTGTTTAGGAAACTGGATAGGATTATTGAAAGCTTGTTAAAAGAAGGAAAAAATAAATCGTAGCATTTAAATTCAGCTTGATATTTTCCTATTGAAAATAATTATTGCATGCCAACAAAATGTTTTAATAATGAAATATAGAAGCTAACAACATATTGCTGTATATAATAATTGTTCTCATCTGCAGCTATAATTGTATAATACTGATGGAGTATTTTGACATAGGTTTGAACTAGTTTATTTTGCATCGTATTGTCATAAAAATACACTGGCAGCTGTTTGTTTATTCATGATGCCATCACGACATTAAAGATTTGCTAAATAAAGGATAAACTTCAATACTTCAAGAATATTGGAATTTAATAAATACACATTGTTTTGGATAACTATTTATGATACTTTTACTTTGTTTGGATTAATAAATGTTATTAAAATACAGCTTACAGGGCAAACATTGGAAATATTGTTTTTCTTTGAAGTGTCTAATAAATGTCATTAAAATTCAGCTTACAGGGCAGACATGGGAAATATTGTTTTTCTTTGGTCTAATCAATGTCATTAAAATACAGCTTACAGGGCAGACATTGGAAATATTGTTTTTCTTTGAAGTGTCTAATAAATGTCATTAAAATACAGCTTACAGGGCAGACATTGGAAATATTGTTTTTCTTTGAAGTGTCTAATAAATGTCATTAAAATTCAGCTTACAGGGCAGACATTGGAAATATTGTTTTTCTTTGAAGTGTCTAATAAATGTCATTAAAATACAGCTTACAGGGCAGACATTGGAAATATTGTTTTTCTTTGAAGTGTCTAATAAATGTCATTAAAATACAGCTTACAGGGCAGACATTGGAAATATTGTTTTTCTTTGAAGTGCCATGTAGGAGAATTGTGATCAGGTCATATGTTAAGACGGACTTTATTTATATATTTTTTGGTATAATATTTATAAATATTATCAATTATTACATCTTAAGTTAATTTTTTGTTTTATATATGTGAAAATAAAAGAAAGATAAATATTATCGATTATTACATCTTAAGTTAATTTTTTGTTTTATATATGTGAAAATAAAAGAAAGTTAAATTTAGTTTAAATTTACATTTATATCCTAAATTTTAATGATTAAAACTTCAATTTAAAATATTATATGTTTATTCATTGACTGCAAATTACTTTTGGATATATCTGTTATAAGTAGTGAAAATCCGAAGAATGGTATTGTAACATTTACTCATTGATATTTTATTTGGAAAATAAAGTAAATGAATAAAGCAAAATATAATTATTATATTTTATATTAATCAATTATTTATTATAAAGATTATAGAAGTATCATTAACTTTCTTGTATTTTAAATTGTATATGCATACAGCAACATTTTTGTTTTACATCATATATTAAACATTATATAGATGAATTATATAAACATCTATTTTATTAATATTAATTTATGCAGAAAATATCTATCATGATATTTAATTAGAGTGTAAGTCACAAATGTTTATTGTCTATTCATCTTTATTTTTTTTATATTCTTATTGTTAATAAATTTTAAATTCATTTAAACAAATAAAATAAAATCCTTGTTTTTTACTTCACCTTTGAGTAGTAAGTTTTAAATTGTGCTTTATGCAAAAAATTGAAGCTTAGTATTTTTAGAAAAGAACTATATGGCTGAGCACTTTCAGAGAACTTAAGTCTCCATATTCATAGCCTATTTTGGGAGTGTCGGCTTACATTGAGATTTTAAGTGAAGTTCAGTGGTAATTTATGCAAAATTTATTCAAAGTTTTGCATAAATTACCGCTAAACTTTGCTTAAAATCTCAATGTAAGTCGACATTCCCAAAATAGGCTATGAGTATGGAGACTTAAGTTCTCTAAAAGTGCTCAGCCATATAATTCTTTTTTAATAATACTAAGCTTCACTTTTTTGTGTAAAGCACAATTTAAAACTTAAACAAATAAACTCACTTTAGTTGTTATTCAATTAATAATGCAAATCTATTGGCTAATAAAATTTTGACAGATAGTGGTCATGTATTGACTTACATCATATAGTTTATAATAAAGAATTGTAAAATAGTCCAGGAGTTAAAAGATTGGATTGATAAGAGTATGTATTATTATGTATTGTTTTCTTATAGCAAATCCAATGTATTATCATTTAAGCCAGGTATATATTTTTATATAATAATAAATTAATTAATGATGTTTAATAATTAATTAGAAGATCACCACAATTATTTTAACAGCTATATGCAATAGTTATTTTTGGATAAAATATATATATATATCTGAGCTAGTTTGATAGTTATAAAGTATAAGTAATTAATTATTTAGGGTAAACAAAGGATAATTGGATTCTTGCATATTCTTTTAAACTATTGGATGTGTATTATAGTGACTTAATAGAGTTACAAAAATGGAAATCTTATGATATATTACAAAATTGGTAATTACATACGTTGAACTTAGTATTTGAATTACATTGAATAGCATGATTTACTCTGTTTAGAGTTAAAGCTTATTGGTGTATGCATGCCTAATTTAAATATTAGGTTTTCAATATTACCATTTGATTATAATAGAGTATTAATAATATTATACATATAAGGTTATTTATAATTTAGAGACTTTATTAATTTGAAGGATAATTCATTGTGAATTGTTAATCATATTTGCATAACTGTCAAATAAGAATCAATTATTTCTTAATGTTATGATTGGATATTGTAAATTATAGGATCATGTCAGGTATTGACTATCATTTTACATTATAAGTTGATGTCATTGATAAAGAACATTAAGTGAATCGATCTCATGCATTATATTTTATTATAGTTTTGTAGACATTTTTTCATTTTATTAAGGATAGATTAATGTACATAAATTGGTAAGCAGAGGGGATTTGAATCCATACTTTCATGCTTCCTTTAGTCATCCACTCCATATTATGCAAATAATACAAATCCCTTCTAATTACATCTAGCTTAAAAGCATATATAATAGACCTGTATTTAAATATTTCATAGGAAAACAAAGCCATTTACCAATATTAGACATTTTATCCCATTACAAGTGGTTTATCCAGAAAGGGCATATTACCATTTATGAGATAGTATTGCTCTGTTAGTATCGTCTTTATTTTTATTAGCATTATTTTCATTTTATTCAGTTTCCATTGGCGATCAACTATTGGGTTATACTTTATCTTGTTGCAATTGGTATCTTAAGTTGGCAGGGTATATAAAAGCCTTTCTTTCCTATTCTTATTTAATTTTTAATCTGTTGCAATATGTAAGATGGGACATGCTGGTTTTGATTAAAAATCGTATAACACTCAAGATTTTGTGCATTGGTTCGTTATTGTGGTTAAGCTTGCACTCCCCACTTTGCCACAAATCAGGATGTTTGTTTTTGCCACAAATTGGGATGTTTGTTTTACCGAATCACACAAACTTTTCAAAACTTCTAGGTAAAACATCTGATTATTATGGACACCTTCTGAGTCAAAAGTACCATTTGCATCCAAAAATAAAATTAAGATTGTCTTAACATTGGACCTCACTTGTGACTTTTTTTTTTGGGATGTGATCAATTTGAAACTTCCATTAAACCATTCATACATTTGTAATTTCCCTAGAGCAGCTTACTTGTAAGCTTTTTCAAGCATTGTAATTGTTTTCCCTAAACGGAAAACATAATTTCACATTGTTCCATCTTTTCAGCCATTACAAAAATTGACAAATAAGTGAGACTAACTTTACAAAAACATTTACTATGCCATGCCATGACTTTGTTCGATGATGGCAATTGGCAGACTTTAAAGACGTCCTGAATGCAGCACCTAGTTGTAGAAGCATGTACTACAAAGCACTTGCTGATCTCTAGAGAATAATTACAGTTATTTTTGAGTGCCCCCTTATAGATATGTTTAGCAGTGGGATTACTAGAAAAACATTTATTATTTATCAGGGTTGATGCTAAACTATCTTATTCTAGTAACCAATATTAGCTTTTTTGCCTCGAGTTTAATTATAAATAAAAGGATATACTCTTTAATATATGTTTATTAATCTAATCTTTTCAACAAGCTCAACAATACATAATAATAGCTATTTAATATGTCAGCTAGAAATATAAATTTCATATAATACTAAATCATCCATGCACTTTACTACTGTTACACAATGCTTTATTTACCACCCTCTTTTACAGTTTACAGTTTCGATTGCCCCAGCAATCTTCTTCAGAACTTTTTATATCGCCTAATTTCAATATTTTTTATTGGAAAAACTTTTTTTTTTCATAAAATAATATTACATTCTCTGCACTACATATTTAATCGTCTTAATTTATTTACATAAAATTATTAGAATTTAAATCTTAAATGTTATGTAAACTTCTAAGCTTGTTTGATTAATATTTTAAAAAGATAATCATTAATATAAAGGTACTTCTTTTGAAATTCAATGATTCATTTATATGCGATATAACAATAAGCTAGCTGTTATAAAAACAGCCATTTTCATTTAACCAATAAATTAGCATTAATATAAAAAAGGGCATTATTTATAAATTTACTAAAATGACTATTAGGGTTAAACTTGGGATTATTATTATGGTCTGCGCATTGCTTCACAAAAATGGTACATAAGTATATATAAACATATTTATAGAACAGACAAGTCCAAATAAATACATTACGAAAATAATTCCCAAGTTTGATTCTCAAAGGATCATTTTAGATGAACTTGTAAATAATATCTAACTTTTCGTTAAAACGACCTCATTTTGATCTGACTTCTGAAATATCTCTAAGCTTTGTGCATTGGAGTTAGTTTCACCAATAAATTATTATATACTAAACTTCACATATTGTAAAACGTTTGATATTATCAGTTTCTGAAGCTAATATAATTTTAATTATATCTTTACAACAGAAAATATTAAAACAATGTGATGTGATGCGATGTACTGTGGCTTCTCCTTAAACGGAGTCAGGAATTTCTCAGCAATTATACCCAGAGAAACCTTTAGCCACTTTATTTTCCATTCCCCACTCTAAGTTTTCCATATTCTGCTCCATCCAATTTCCACAACATAATCTTTATCAACTCTATGGCCTTTATATCTAAATTCCCCTTACCTTTTCCCAAACCCAGCATAAAAAACAATAATCCACTTAATGTACAATCACTTTTTTCATATTTATTCTCCCATAACTTCATTATTTGTACCTTTCTGTTTTCAAACATTTGATGTGATGTGATGTACTGTAGCTTCTCCTTAAACGGAGTCAAGAATCTCTCAACAATTATGCCCAGAGAAACCTGTTAGCCACTTTATTTTTCATACAGTAGTGCCACCTAGTGGGAGCCATAGAAATCAATGAATGCAAAAAGGTTTGTGCATAAAATCCCTATCTATTGCCTCTTCATCTGATATCCCTGGACTAGTTTATCAGTGAGAAGCCTTAGATCTTATCCAGATCTTTGTATCTAAAGCAAACATTCAGCATCCACCTTTTAATAACTTGTATAAGCACAGGGAATGGTGATCATATGATGTTTGGTGGTGTAATCCCATTCTTGTCCATAGGATGATGAAGAACCAAAGACTCCAAAAATGTGTAGACATTAAACTGGATTCATTCAGACTCATAGCTTTATAGTTAATTAAAAAGATAAAAAGTGACTGCTGCTGGAATACTGCATTAGATCCTAATATCTAGGTGGGATGCTCTCAGATTCAAGGCTCATCAATACCACAATCTAGAAAAGATGAGTAGGCACTAGAGAGGAATTCTTATGTGCAAACTTTCTTGCATCCATTAATTATTCTGGCTTACACTGGATGGCACTAATGGATGGAGACTTTTGCCTCTGTTATAACAGCTTGTGTAAGCAGAAGGAATAGTAATCATGTGTTATTTAGTGGTTTAATATCAATCCACAAAATGTGATGATGGTGACTATGGTTATTAAAGAACCAAAGACACCAAAATATATAGATCCTGAACTGTGTTTAGGTTTGTATGACTATACAAGTGATCAACCTTGGATTGAAAACATTATTGTGTTTTCATTTTGGATTCCTATCTTTGAAATTAACTAAAGAGGTAAAAGTTGGCTATTAGAGATTTGCATTAGATCCTAAGATCTAGGTGCAGCGCTCTCAGATCCAAGGCTCCTCACTGATGAAAGCTACAAGGTAGAAACTAGTCTGGGGATATTGGGTGAGTATGCAACTAGATAAGGATTTTATGCACAAACCTTCTTGCATCCATTGATTACTATGGCTTGCACTGGATGGCACTACTGTATAGAGTTTTGCCTCTGCATTAACATCCTGTGTAAGCATAGGAAGTGATGATCATGTGGGCATAAAATAAAATTTGTGATGGTGGCAGTTTATTTAAAGTTGTATGCTGGATTACTTCTATTATCTAATATTTAATTTCCATATATTTTCAGAAAAATCCAAACTTTATTTATATTCTTCTAAATATACTTACTTGTTAATAAAAAGATGCAGTTTAGGGTGAAACAATATTTTAGGTGATATCTCATCTTAAGACCTGATAAGTGAGAATGAGCATTGAATTTAAACCAGTGATTTTTAGATTTGTGAATACAATAACCAGACATCTTATCACAAAAACAATTAAAATTAAATTAACCACTGATTAGAGAGGAACATATAAATATGTCTAACATGGACCAGTACACATTTATTAACTTAGGAAAACACAAGAATTTTGGAAGAGAAACAAAAACCTCATGCCAATTGGGAAATAGACCAGTAAATCAATCTAGGGTGATAATCCATAATGTTTGGTTACCCATTTATTAACATTACCCTCAAAAATAGAAATAGAGAAGCCAGAATGACTTTCACAGATTAAGTAGGCAAAATGTCTACTGACTGTTACCTTTGACAGAATAGTCTCAGTGGATAGAATTTATGTCCAGTATTCAAAACTGCATGACTTAGACTGTTATACACCAAAAGGGGAGAAGAATAATTCTATTCAAAATATCTTGTGTACGAACCTGTGCGGTGTGGGGCAGTTGGTAAAGGGTCCAACTTGGGATTGAGAGATCCCAGAATTGATTCTGGTGCTCACAGTTTTGGCATCCAAAGTCCTTAGCAATAAAGCCATATATATTTTTCAAATGCTAACCTTTGTGCTATTACTAATGACAGAATGTATTTAAAAAAGTATAGTAAAGTTTGAATTTTTCTACAAATATTCAACAATTCGGAAAGATGATAAAAATATTATAACATATAATTAAAAATTCAATGACTATTTCCATTGCTTATTGAATATCTTTAAAAAAATTAACTTTATTTAAATATTCCAAATACATTCAACTGTTAGTAATAGCACACAGGTTAGTATATACACGTTTTGAGATATTATTCTCTCCTCTTCTTCAGGTCTTTCTGGCCTAACCAATGACAGTACTAGCCTGGGAATTGAACCTGAACCATTACATTCTTGAGCATTAAATGTTAAGGTAACACTCTAACCAACTGAGTCATCCTGCCAAAGGCAACACTCAGTAGAAATTTCATATACTTATCTCTAAGGTTGCTGCTAATATCTCCATTTTTTCTTAAGAGCGAAGTTGATTAGTGGTTTCCATACATTATGTATAATCACACTAGGTTGACTAATGGAATTATTTGCCATTGTCATGTGAGAAGCTTCTTTAAATTTTCTTCTGTGCACTTTTTCTTCTCTATCCAAGGAGAAAATCACTCTCTTTTAGTCTATTTCATCTGATGATATATTAATTTTTCATCATTGTTGGCAAAGGCAAGCTTATAACCATCAACTGCTCTAAGAATACATAAATCTATTTTATTCTTGGCCCTTTTTCAATATATGTGTGCTATTTATCCATTGTCTGAGAGAGAGAGAGAGAGAGAGAGAGATTTTCTCCTCTTAATTACATACATATCCATTAAGCTGTGCTAATTTCATGCTTACAACTATAAATGTTATATATTTTTTTTATTTTAAAATTATTTACAATGGTCTGCATTGATGTAAAAATAGAAGATATTATATATAATATTTAAATACATGAATACTTTATATCCCTGGAGTTTAGATATAATTATAAGAGATTTGAACCCAGACTTTCAAGCTCCTTTCAGTTATCCGATCTATCTTATACAACTGATACGCATGAGCACACATGTGAAAAAATAAATGATATTCACTATACATATTTCATGCTACAAGTTGGTACAAATCATCATCTTCCACATATACATACATACACATATATATATAATCAGTGCTTGGTTTATATTAAGATAGTAAGTCTTCAAACTTTAATGGACAGACTTCAATCTACTCCACCATCCAACACTTCAACCTTCCATACCAATAAAAATCAAATGATGAGATGTCTAATTTCTTTCATGATGCCAATATTATTATCATGCCCATGTTGAGCTTATCTTATTCTGACCCTTCACATAAGGACTTTATTTAAATACATAGAAGAGGGATGGTAGGATACAGGCAGAATCTGTAATATTTAAACACAGGTATATTTTATATCCCTGGAGTTTAGATGTAATTATAGCACTGATTTATATGTATATGTGTGTGGGAGATGCTGATCTGGACCAATGTTTGACTGCTGATTCAGCAGAAAATATGTATATCAGAAATCATTTAACTTTTTCACATGTGTATCAGTTATATGAGATAAATGGATATCTGAAGGGAGCTTGAAAGTCTGAGTTCAAATCCCCTTTAATTATATATATTATATAATGAGCATGAATAAGCTGTTAACAAGATTTTCTGAATATCCCTTTATCCAGACTGGTTTCTAGCTTCTGGCTGTCATCAGTGAGGCACTAGGATATTCAGACATTAAATCTAAAAATACCAGATGAAATCCAGTATTTATCTAATGGTTAACTATTAAGTAGAAAATCTAAAAATTTTCAGACATATACATGTTTTCAAATTCAGCTATGTAACTTAAATAGCCACATGGGACTGAACTAAGTTCAGATACACCAAATATTTATAGCTTTAGCAACATTACATCACCAAAACCTCAAGAGCAAAACTATAATTGCAAGAAAATCAAGTCATACATCATCTGACTTAATTTAATAAACTTGTACTACAAATGTTATATAATGAGCAAGAATAGCTAGCTCTTAACAAGCTTTAACAAATAACCCTATACTCAGACCGGTTTCTAGCTGCTGACTGTCATCATTATATAACATTTATAGTACAAACATATTAAATTAAGTCACATGATGTATATCTTGATTTCCTAGCAATTATATATATATATATTTAATATGTTTGAATGTAATTAAATTTTAATTAAAAATAAATAATACAAGACAAAAATTGGTTTTATTTTACATTCAACACGTGACTATACTTTTAAATACAGAGTGTCTAGTGACATTACTAATATCAGGATTAAAACAACATTAGACTTGATGATACAATATGAAGTAATCAATCCAAATCATTAAAATAAACATTCAAGTTGATATATTAGTTTATTAGTAAAAGAAAAAAAAATTCGATAGGTCTTAAAAAAATTTAACAACGTAAAAGGAAAATTAGAATTAAAACAACTCAGAAAATAAAAAAATACTACTAAGATATACATGATAAGTCACAAGTAAGAGTAGATAAACAAAATATGATTATACTGTGGATTTTAGATTCTCTGTATGTATAAATCTTGATTAATTATTTTTGAGACATCTATATTTAAAAATGAAAAAATGTCCAAAGGCATCATATTTTTTTACTGGTGCATTTTATTATATTACAATATTTTTGTGAGATAAAGGGTAAATAAACTTTAAATATCCCACTGCAGGGCATAAGTTTGTCCAACAGTCCCTCATAAAAAGCAGTAAAAGAGAAGGTTGTATTCTTCAGGCATGCCAATTGCTGTATGCTTAAAATTTTTATTCTTGTTTTACCCTTTAACTGAGTATAGCTGGATATCCATTTACTGACCAAAACAGCTAGTTATCTGGGTTAGCTAGAAGCTATTTATCTGCAAAGTACATTCCAAGCCCATTGAAAATTTTTCAAGTTTATTCAATCCAGATTCAAACCTAAGGTCATAGGCATTGAAGTTGGATGACATACTATTGCATCACAAAACCATTTATCATTTTATATCATTTCCCACAATATATCCATGTCTTTTATTGGTTATTATACATAGATGTATATCTGGATATTGCAATTTACATAATAGATAGGTTGAATAAATAGCTACATATAGATGGCTAAATAAAATAGTTATTTGTTACTACATCATCATCATCATCAATCATAGTCTTCCATTCATTTTGAAAATATAAAAATCATTAATTGAAAATTAGTGTGAGTGCCAAACTAGTGAGCACCCAAATTTATTCTGGGATCAAACCCAAATCAGACCTCTAATCTACTGCGCCAAACTGTTGTCTTACGATATTTAATTACTGTACCATAAAGCTAGAATTATGCTTAATAATAGATCATATTATAAAAATTAGCTACATGATGATCATGGCGTAATTTGGGTTATAGATGGCAACCATCTGGTATCATCAACTATAAATACAAGCCATCATCATTGCATCACTCTTATAATGATTTGTAGATCATTAGTATAATTTAATGTGTTCAAGGGGTATAATCAGTGGATAATGTATTTGTTTCAGATTATGATTCCAATATTTTTTGTTACAGAAAACTATATTTTATTTATTTTCTCTATTTCTGTCTTACTAGTAATTTGCATGATTACAATTCAAAAGAACTAAAAGATAAAGTGATTTTTATTACTTAAAAATGTTATATATATGTATATATAACCATTAGGAACCAGCCAACATTTAGACAATCCAAATATATATAATAATCAATTTTAAACTGTTGTCAAGGCAACATTTTTTATCAATAAAGGTGGAATCCCTATTCCACTTTTATTGTTAAAAGGAGATTGCCTTGACAACAGTTTGAAATTGTTGATTGTTATCTATATTTGGATTTTTGACCGGTTTCTAATGGTTACTTATAAATTCATTTATCCTTGAACATTATTACACTTAATATATATATTGTGACCCTGTGCTATTGCAAAAGGTACTACTTAAATGCCTTATTTAAGTGTTTATGCTATTTTAAACAATATATATATATATATATTGTTTAAGAGAAAAATGAAACATGATAAATTTATTGTGATATAAAAATATATGTGAATTATCCTATCCAAGATTTGCTTAATTGATTTAATTAGTCTATTCAAATAACTATGAGTACTTAGTATAACATTTTAGTGATTTAAAGAGTATTGTAATAGGTAGCTTTAGTATTTAATAAGTAAATATGCTTATAAGATGAGAATTGGAGCTTAGCACATGCTTAGTTTTAAAAGACTTAATGTCAAGTAAAGTTAGATATAGTGTAAGACTGATTAAAGCTAAATTTTTATGTTTAGAAAACTATAAAATAGTTAGTGAGTTAAATTAATTATTAGAATTGATATATAATTTGTTTGAGTTATATTATTAGAGCTAAAAATAGTTAAATAAAGTTAGTTTATTTAAAAAAAAAACATTGAAATTAATTACAAATGCTCAGGTTAACTATTAAACAGATTAAAATTTAAAAGGATATAAACTAAGGTCTGGTATGTATGTGTATGAGTTATGCATGATGCTTTATAAAATGTTATTTATTATAAATGAATTTAATTTGAGTTTATTTATTTATTTAAGAAGATTGTTTAAAATAGTAAAGGAATGTAAGAGCTTCTAATAAATAAAAGTTTGAATTTGTTCAGATTTTGGAGTCTGCCAAGGTGATTGGTGAGGGTTATAGGGCCTCATTACATGTATGTGAGTTATATGGATCAGTGGACTGGAATAAATCGATAAGTGAATTAATAAATTTTTGTTAGATTATAATGTAGACTTTTGTAAAGCCAGATTTATTATGGAAGTTGGAATGGATTAATGGTGACATTACTGCAAGATATGGACAGGATCATTATTAAATGAAGAATGGTTGGTGGATGGGATTGGCAGTGAGTGGTATTGTGTGTAGTTTATACGTTTTGGAAATGGAAAAAACATATTGTTGAGCCATTTATAAGGAGGTATGATTTAATATATAGAAGATATGTGGATGATGTTTTTATGTATGATTCAAAAGATGTGGTAGTGAATATGTTCAATGAATTAAATGAGAATCCTGGTTTGTCATGGACTATTGAGTTTGAAAATGATGGTATCTTAAAGTATTTAGATGTAAATGTATATAAATGCTATATGTTTGGATATAAAATGTTTGTTAAACCATTTAATGTAAAAGGTTTTATGCATCCATCATTGAACGGTCCTTTGAATTATAAAATGGCTGGATTTAAGTGTTTTTGTATCAAAATTTGCATCTTTGTAAATTTGAAGCAGATAGGAAAAGTAATATTGAGAAATATATGAATGATTTGATAGGGGTGGATACAAAAAAAACTATATTACACAGACAATTGTAATTGTTTTACCAGAATTTAAAGTTTAAACATAAAGTGGATGTAAATAATAAAACGGTCAAAAAGTGGTTTTCTTTAGCTTATGTGCCATCTATAAGTAAAAAATTAAAAAAAATATTATTGGTGAAAATTATAATGTAGGATTTCATTCCCCTTTGTGTTTAAATAGATTAATAAACAATTCAAAGGATAATGTTGAAGAAATGAATAAGTATAAAGTGGTTTATGTCATTGCTTGCAAAAAAATTGGTTGTAATGCTATTTATTACAGTGAAACGAAGGTGTTAACAGCATATTTATCAGTACAAAAAATCTAAAAGTGATTTACAGATTAATTCTGTTTTTTCAAATCATGAAAGTAATTGTGGTTATGAGTTTTATCCTCAAAGTATTAGTACTGTGTGCAATGAATCAAATGATCGGAAAAGGAAGTTGAAAGAGGCTTGGTTTAATGGGAAGTCTAAAAATGTTATTAATCAGCATAACACTAGTATTCCACTGGGTATGTACTGGCATATTAACCATTCTGTTCCAACATGTTGCCAAGATTCTGGTATACAGTACCAAAAGCGCTTGGCAAATTGTTGTTTATAATTAATGTTTCTTGCATTTTGGCTGCTCTGTTTATCACACTTTATTCGTGTAGAATAATGAGTCCTGAGTTATTAATTATGTTACAGAAATCTTGGTTTAAATCAGATAAACAATTCAAATAAAATACAGATCCAAAACGTAAAAATGCAAAGTTGCGTAAGAATTACATTTCCAAAGGTTGGAGTGGCATTTAAAATTAAAACATTTATTTTGATTTACTTTGAAATGATTTTCATTTAAGACAGTATGTATATTATTTAATTATCCTACAAATAAAGATTACATTATTTCAGAAGTTGACATAAAATGAGCTCCTTTCCTTCTAGATACTCGAATATCATCCAGGGAAAAGTCTTTGATCTTTCCAAATTATATTGTTTTATGCATTTGTTAGTTAAATTAAATATTTCTTTAATTAAAGATAATTATTATTATAGTATGTTTGGGATACATTAACTTATAAGAGAAGTGTATGTTTCCTTTAATCTACTAGGATGTCATTCATTTATTCAACAACATGATATGTTAATTAGTACTTAAAATTATCATATAAAGAACAGTGAGATTTTCACATACTTTATTATTCAAACTATAAACAAGGCAAAACTCTCTATACAGTAGTGCCACCCTGTGCCAACCAGAGTAATCAATGGATGCCAGAAGGCTTGTGCATAAAATCCCTATCTAATGCTTTGTTTATAAACAATTATGTGCTAGTATAAGAGATAGTGATCACGTGATGCTTAATGGTTTAATTATTCAAAGTACTTTTATTGTTGTGAATATCAATAGTGTGGCATTAATAAATCAACTATAATTAATTGTACTATAAGAAAAGTACATTAGCTTTTAATTTATAAGAGTTATTTTAGATCAGATCATGGCAATAAACTTTATTTGGGCATTAACATTTGTTTTTTTTTAAAGATATTTTATGAGGGTATAATAGAAGAAATTCCTTTAGTATTCTATGATATGCAAAGTAACTATGGTACTTGGAAATGCAATTTTTATATGGAAAATTTGGTTGATTTAAAAATTGTGCGTAAGAGTGAATTGTTTGTCTATTATGATAATATGCATTTGTTATTATTTTAATTCCCTTTTATTTTAATGCATGTCTCAGTAGTAAATATAATTATAACACATAACCCAGTGAGCTTACCTAAAGGATATCATCATCATCATCAGGATGATGGAGTATATATCATGTAGCCCATTATATTCCTTCAGGGGTAGGATATATATATATATAATGTTTATGTTTAAATTTAAATTGTTTTAAATTTAAATTATTTTTATGCATAATTTGTGATGGAAAAGCATGCAATTATAGTGTTTACTTTAATAAGATTATATTTTTTCTAGTGGTAAAATTGCAACAACGTATATCCATTTTTAATTTATCCATAATATATTTAAGGAACTTCTATTTTTAAAATTATGTTTTATTCCTAAAAATATATATATTATGTTTAAAGAAATATATATATATAAATTAGCACACTACTTTTTCGTACTCTTCTGCCATCTAGTGTAAGCTATAGTAAGAAGCTAGATGATAGTGCTTAACAAATCTTTATCCAGTGCTATCCCATCAAATATTCCCAGACTAGTTTATAGATTATAGCTTTCAATAGTGAAGTGCTTCTTGGGGGTTTTGAACTGTGTCTATTTGGATCTCTAGAATTAAATGCACCTTTCCATCCAACAGTCATTTTTTATTTTTTGCTATTCTGCTAAGCTACCAAGTCAAATTGAAAGACTAGTTCAAAATAATTCAAAAGATTTTTCCGTGATGAAAGAGAAAAGCTAGAAATTAATCTGGGGATAATGGATAGGATAGTACTTGATAAAAATTTATTAAGCATTACCATATGGCATCCATTGATTACTAAAGCTTACACCAGATGGGGTAAGAGTAGAAAGAATAAAAAAGCTTGCTAATGGATGGCAACCTGTAAGCTAAGATTATATATATTGTGATGAAAAAAGTTTACTTTTCCACATTTATGTTGAAAAAAAAAATTAAAAAAGAAAGAAGTCCATATTGAAAAGATTAAAGATCACCTTAGAAATTTTATTTGAATAATAAATGTTTTTGATGAATAGATATTCAGATTAATGGATAATATTTTTAAAATTAATTTGCTGAAAATTACAAAGTGTATTTCAAACATCAGGAGTAAAATGTACTCATAAAAGATAAAAAGAGTTCTCACTCAAACAATTAAAATCTTAGCAGTTTGAAAAGTAAGATATTGAATAACATTTCTCTCAAGGCCTTGAAAGCTATATTTTAATAAGAGTTATAATTAGCTAATGAAACTTGAGGGAAAAAAAAAAAATAGATTTATAAATAAAGAAAAAAAATCATACTGTTATTAAATTATTTGTTTTTTCCTTGATATTAGCTTATTCTCAATATGCGCGCACACACATATATAAGGAATATTTTTTTTAAAAAAAATCAAAATCATTCCGATAATATTATAATAAAAGACATTTTTAAAATTAGCATTATAAATATATTTCCAATTACTAATTTACTAGCACTAGTACCTATAAAAATTATTTTGACAGATTAACAAATGTCACATGACCTTTATATATGGCAGCAGTGAAATGCCCTCTAAACAGTTCATTGTGAAATAAAATATTGGATATACAATAAGTTAACTTTTGAATTTTAAATCTTACTAATAAAACATTCACAGCAGTTTTAAAATTATTGTGTCTGGTCTTCAAACATCATTAAACATAAAATAAAATTATTCAAAATTTTACTTTATATCAAATAAATAAATATATGGCATACAGCTATTAAATGTGATGTGTTTTTTTATAATCAATAAACATAGACAATTTTATTAATTTCTAAAATCAGTTATATCTTATTTAATTTTCAGGGAAATATTACCATTATTATTTATAAATAAAATTATTCAGGGTCATTACATACTCTGAATATATTCGATATAATCTCTATATACTTATATATATGTTGAATTAAATATTTTTCATGGATTGTTATTCTAATAAAGAACAAAAATAATATTTTATTCACATAAACCGAGATAACCTTTGCCTTTGAAGTTGCCAGAAAATTATCAATTACTAGTAATTGACAATCTCTCTTAGGCTAAATAAGTTGGTCTCCATTACCTATAGTAGCTCATTTGTTAGGGTTTATTATTGGAATAAAGGAAACTCCTCTTTTACTTCAAATCCAAGTTGTTAAATGAATTTAAAACCAGAAAGCTATTTTATATAGATGTGAGAGTGTGAACGAGTAGTATCTTTTCTGACATTCTGTAAACTCTCCAGAGAATTATATATGTTGAATTAAATGTTTTCCATGGATTGTTATTCTAATAAAGAACAGAAATAAGGAGATTTTATATATATGTTAAATTAAATATTTTTGTATATTTATTATGATTAAACAAAAGTAAATGAATGATTATATCCAAGTAAACAATTAAAGATAACTTTACCTTTATGTTGCTAGGAAACCATCAATTACTAATTGATAGTCAAGAAGCTAAACAAATGTCTTGCGTTGTTAGCCGAGAGGTATCGCAGCCGCCATGCAAGCAAGTAGTTGGTTGCAGACGGTTGTGGGTTCGCGTCCCGGCCGATGCTATGACACATGGAAAAAAAAAAAAGAAGCTAAACAAGTTTTCTTTAATAGCCTCATAGCTTTTTTATATTGAAGAGTTTAATTGAAGGAAAAGGAAACCCTCTTTTACTTTTAAATCATGTTGGTATAAAGAAGACACATTTTTTGATATCCTGTAAATAATAATTCATCTTTCCAAGAGGTTGGTATATATTATATTAAATAATTTCATGAATTTGTTATGATGCAGCCAAAGAAAATTGATGGATTATATCCATGTAAATAACTATACATATATCATTATTTTCAACCATTGTCAATCCACTTCAAGATGAAAGCCTCTCCAAGTTCAATCCATCTCTGCTCTCCAGCTTCTCTTGTCCCCCATCACCCCAGCACACTTTCTTAGTTCATGCATCTCACATGTGGTTTCTTTCTAGGACTTTTACAATCTCTTGAAATCAAATTCAAGATTTCAACTATCCTTCTAGTATCTCTTTTAGCTATATGTCCAACCCAACTCCATTCCAGTTTTTTAATTCTGTTAATGATGTCAGTAACATCTGTTTGTTTCTCATTTCATTTTTCATCTCTTCTTGTTACTCGTAAGAAGCATCTCTTCATATATATAAACTTATATGATAATCAAAAGTTGTAAAAGAAAATATTAAATATTATATAGTAGCCACTATTTGAATTTTTAAATGAAAAGTTCACAGTATTTTCAGAAAAACCCTAGCAACATCCATGCCAAATCTCATTATTTATAGAACAAAATTATCTAGAATCTTACTTTATGTAAAATAGATTTTCCGTGCTCGAAGCCTTCACAAGATTGTTTGAAATGCAGTAAGTGATAGTATCATTTTTCTTCAGACTACATAATAAATGTTAAAAAAAACTATTGCCAGTAATGTATTTGTTGTTCATTATGCATTTTTTTTGGGTGTGCAGAAATATAATTGTATTGGAGTCATGACTAAAGGACTTATGATTACTTTAATAGAATATAACTTTGACACAAGTTGAACTATATATACACACATGTAAGCCTCTTTTAAATATAAATTCTGTTTTTAAGTCAAAACATACGTATATAATATAGGGGATTTGAACACAGACTTTCAAGCTCCCTTCACCTATTCTCTCAATCTCATATAACCTATACATATGACCCCACACATGTGAAGAAGATAAATCTTCAATATACATATTCATGCTAAAACAGCACTCATCCGTTGATCCAGATTATCATCTCCCACACATATATATAATCAGTGCTTGTTTTGTATTAAGATAGCAAATCTTCAAACTTTAATGGACGGGTTTTACTCTACTCCATCCTCCAACTTTTCAGCCATCCCTACCATATTAATTATACATATACTTAAATATTATATATATATATAGTGAAATATAATGTTTTGAGATTAATTCATTGCAGATGTTTAAATATAATTACATTGTCCTCTAGAATCAGCATGTGACTATATATTTTTAAAGGCCACAAAGTTATCATAGCTGGCAATATAATTATATTTAAACAATTGCAATGAGTTAATGTCAAAACATTACATAAAATATTTACCACTGTAAATTCTTATTTATATTCAAATATAAGTAAGAGTTTCAATCCTTTTTATAACACAACCATTTTGCTTTACAGTGCTTTTACTGATAAGATATATTTAAACTTTTAACCTGAAGCAACTACTTATTTTCCAGCATATAGGATGCACTTGTACCCCTCAAAATATGCCTAAAATATGGGGTGCATTTTATGCAGCAGTAATCAAAATTATGAATTAAAATTTCAGCCATTCTAAAACTTCTGCTTTATATATATATATATATATATATAAATATATATATATATATATATATATATATATATATATATATATATATATAAGTGTCTTTGTGTTCATTCATCCTAAAGGCTGGATGGATAAAGGAGGATGAGGTTGTGGATAGACAATGTGTAGTTTAGGCATCCTAGTGGACTATTAAAGAAACCTGCCTTGCTACTATGGGATCAGTTTCAGAGACACAGAACAGAAACTGTGAATAATAAAACCAACCAATTGAAAACTCACTTAGCTTTAATTCCAGGTAGTCTAAGGAGCCAGCTTCAGCCTTTAGATATCTGCAATAATAAACCATTTAAAGGATTAGTGAAGGAGAAATGGAACAGTTGAAGGTAATGTACAGATTTTGAAGTGATAGCATCAGGAAGAATAAAAGTTCTATCATTTTGCAGATTTCTGAATGGGTCAAAACTTCATGGGTTGCTGTGAAACATAAGATGGTTGTAAAGTCATTTGAGAAATGTGAAATTAGTAACTCAGTTGATGTCATGATTTGTTATATGAAGACACAGTCTCTGACGAAAAGACTTCAAGAGGATGGGGATTAAAAAATATCTAACTACAGTGTTACCTTGTTACATTTTTATAGACATAGCTATAAAGTTAGTACAGTAAATCATTATAGAATTTTGTGAAAAAATGTAGAAAATTCTTTTTTTTCTTCTTAAAATGTGTATAAAAAAGGAATATGTCTTATATGCCACTGCATCCTATACATTGGTAAATGCAATTATCAAAGATTTTATTACTTGTGACTTTTCTATGAAGAATGAGTTGTTAATAGAATTGTTAATAAATTAACAATAATTTATTTGTACAGCACAGTATTCATCTGGAAGTATTCAGGAGGAAATCAGTATTCACAATGCTCTTTTTGATTTTGAATGTATGAATTTACACACCCTCATCGATAAGTAGGGAATTTCTCATTCTAGAGCTTATCTATATATATGCCAACCCTTATCTACCTTGCCCAACTCAGGCCTGATTCCATTGTATGTCTGACACTTCAACTAACACAATCTGTTCCAACCCAAGTCACATATCACAGGAGAAAGCCCACCACCCCAATCACCTGAAATTTTAAATGTTTACCAATATAGAATACATATAATTTGATAATTATTTATTTATACAGCACAATATTCATATGTAAGTACTCAGAAAAAAACCCAACCTTCACAATGCTCTGTTTGATTATGAATGCATGAATTTCCTTACCCATAAGTAAGAAATTTTAAAAGAACAGGTAAATCACTTGTCCATAGAGATTATCCATACTTAAGCTAACTCTTACTTACCATGCCCAACTCAGGATCTGATTTCATTGTATGCCTGGACCCTTCAACTGACAAACAATGAGTGCAAACCCAGTTCACATATTGCAGAAGAGAGAAACTTCCTACCCCCAATCACCTGCAATATTAAAGCATATGTGAATTGGGTCTGTACATTTCATTTGTCATTTGAAGTGTAAGCGTATACTGGAATTGGACCCTGAGTTAGGCATGGTAGGTAAAGGTTGGCTTATATATGAATAAGCTCTAGGGACAAGTGATTCACTTGTTCTTTTAAAACTTCTTATTTACAGGTGAGTTGCTTGTAAATTCATATATTCTAAATCAAACAACATGTGTGAAGGTTGGTTTCCTTTGAAATACTTATAGAATTATTAGTTATAACAATCAAATTATTTATTCCTTGAGGATTCATAAGAAATTTGAACCCAGTATATAAGACACAATCTCTTTGCTCTCTCTCAATCTTGACTTCTGCATATCTACAACGACTGTATTAAAGCATGCAGGATAATAGAATTGTTTAAATCTTATTACAGAGAAATAAAAATGTAAACTATTGGCTTATTACATATTAATGATACAGATGTATCTTTGTGTAAAGTTATTACTTTGTATCTGTAATTTTGGAACAAAGGTCATAAGATAAAAACTTTTGAAAAGATAAAAATGGCCATCTCATCTTTTGTACCTACATACAATTATAAAGGCCAATCAGTGTGAATATATTACATTATTCATTTTATTTACATTAGATTGAAAGTTTACTAGTATTTAACATTGCTAATTGAATATTAAAGTATTACACTTGCGTGAAGGACGATTACCTTCATGTCAGAATTACAGTTTGACACTGCATTCGCACAAAAAAATATTCTAGATTGTTTACTCTGTATCTGATATTTTTTAAAACTTTAGTCCCAATCATACTTATAGTTTTTGCACAATATAAATTATTGATTTGTTTTTGTATAAATCACAAAATAAAATAAAAAAAGCAAATAATTGGTTGTTCAAGATCTTGTGACATTTAAGCACTGAAATAAAAGATTGATTTTCAACCCTGATGCTTTAATTCTTGAATAAATAACACCATTCCTGTGTTAAATTGCATGGGCTAGGTTGACTTTGATTTAAATGAAAAACGTAGATTGCTTCTGTAAAATATTTTGTTTTATGGTCCTTTCAACTTTTCTTTTTTTAAAAAAAACATCCTTCGTATTTGTAATGAGATTATATAAAACATTTTTTGATCATTAAGAAATTTTATCTAGCATTCAAATTTAAAATAGATAGATAAGTAGATAAATGGATATATATATATATAAATAGAGAGAGATAGATAGATAAAAAATGACAAACGGATAAACAAATAAGTAGATAGATGAGACAATAAAAGTAGGAAGATATATATAGAGAGTTTATAGATAGATAAATTAAGTAGATAGATATGTAGATAGACAGACAGATAGATAAATAGTCAGATAGATAAGTAGATGAACATAAAGACATAAATAGACAGACAGATAGAAGGATAGATAGATAAGTAGTAGGTAAGTAGATAGATAGATATTAAGACAATATAAATAGGCAGGCAGATAGACAATAGATAGATAGTTAGACAGACAGACTGATAGATATAGACAGATAGACAGACAGATAAAATAAACAGACAAATTGATAGACAAACAGACATATAGATAGATAGATAGATAGATAAATGATAGATAGACAAGCAAAGTCATTCAGTTATAATTTACCTCAATAACGATTTATTTATTTAATATATCAATTCAATTCTAAAAAATATATGCGTAACAAAACTAAATCAGATTAATTTTGTATAAAATATATTATTAGACTAGTTGAATGGAGTATAAATCCTATCATTTAAAACAAAAATAATTTAAAAAAACATCTTACAATTGCGACGACAATTTGTTTAAAAGCAACAAGATTGTTAAATACTGTTTCATTGTTTAATATAAATATATATATATGTAGATAAAATAGATTTTTAAATAATTCGTTTCATAGCGAAGATTTTTCCAACGGGTCCTCTTAGAGAAACTGTGAAAAGAAAAGAAGGAGCAATACTCAAATAATTTGCCAGTTGTTTGAATAAGAATTTGAGCGATTTTCACTCTTTTTACCCTCTAACTAAAAAAATACTCATTTATGCTAAATATTGGATGTAGGTATACTATCTATAATAAAAATTCTAGGATTGATTGCAACATGAAAAATTATTTTCAAGTATGTGGCAAGTAAATGCGTTACCTCCACCCCATAAAGATCTTTAATATATATTATAACTAAATCATCTTAAATTAAATAGAAGTTTTCTTCGATTTCAATCAGAGATCATCTGAACGTCAAGTTGACGAAGACTTCGGGTATCGACTACAGCTTTTTAAGAACAAATTCTTATTTTTATATTTCCAGATAAGCCTTCTGGCTTATGACACAAATCAATATTAAAATAATTCTAAGAGTTTAAAGAGAACTGTAGGTGAAAAGTAATATTTATATCAATAACGCCGCTAAGACTGTCATTTATTTCAACCGATGAAAATATAATTTTTTATGAATTATCAGAAATAATTAATATATATATTAAAAAAAAGACTAAATAATCTAATTAATTTCCACAATACTAAAAAATTCTATTAGTCAAGCGTTGGTGGCCTAGTGGTTAGCATTGCTGCCTTCCAAGCTGCTGACCTGGGTTTGCTTCCCGGTCAACGCTTTGACATATGAAAAAAAAAATTCTATTAAAAAAAATAAAGTGATACCAAAACTGGTCAGATTATTAATATGGATGGAAGCATAGTGAATAAATTAATAGTAGAATTAAATTTGGATAAAGTGATTTTGGTAGAAATAATTTTGATCTTAAAAGGAAGGTCTTCAATAAATGTATTTTACCAGTTCTTGCTTATCGATCTGAGACTTGGACACATAACAGAAGAACAATACAGAGACTACAGATCACTTAACGAAGCATGGAGAGATGTATATTAGGGATCAGAAAGGGAATTTAAAAAAAAAAATTGGCTGAGAGAATAAATAGGTATCAATAAAAGAATTAAAAACTGAAATGTAGCCGACTGGAAATCTTTCTTAAAGAGTAATATAATAAGCGGACAGTTGAAGTCTTAAACTGAGTCCCAAAAAGATTGTAAAAGACTTAAAAAAGACCAAAGGTGAGGTCGATGGATGAGATGAAGAAGTTTGTTGGTGTAATGTAGAGAAGATTGTTTAGAGACTAGAGAAATTGAATTAAACTTGGAGACATTCATTCTGCAGGGAATTGACAATAATTGAAAATGATGATGATGATTTCTGGTACATCTCGTTAATGCATAACTATATTATGTTTTTAAAAAGTTGATAATATTTGTAAAGAATATGTAAGGTATGATGGAGTATAAAAAATAAGACCAGATTACTCAATGAAATATATATATATATATATAATTAAAGGGGATTTGAATACAGATTTTCAAGCTTCATTCAGATATGCATGTTTTGGAGATGATGATCTAGACCAACTGATGAGTACTGGTTCAACATGAAATACGATATGTATATTGAAGATCATTTATCTTTTTCACATATGTGTGATCACGTGTATGGTTATATAAGATGGAGCGAGTAGCTGAAGGCAGCTTGAAAATCTGTGTTCAAATTCCCCCTTAATTACAACTTAAAATTCGGTATTTATAATATACTAGTATTGATATATATATATTAGAAAATATCAAGAAGAGATTAAAAATGAAATACATAAATAAGAAAACAAACAAGTGTTTTGTCAGAACTCCATACAGTAGTGACATTCAGTGCCAGCCAGAGTAATCAATGGATGCCAGAAGGCTTGTGCATAAAATCCCCATCTAGTGCCTACTCATCCAATATCCCCAGACTAGTTTCTGGCTTGCGGCATCCATTGATTACTCTGGTTGGCACTGAGTGGCACCACTGTATGGAGTTTTGCCTGTTTTAATAACAGTTATGCGCAAGCATAAGAAATGGTGATTATATGAAGTATTTTGTCATTATTGAAAGAATTAAGATAATGAAATGATGCTTGGGCTAGACGTATTGCTAACAAAATAATAATATACACATCAGTCTATTAAATTGGATCCCAATTGAGAAATAAAACTACATGTGAAATGGATAGATTAAGTAAGAAAATGTGCTGGTGTGTCATGGAGAAAGAGGTTGGATCTGAGTAATGAATTAAATTTGGAGAGACTTTAATCCCACAGACGATTGATAATAGT
This sequence comes from Epiperipatus broadwayi, assembly GCA_028023455.1. Lineage (NCBI taxonomy): Eukaryota > Metazoa > Onychophora > Udeonychophora > Euonychophora > Peripatidae > Epiperipatus > Epiperipatus broadwayi. Next base: position 12,507,404 of record JAQFVV010000006.1, read on the forward strand.
TTTTTAAAAAATAATGTTGATGATTTGTTGTTTAAATGACTGACTACATAATAGTTGTTCAAAAAATATATATAATTAAAAAAAAGTAGCAATTCTAATTAAAAATAGAATGAGTATTGATTAAACTGCTGAGGAGTCATATATAAAGCAATTAGTCCTTCTATGTAACTAAAGAATTAATTATAGCAAGGACATAAAGGGTTAAACAAATAAGAAAGATTAGAGAATTCTTGTATTCTCACAAACCTTCCAAGAGAACTGAACTTTCAATCTCAAGGAACAAATAGATATAGGGATATTTTACAGATTGGTCAGATATTTTAGGATTTCTATAAGCCTTAGCATTTAAACATATGCGTATTAAATTTGCTTGATAATATAATATACGAGTCAGAAAATTGTTAGCATATATGAAAGATTATATAATTTATTAAAGATTGTTTGTGATATATATATATATAGCTTAAGTATTAAACCAAGTTCTGTTTATTGTTCATTTGTCAAAATAATTTTCTATTGATTATTTTTTGACATTTGTTCATCTGGTAGATTTCTCAACTGAATCTAATTCTACCAAATAGAAATTCCACTAATAGAATACTAGCTACTCCTGGATATAGCAGATTAAGGCAGTCAAGGCAGTTCATATCTGACCAAAGAGAGGGGTGGTACATATGCATTAGATAGAATGGTATATAAAATAGATAGCATTTTGGATTCATATAAAACAAATTTATATAGGCATAGTAAAAGAACTTTGTTATTGAATTTGATATAAATAATGCAATGGGATGACAAATATATATCACACATGTAGAAAAGTCATTACCATTTTCAATCATTATCAATCCACTGCAGGATGAAGGTCTATTTAAATTCAATTCATTTTCTCTAATCTCTGGTCTCCACATCATGTCAACACACTTCCTTATTTCATTCATCCATCTCACATATGGGCTCTTTCTAGGTCTTTTAAATCATTTGGTATCCAGTTCAAGATTTCAACCATCCACATGTTATCATCTCTTTTAGCAATATGTTCACCCCAAGTCCACTTCACTCTCTTAATTCCTTTAATAATGTCAGTAACACTTGTTTATTCTCTCACCCATGCATTTCATTTTTGATTTCTTGTTACTCTTAACATGCTAATTAATAATGTTGTAGGCAATAAAGTAAAAGCAATGCCTTTCATATGGTTATCATGAAACACATTATTGCTATAGAACTCTATGATCCATCAGTTCCAGAAAATGTGTCACATGATGACTTAATACATAGGTTAAATAACTATTTCAAACAACTATGTCTAAACATGTAGCACATCCATCATCTAAAAATATATCACCATCATCATTTTCAATCATTATCAATCCATTACTGTATGATGGCCTCTCCAAGTTTAATCTAATTTCTCTGATTTCTAGTCTCTCTTCTCCACACCACACTAATAAACTTTCTTATTTCATCTATCTATTTCACCTGCAGTCTCCTTCTAGGTCTTTTTCAATCTTTTGCAATCCAATTTAAAATTTCAACTGTCCATCCATTATAATCTGTTTTAGCAATGTACCCAGACCAGATCCACTTTAGTTTTTGTTAATTCTTTCAGTGTTTATTGGATTAAAAACAAAATTAGAAATATTAAACAACTAAATATCACATGACCACCATTCTTTGTGCTTATACAAGTTGTTTACACAGAGGCAAAACTCTCCATACAGTAGCACCACTCAGTACAAGCCAGAAAGTAATCAATGGATGCAAGAAGGTTTGTGCATAAAATCCCTATCTAATGCCTACTCATCCAATATCCCCAGACTAGTTTCTAGTTTATAGCTTTCATCAAGCTAGAAACTAGTCTGAGGATATTGGATGAGTAGGCACTTGATAGGGACAAACCTTCCTGCATCCATTGATTACTCTGGCTTGCACTGAGTAGCACAACTGTATGGCAGAGTTTTGCCTCTGTGTAAAATTAAATATAGAATACCCAACAATAAACGAAAATGTATAGAAAATTTGATGTGGGATGGAGTAAACTTTTCAAAAATAGTACAGAGAAAATTTCTTTTTGGCCAGTTATTATGGGAAATAACTAACAGTAAATTTAGACAGCAATAACTGAATAAAATAAAATTAATCTACATGTGGTTTTGAAAAATGCTTAATATATTAATCTGTAGTCAAATAAGTAACTGAATTCCAAAGTGTTATAGAGTTATCAAACCCCCAAATGTTTGTGACCAAGATGAAAGCCAATTAAGATAACAAGCAAGTGCTACATAGTATCTGGGCTTCTTATGGCAGTGGCAAACCAGGATGTAAATATATATATATTGGAAACTGAAAGAAATAATAATAAAAGAAAAATTAAAGAGGCGATGTTAATATATAAATACAAGCAAAATTTAATTAATCGGCAAGCAGCAAACGTTAAAATCACAGAATTATGGGAAAATTGACATTGAATTATGGGAAAGTTGACCTTTTAAATGTGATAGTTAACAAAGCTACAAGGTAGTGAAAGCGCTTCTAAGTTATAGTTATACATATAATTTTTATAGACTTTTAATTACTGTATTTTCAAATATTTATTTATAAAATTACGTATATTATTTTGAAAAAATACAGACATTGATTTGAAATATTAAATATATATATAAATAAAATATCTGTTAATTAAAAACAATATTGTAATTATAATTGAAATAATATTTTTAACGGTTTATAAACAATTACAAACAATCTTAAAATCCGCAGAAGTACTTTCGGTTACTTTCTAACCTGCCTCAACTGCCATTAAATTCAAAAACCAAAAGCGGAAGCAAACATCATCAATTCAAATTCTACGAATCTCATATTTTAATGTTAGAAGCTTGTCTATTTATTAAATGCATTTTATTCCTGTTTATAAAAATTGCCTCTTTAATTTTTCTTTTACTATGGTTTCTCTCTTCATGAAGAATTTTCACATTTTCAAAATTAAATTTAAATTTATATTTACATTTTTTCATGATCAAAGAAAGCGTGTAAAAAATAAAAATAATGGTGATTTAATATCTTCTAAGCGTGTAAAAAATAAAAATAATGATGATTTAATATCTTCTTCAGTTTTCTTTGATCACGAAAAAACATGTAAATATAAATTTAAATTTAATTTTGAAAATGTGAAAATTCTTCATGAAGAGAGAAACCATAGTAAAAGAAAAATTAAAGAGGCAATTTTTATAAACAGGAATAAAATGCATTTAATAAATCGACAAGCTTCTAACATTAAAATACGAGATTCGTGGAATTTGAATTGATGACGTTTGCTTCCGCTTTTGGTTTTTGAATTTAATGGCAGTTGAGGCAGGTTAGAAAGTAACCGAAAGTACTTCTGTGGATTTTAAGATTGTTTGTAATTGTTTATAAACCGTTAAAATATTATTTCAATTATAATTATATATATATATATGATCCTCTGAGTGGGCTCAAGGAGTTGAGATACTTTGTATCTGTAGTGAATAGTTTCATCTTGATAAAAAAAATGAAATGGCCCTAAATTTTTTTAAAAATTTTTCTATTAAGTGTCTCAAACCTTATATGTGAGTCACTTATGTATTTTGATTAGCAGTTTTACAAGTATTTATTATTATTCTCGTATTTAATGCACGAAAGAGGGGTTATTTATTATAGGAATTAGTATAGGTTGTCAGGAGGATGCAAAGTTATTTTATGTTAGTGTTTAGTATTGGTTTGAATGGTTTCTTAATCCCTTATTCATTGATACCTATCTTTTTATCAACATTAATAGCCATCTCAATTATATTTAGTCAAGATAGTTTAATATTTAGATTGCAGTACATGTGCATGGATGTATGACTCTGTATCATTTTCATTTCATTTTCATCTTTTAATAACATTAAGCAATAGTACATTTAACATGAAGACATCTAAATTACAGTAATTATCATTAATAATTTTACAAATATATATATATATAATTAATGGATATTTGGATCAATGGATTATTTTACAAATTAAATAAATTATTAATCATTTTGCTTAACAGTTAATTAATATTCATTTATTTCAGGTCTGTAAAAGTTATTATTATTATTTTTTTGTCTTAATTTAATTGTAAAAGTCAGAATGATTTTTTTTTAAAGAAAAAATTTCTTGCATATGTAATGAGCTTAAGTGCAAAAGGTGGAGTTAACCTTTTTTTTTGAATGCAGATGACCTTTTGATGGGGAGGAGATATCTATTTAACAAATAGTATTCATTAAAAATTGCTCATTATTGATGTAATTGCAGCCAGTATATTATTCTTCTCTGCTATAACAAGACACATGTCTCTTCCATAAGTCAAATTGTTTTTTTTAAAAAAAAGCTTTAAAGTAAACTTCAAGAAAAGTCATAGGAAATTCAAGTATGGAAAAAGTCTACAATTAACATGCAAGGCTAAAAATATAAAAAGGTATATCAGTTTCATTTCTTTACCTCATTTAAACATTTGAATTAACCATCTTTTGCTTATTACTATTTTTAAAATGTATATCTATAATATTAAGCTTGCATTACTTTATTTATCATTAAGAAGGAAGATAGAATGCATGAACTTTATAATCATATAACTAATCTACATGTATCTTATAATATCTTTTGGAAATGTGTGAACATTTTTACAGATTTTATTTTAATTTTTCTTTATATCTTATATCTTAATTTTACAAAAGTTAAGTTAAAATTAAAGGATATGTGTATTTTGATATATCATGCCCTGCTTAAATTTATTACGGAAAAATGACTTTATTTATTTATTGAGAATTCTTAAAATAATATGTGCTTTTATGAAAGAAATAAAACGTGAGTTACCCCAAATAACTAAAGGATAATACTTATTAAATATGTAATTAAATCAGATGGAAGGACGGGAATGCGGTATATTTCTGTTCTCTTTGATATGGATGCATTATAAAATAAATTATTATTAATTGTGAAATTACCAATGAATTATGATATATTAATTTGCAATGTTTAAAAATGACTATATGTATACTAGTTTATAAATGTCGGAAAAACAAATGCTATTTAAGAAATTTATTAAGAACAATTGCTTATTTAATTTAAAAACTGCTACAGAGTGAATTAAATAATTGTTGTACAACTGTAGCTGAAAATGTCTTTCATATTTCAGTCATGATAAAGATTGATTACTTATGTGTGATGTAATAAGCTCAAGTAGTTACACTACGAACATTGGAGATATTAGGTCAGATTTAAGTTATGATTATTTCTTTTTGTTATCCTACAGAAATTCATTTTATGTTTCGTATTCTTAATAAACATGAATTCAGTTTGGAATCAACCCCTGTATCATTTAATGAACTTGAAAAAAGATTTTGCAAGTGAATTTTTTTTATTTTAAATCAAAGAACAAAATGATTTTTGTTTTCTTTATTTTTTTTATACATTGTCATCATCACTGTATATAATAGATAGATAGACATATTTATTATTATGTTTTGTGTATAATTTTGTGCTATTATGAACTTCTAGATCGTCTCAGGATTGCGCATTCACAAATTGTGGATATGCTGGTACAAATTGATTTTATTCAAATATGTTTTATGTTTCTTTTAAGAAGGTAAAGGAAAGAAATATATTTATTTTCTTTCTCTTTTGTTATATTGTTAAAGAGAGGTGTATATTATTTTGTATATTTTTTTATCTCAGAGTGAGAGTTCTGGCTTCTAAATCAACGAACATATAATAGAAATAGTTGGATAGAGATGGTAAAGAAATATCGTTTGTAATATTTATGATTATTAAATTTTAAAAATAGCTTAAAGTTTATTCGGAATTAAAAGTCATATTTTAATGTATTAATTAGTTACCGTGTTGCTTACATAGTATATAACTTAGAATTATTTTTTTGTATATATTCTTATTTACGCACGTGTGTGTGTCTATTCTGCTCAATTATTACATTTACTTAATAAAAGTTCAATTTATAGATATTTTACGTATAAATTTCGGATGTTGTCATATTCTAAAGAACTGAAAGGATTTGTAGGTTACCTCTAAGTATTTATCTGCCAGCAAGTATATATAATGTTAGACATGTAGAAGAGCTTTGGGAATAGAAATTACTCTGGATGCATTCTATATTTGTAGGGATAAAAGATTTTGCCTATGTAGTATATTTTAATAATTTTCCATGAGTAGAGCCTATTTTATATTGTACACACATTATCAAGTGATAGTTTTGAAGTTGAGTGATGTTTTCTTATGATCCTGGTGATGAGGAAAAGTCCCACACCAATAGTATATTTCAGAATTAGATGAGTTATTGTTGAAGTGTTAAGCAACGAGTTTATTTGCTCCTCATGTGAATTTCCCTTGGAACGTTTTGTTTGTATAATCTTGAAAATATAGCTCTGTGTTATTTAATGTGTGGCCAGATAAATTGTTAAATTAAATTCTTGATATAATATTAGTGTCTTATTTTGTTGGTTGTTTTACGACATTGTCCGAAATGAAGTAATTGTTTAGTATTTCCTCAATGGATTGATAATGTGGAGAAAAGATTGTTTTCTATTATTGTTGTTTAAGATGTGACACACACGCGTAATATAAACAATATCGCGGATATAAAAGTATAATGTTATTGAAGTTAAAACAGGAAAATAAATGTTTTTTTAAAACACATTATATTCAGTTAACATAAAGTTATAAATCATCAATCATCAGAATGGATAAGATTTTATTGCTATGCGTGAAAAGTGTAGGTAATTAAAAATAAATATTTAATTAGTTATAGAAAGTTATTTTGTTGATGGCCAAAAATGTTAATTTGATTTTTTTTTTTATTAATCGATAGTAAATCCTCTCAAAATATTATTGTACCAATAATATGATATATTATTTAGTTAATGTTATGTTTAGATGAAACGCTTAAGTAAAGCAGGTATTCAAAGTCAGAATACTCAAGTTTTGTTTGTTAATTTGCTTTCAAAAGGTATGAATAATAAATAGTGTAATATAATAGGGATAATCCCAAACTGATGTCCAAAGATTTATTTGAAAATTAAATTATTAAGACAAGTAGTCTTAGTGTAAAATAATTATGGTAAATTAAATTTTCAGTGTAATAAATGATTTGTTTATTTATTAAAAAACTGTGTCTTGAGTTATTCGTGTATACATTCGTGTACTAATTTCCACATTTCACTCATCTATTATAAAATAAATATATTGTTTTATAGCTATGATATTAAATATGCTGGCATCTGATAATATTGTTTCCTCAATCCAAACATTATAAGAAACATTGCCACTTGATAAACGTATAAGAAAGGTTGCCTAGTTATGGTTAGATAATGATGTGAGATTAAAATGTACCTTATTTCCATCATTATCTAATTGCTAAACACAGTAAAACATTTAATCAATTTATCTCATTACATTTTATTATAAGTTAGAATTATAAATTATGGGCCAGTGTAGTTTCTTTAATTCAACTGTGTTTTTTAAATTCCCTGAGATCTTATTGTATATTCCTTGATCAGCATTAAGGTAGCTGTTTAGATGATGATATGCCAAATCATAGAATTGTTTAGTGATATAATTATATCAAGCTGATATATGTTATACTTGGATGATGGAAGAAATTAAGTTGAAAGGATGTTTTAATAGTCTTTATAAATAAACATTGTTATTCTTTATCATGCAGTTAATTAACAAAAGGATTTATATTTTATTTAATGTTTTATAATATTTCTTCCTTCATTTATTTATAATTATATATTTTATGAACTTCCTGTAACCTCTCACTGAGCTGAGCTAAATGTAGACATAGGTAAAGAGTCTCAGTAATAATTTTTATATCAGATATGTTGTTATATTGTTCTATTCATTAATAGAACTGGCGCCCTGGGCATTTACTCATATAATGTATATGAGTGGTGTTGTGAGCATAGGTTATAATATATACATATTTATATTATCACTGCCACACATGCAATATTACAGGTCATTTATTCTAGGTTTGTACTTGCACACATCCTCTAACACAAATAGATTAATCAATAATTCCAAAGACAAAATTGATCCTAGCTTGACACCTCAAGCTTTGTACAAGATCTCATGCCCACAGGCAGGCTGCAGTACCACATATTATGGAGAAATGAAAGCCACTGTTAATAATAAACCTACCCAACCTATGTATGCATACAAAAGGGCTCAAAATAATGGCAACAACATTCAACATTCTTGGTACACAAAAAAGCAGCCAGTCACAAGTTTGAACCCTCCAACCCCGAGATTGTATGTACCAAAAGAAATGACTGCAAAAAAAAAACAAAAACAAAGGAGGTATACTACATTATAAATGATCCACATACCATTAATAGAAAAGACACATGTTTTTCTATTTCTAAGAAGTGGACCAACTGATTGATGTTTATATTAAAAATTGTTTTACATACAATAATTAATTTACATACATTAGCATATATCACAACACCATAACATTTTTAATTCTTCAGCTATGAATATGAGATTTTTTAAAAGACCTCGAAAGGGCTAAGCCTAATATTTAATTTTGTTATTTCTAACTTCACCACCAAGCATTCGAAGCACGGGATAATTACTATTATAAATTGCAGCAAAAAAAATTTGTTCACTGCCTGACTATCTATGTGTCTAGGGGAGGAGGCATTAAACAAAAAATTGATGTCAAAAAGATAAACGTTAATAGCGTTAGTCAAATAATGCTTGATGTTTCTGTCAATGAACAGGAATTGAAAATGGAGATTGGTATCAGCTGGAATACACGTTTTATTCATTTTCTAGCTTCCTTAGTCAGTTTTAATTTTTAGATATATCAAATAATCTCCACACTTTCACATATTCTTTTAAAATCATATAAAGATACAATAAAAGGTAAATGACCCCCCTAAGATAAATTTTATGTTGAATCAGCACTCTTCAGTTGGCCCAGATCACCATCTCTCATATATCGCTCTATTATATGTAAAGTATTCGTCTATAGTAAATTGTTACATTTTGATTTATAAGGGTCAAACTCACTCCACCCACATCTTTGGCACTATCCATTTTAGATAAATACAGTAATGATTACCACTAATCATTTATTAAACCAGAGATTATCTCTAGCACAGATATAGATTTTAAACCTCTTAAAGATTAATATATCTGATTTATTTTTAATTAAACACAAACAACACACACGGCGTTATTCATATTTCTCTTTCTCATGTGTAATATCTTTATAAATATATCAAATAACCTCCACACATTCTTTTAAAATCAGATATAAAATTTAAACCTATCAAAGATCAATATATCTGAATTTTAAAATTAAACACACACACACACACGGATTAATACAATTTCATTTCTCTTTTTCCATGTGTAATATCTTTTTATAGATGTTCTAAATAACTTTCAGACCACAACATATTCTTTTGAAAACACATCAATAAGGATAAACAATATACATATTATTGACCATATTGTTTTTAATATAAACATCTAACCAACGCATTATGGAGATGATAATTTTTAATATCTTGTCTTTTGAGTACAAATTACCCCTGTTCTTAAATTAAAACAGGAAAAACTCTCCATACAATATTGCCACTCAATGCAAGCCAGAGTAATCAATAAACGCCAGAAGGCTTGTGCATAAAATGCCTATCTAGTGCCTACTCATTTAATATCCCCAGACTAGTTTCTGACTTGTGGCCTTTGCCAGTGAGAAGCTTTGGATCTGAGAGCACTGTACCCAGATCTTAGGATCTAATGCAACCCTCCAGTGGCCATCTTTTATCTCTACCATTTCTTATGCTTGCTCATAACTGTTATTAAAACAGGTGATCATGTGAGGTCTAGTGGTTTAACACCACTTCTGCCTAATAGGATAGTGGTGGCTATGGTTATTAAAGAATCAAAAACACCAAAATGTATGGGTACTGAACTAAGTTCAGATCTAGATGACTATATAAGCTAATGAGCTTGGATTGAAAATATTATTTTATCAATTTTATTCTCATAGTTTTGTAGTTAAGTACAGATAAAAGGTGGCCACTGGAGGGTTGCATTAGATCCAAAGATATGGGCGCAGTGCTCTCGGATCCAAAGCTCCTCACTGATGAAGGTCACAAGCCAGAAACTAGGCTGGGGATATTGGATGAATAGGCACTAGATAGGGATTTTACGTCAAGCCTTCTGGCATCTACTGTTTACTCTGGCTTGCACTAAGTGCCAATACTGAATGGAGAGTTTTGCCCGTTTTAATAACAGTTACGAGCAAGCATAAGAAACAGTGATCATGTGATGTCTACTTTTGTTCTTTTTTGTTCAAAAGCCATAATATTCTTTAAACAGTTGTAATAGCTCTCCTCATGGATCTTACAAAATATTTATAGATCATTCTAAATCCATATTGATCATCTATGTAATTAAGTTGTTAACACAGCAGCAAAAAGGTTCATATAATAGCAACATGCAGTACAAGCCATAGCAATCAATTAATACCAAGAAGAATGGCTCTACTCTATCAAGTGTTTTGCTTCTGTGTTAACAACTTGTGTAAGCATAGGGAAGGTGATCAAGTGATGTTTAATGGTTATTGGTAGAGTACCATTTATTACTTCAAAATGGATTTGCTATGAGATTGGATAATGCATATTTTTTGAAAGTTTTTCAAAACTTTTAATATTGAATACTAATCATTTTAATCAATAACAATATAAAGATTTGAATCTATCATTTCTATATTATTAAAAGATGTGCATACGGGCAGTCCTGACATTCATACCTAATTGAGGTGTATTAGCATATACATAAATATCACTTTATTCATTAGTATCTGGTACATTCTTTATAAATTTATCAAGAGATAGTTGAAATGTATTCTTTTTCTTTTCTTGATAAAAAGTTTTATAATATGCTGTGTATTTTCCTATTGCCTTTCATATGAAAGAGAGAATTGTACGAAAATAGTGTGTGAAAATTAAGGACTGACTGTATATGGTAAAAGGTCATTTCCTAAAGTTGTAGGATGAATGACCAATAGTTGTTTAAAACTTGTTGGGGCATCTTCTACATTATCTAATATTATCATAATGAATTATATAATCAATATTACAGAGCTACATTTTATAGTATAAATATAAATATTTCAAAGATGTTGTGTAATAACCAAATTTTGGATTGTGTCAAGTGTAGCAATATAAATTCATTGAACTGATTACAGGGAAAACTCTTTCAACAGCTGCATCAAGTCTCAACATCTCTAACCATTAATCAAAATAAGCTTGAAGTTTATTTAAAATAAGCTTAGCTTGAATCTGATACCATGAATCTTGTATAACCATAGTTTGCAATTCAGACTTTAAAAAATAATTTATATCTTAGTTAAATAATAAGTTAATAGAGGGCACTTAAGTATTCTCCTGCATAATATATAGGGTGGGGAATGAAAGGGAAGTCAAAGTGGCTAAAAAGGTTTCTCTGGGCATAATTTCTGAAAGATTCCCGACTCGTATAAAAAGTCACAGTGCATCACAATATCATAAATGTACAATATTGTATAAATCATTATGCTTGGTCATTTACATTTTCTTTGCTTTCCAACTTTTATTCTTTGACTTTCTGTACGTTTTAGTTACTTTCTTTTCTGAAGTTAGAAAGATCTATTGATGCTGATGATGATAGAATAATAGTAATTATCAAACATTTATTTACATAACTGCTATCCTTAACTGACCAAAGACTGATTCCATTAATATATATATATATAATTAGTTTCCAACCAGTAACCACCTAAACATTCACAGTAAATATAGCAATCAATATTTCTAACTGCTGTCAAGGCAACCTTCACACCTTTTAATAGCAGTTACAAATATATATATATAAGATATTACATATAGTAAACAAAAAGCCAATAACTAGAAATAATTTTTCACTTGCGGAGAAATGTCAGCTGGAGATAGCAAAGAATCATTTTTCAAAAGATAAAATTTTCTCTGGTAATTTTTGTAGTGATAATTAAAAATGATTTTAACTAAGTTTTAATTGAAAACATCTATATGTTTATAATGCAAATAGTTGAAAGATAATAACATTTGGTTTGAATTAATAATGGGAAAAGGCTGAACAGAAAAAGAATATTGAAGATAAGAATAATGAGAAACAAATCTATATACACACATACTAGTGGTAGGTAGAATAGCTAAATGTCACTAATTTAATTCTTGTGCTATTCAGGCTAGCAATACCTAAAAAAAAAGAAAAGAAATATACTACTCAAAACCCTATCTCCTATATTAATATTCTTTGGGATGTTATTGGTAACAGTTTGAATATATTTGAAAAGATATGAACAACCTCTATCTCTTATTTCTTTCTTTATTTGTTTGTAATTTAATGGATGGGGGAGATCCACTATGAAGGAAAGATTATAAAATTATAAATACTTTACAGATAGTCGTAAATCTGTAAAGTAGTTATAATTTTATAATCTTTCCTGCATAATGGAGCTTCCCTAACAGGTTGATTGAAATGGTCCACTAACTGCAAATAGAATGCCATCACAATTCTTTAGACAAATCGTGACTACATGGGTTTAAACCTATAACTCTATTATTAATTAAAATTTTAAAAATATAATTATTGATTATGTATATCTGTTACTATCTGCTTCCTTACATATGATTTAGTGTTCAATTCTAATCCAGATAAAACTTAGAAAATTATTTCAAATTCTGAGCAACTTTAGTATTTTTCTGTTAGGTACTTGGTGCATAGCTAACCTAGCTATGTGGCTCAGAGTAAACATGCATTTGACTATTCTTAATCAGAAAATGAAAACAAGGATGGAAAATCACTAGAAAATCTTACCCTTGGAATTTGTGAACACTTTTTTTTACATACTTACTGGTAAAGCCTTTTAAAGGTTACTTATATGTTTGACTGCTTGCAGTATTTTTTACCAAAAACCTCCATGTATATAGTAAAAAAATTAATTTGTCTAGTAGAAGAAATTATATTTGAGTCTTCTTAAAAAAAAAAAAAGATATTGGTCTCTATTTTTCATTATATATATATATATATAATTATTCAAAACAATATATATAATATATATATATATATATATAATTATTCAAAACAATACAATAATTAATACAGTAACAATATTTTAAACAAATATATACCAATTTAATAGAAGTACTTTCAACTATCTATGTAGTCGTTGTCAACTAGACTCAAATTGTATTAGAAAAAAACCGTTACAAATGTAAACAAAAGTAATACGTCATACATCAATTTTCCCACAATTCATTAATTTTTATATTGGCGGCCTGTCTGTTTATCAACTGTTGCTTTTCACTTTTTATTAACATAGCTTCTTTAATTTTGCATTTATTATTATTTCTTTCAATACACAAAATCTTAACTTTATTAAAATCAAAATCAAAACCATAATTACATGTTACATTATGATCAAAAAATACTGATGGTGATACATCATCATTTCTAACATTCTCTTGTCATGATATTTTGAAATCGCTAAAATAATAAACATATGATGCTCATCCTATGATCTCTTTATCCATATGCTACATTTGTCCTAGAATTCCTCGAATATATAGCCTTTCCATAAACAAGATAAACCATTTATAGATTACATAACTTTGATTTAAAATACTACACCTATTTTTTGAATTATTTATTGAAACTATTTAAATTAGGAGTAGTCATGGAATTTGCAACAATATACTATTATTCATCGTATCTGTTTTATAAATTTAAACTGTTCATTACAAATAAATGGTATTGATAATCCAAGTATATTTGTATTTTATCAATATCTATAGCATCTAAAATATTTCTATTGATTGATTAAAATCTAGTAACAATATTATAAATTAATTTATGATCATATCCAATATTTAACAAATCCATTAAAAAATAAAATTGTAAATGATTACTATATTTTATCAGAACTAAATTTACATAATTTATTATTCCTAAATAAAAATGATTATAAAATGGATAATTTATGTGCTATTGGCACATTCTGAGTTCCAAGGAATATATCCTCTTTTGTCAATATCTTGATATTACCATATAATAATCTTAATTCTATTTTATATTACCAAGGTATTAAAATTTAATATCTAAATACTGAATTGACTGTTTTTCTTTATAGAAGATTTACATCCATTATAAACCTTCTAAACTATTTAATTAATTGAATAGTTTAGAAGGTTTATAATGGATCTAAACTTCCACAAACGAAAACATTCAGTTTAACATTAAACCTCGTAATAAATTTAAATTAGATTACCTATGGCAATAAAAGATATTAGAAATAAGAGATTATATTCCTTGATATCTCAAATACCACAAAACTACATAATTTATCGAGTCTACAGGAAGTCCCATAGGCTATCTGTAATCCATTTTATAATAAGTTCTGATAAAATAAGTAACATAAATATATTTATCATATTATAAAATATAGGATATCATCTATAAATTTTAATTTATTAACATCAACTTGTTACTAAGATTAAAGCATATAATATAATTATTTATAGATTTTAATCGATCTATTGAACCGTACATCTAACATATACTTAAATGTACAAATACTATCATTATTATTAATATTAATATTTTGAATTTTCTTTACAAAATCAAACGATGAATTAATAGTATATTTTCCAAATCCAAGAACACCTTTTAATAATGTTTCTATAAATCTACAAGTTTCATAGTAAAATGATCCGCCAAAGTCAATCATTAATCTTAAAGGTTTATCTTGTTTATGTAGTTTAATATTCGAAAAAATTCTAGGACAAATTGCAGCAGATGGATAAAGACGATAATACGTATGAGCATCTATATATTTATTCTTTTTAGCTTTTTTTAAAATATCATCAATAAACTTTACAAATGATGATGTATCACCATCAGTATTTTTTGATCATAATGTAACATGTAATTATGGTTTTGATTTTGATTTTAATAAAGTTAAAATTCTGTGTATTGAAACAAATAATAATAAACGCAAAATTAAAGAAGCTATGTTAATAAAAAGTGAAAAGCAACAGTTGATAAATAGACAGGCAGCCAATATAAAAATTAATGAATTGTGGGAAAATTGATGTATGTCGTATTACTTTTGTTTACATTTGTAACGGTTTTTTCTAATACAATTTGAGTCTAGTTGACAACGACTACATAGATAGTTGAAAGTACTTCTGTTAAATTGGTATATATTTGTTTAAAATATTGTTACTGTATTAATTATTGTATTGTTTTGAATAATTATATATATTTTATTATAATTGGAATACAGACATTGATTAATAATTTATATATATATATATATATATATATATATTGATTAATAATTTATATATATATATATATATACTTATAGATGTTGCCTTGACAACATAGTGTAAATAAGTTTGGACTATTTTTATATATTATGGAAAGAGTTTCATATCAATAAATGTTTTAAAAGCAAAGGCTTCCACAATATTTCATATGTATAAATTGCTATATTATCAATTATATTATATCAAATAATGTACATATAAACAGTTTAATATTATGTAATGATAAAGATTAATACTCCAACATTGGTTTATTGAGTAAATATAATACTCTCAATCCAATGCACTTCATAAAACGTTTTGAGACAAAAGATCAATCCATCTTTACTCTCTCATCTCAAGTCCTTTAAATTTTTTTAATTTTATTTTATATCTTGTGCTTTGGATTAAAAATATTTCATTTACTTAATGAACCAAAGTTGAAATATTAATCTTGATTATAAAAATATTAACCATGAAAAATTTTTATGCTTACACATTTCATTATTTGAATTGGTATGGACAAGCTGTAAATTGATTCACAAATGTCACTTAAAATAATATAAAACAATTTAAAATACAGTTTTTAAAAAGTAATACGACTGATTTAAGATCTTCATGTTTTCTTCATTATTACATATATTAACCGTTGAGAAAATAAATATTTAATATTTCACTATTTGATCTGTTGTTAGCAGATTGTAATTTGAAAAATTTTGCAAAGGTTAGTTATATATATATATTTGTATAATATTTTAATACAAGTATATTGTCTATATTAAACTTAATGAAATTATAAGGGACTTGAACTCAGACTTTCAAACTCCCCACAGCCATCCAATCCATCTTACACAACTAATAAATCATATATAGTATATCTGGAAGAAAAAATCAATGATCTCCAATATGTATTTTGTGCTGAACCAGCACTCACAACTTGGTCCAGATCACTATCTCCCACACATAAATACAATCAGTGCTCAGTTTATATTAAGATAGCAAATCTTCAAACTTTAATGGACAAGTTTCAATCTTCTTCTCCAAGGATGAAAAGTCATATAGACTTAAGGTCAACATGAATATGACAACAATATTAGCATCAACAAGGGCTTTGAGCATTTCATTTTCAGATTTTCAATGATATGGATGGCTGAAGAATTGAAGAGTGGAGAAGATTGAAACTTGTCCATTAAAGTTTGAAGATTTGCTATCTTAATATAAACTGAGCAGTGATTGTATATATGTGAGGAAGATGGTGATCTGGACCAAATGATGAGTGCTGGTTCATCATGAAATACATATATTGCAGGTCATTGATCTCTTTCACATGAATGTGGTCATGGGTATAAGTTGTAAAAGATGGACTGGATGGCTGTTGGAAGTTTGAAAGTCTAAGTCCTTATAATTATATATATATATAGAAATAAATATTAATTCTATTACTTATACCTAATTTTTGAGAAGTTTGTAATATTTGATAACTAAAAGTGGTAGAATTGTTCATCAATCCAAAGATCTTTAGGTCTTAGATCTGTCATTTAACCTTTGACCCTAGCATTTCATATGATAAAGATAGTAAAGAAAATTTGCAAAGACAGAAGTCCAAAGATAAAAAATAAATAAATTTATATTTATTAAAGACTGAAAAAGAAATGAAGAGCATTACTAATGATTTATTTGATGGACCATTCTGCGAGATCAATACTAAAACTGGAAAACTGCAGATGAAGATGGATTATTCTCTGTCACAGAATGGAATTGGTAATTTAAGATAGAAAATGAGTACATTATTTGCTTAGTAGAAGAAAGAAATGATGCTTCATGGAATTTTTGTTTGCAATGTTGAATATAAATGATGTGAGTGTCAACACCACAAAAAAGTCAAAACACTTAATCAGTTTGACTTTTTAAAAGAACTGGAAAAACCTTTGGGTACATCATGCTGACAAGAAAAAGGCAAAACATGTTAATCTAGTGATCTGAAAATTTGGCTAATGGTATTAGATGCATAAATGAAGTAAAGGAATATCAAAGACAAGTAATGGACAAGCATTTACATATGAAAAAACATGTCACTGCTGGGCTAGAGTATTAGAAAGAAAAATTACACATGTCAGAAATTAATTTGTCATAAACAAGGTAAAATGTTATACCAAAATTGTGTAGTCAATGATTAATATAAATAGTTTTATTTTTAAATGAAGTCATAAATTTATATTTATTTTAACTCCTTTTATGAAACATGAAAGTGTTAATTCATTTTTATTACTAAAACATAATAAATATATGGGTGAGAGAACAAACAAGTGTTACTGACATCATTGTGGAGTTGGGTTGGACATATAGCTATAACAGATGATAATAAATAGACAGTTGAAATCTTAAACTGGACTCCAAGAGATTGTAAAAGACTTAGAAAGAGATCACTTGTGAGATGAAACATATGACATCATTGTGGAGTTCGGTTGGATATATTGCTAGAACAGATGATTATAGATAGAAAGTTGAAACCTTAAATTGAATTTCAAGGAATTGTAAAAGACCTAGAAAGAGATCACATGTGAGATGAATGAATGAAATAAAAAAATGCTGGGTTGATGTGGAGAGGGAAGGCTGGTAATTGGAGAAAATGGATTGAACTTTGAGTCATCCTGCAATGAATTGATAATGGTTGAAAATGATGATATAAAAATAATAAACACTTATTTATTGTGCACTAAAAAGCCAATAATAATAATTTTTTTCAACCACAATAGGGAGTGTTATAATTAACTTGAAATAAAATCATGGGGTGTGCAGAAATTAATTAATTCATTCATTAGAATTTACTATGAAATATTTTTAAAATATATTATTTTAACTTTTTAGTATTTGGATATTTTTTTATAATTATTCATATTCAAATTTTAAAAAATGGTTTTTTAGTGAATATTAAATAAAAGTGCTATATATATATTAAAATATTAATTTTGATGCCTGTATTCCTTCAAAATATATGTAAAATTGAACTTAATATACATCAAACACAGTAATATTCATATAATTCAACTTATTCTTTTAGAAGTACTTTCGACTATATCCTTTTAGTCTTTGTCAACTATATAACGATATAACATTGAATAATCAAAATGAGACATTATTTTATAACTCCCACAATTCCATTCAGTTCTCCCCCAATTCTGTTATTTTAATATTTGATGATTGGTGATTCATTAATACTTGACGATTTCTCGAAATTAAGCATCTTTTATTTTTCATTTTTCGTTTATTGTGACAATGTAAAACGGGATTAAATTTGATTATAAAAACATAAAAATTATACAAATTGAACATTGCCACAATAAACTAAAAATAAAAGAAGTTATATTAATTTCAAGAAATCATTAAGTATTAATAAATTGTCAATCATCAAACATTAAAATAACAGAATTGTGGGAGACCTAAATGAATTATGGGAGTTATAAAAATAAAGTCTCGTTTTGATTATTCAACGTTATATAGTTGACAAAGACTAAAAGGAATGTAGTTAAAAGTACTTCTAAAAGAATAAGTTGAATTATAACTGAATTTAATATATATCAAACTGAATTTTACATATATATATATGTTATTTTTAATTTTTTACAAGTGAGATCTTTTTAGAAATTAAATGTACTATAAAAAAACAAGATCACAATCTATGTTATATTTCAAAGGAAATTCATATGAATTAAAAATTTATTCCAACATGAGAAATTAAATTTTCATTCATTTTAAAAATGACAACTTTTACAATCATGAAAAAGTAAGGAGTTGTTTATATTTTTATTTTAATTTAACATAAACACTTTCTTAATGCAAGCATTTAAAATATATAGACACACCACTATCTCACATGCATCACTGTAAACTTACTAAATCAATATCAACATTCCCCAGACTAAACAAATGATGGATTACCCTGAAATATTTCATTGTCATATTGCAGTGTTAACGATTTCTAACATATGTATTCAATTTTAAGATAATCCATGTGATGTATTTAAAAAAAATAATTACCATATGTGATCTAATCAAACAGACAAAGTTTCTAAGTTAAATAAAAGTATTTTAGAATGGCTATTTTATTGAATACTATCAAATTTATTTCTGATCAATAAGTGATACCAGCATGTATGAGGGAAAACCCCAAGACATCCAGAATTTTGTAATAAAAAATTGTGTAAATGTTGCAAATTGAATCCCTTTCAAATTATAGTCTATTTAATTCAATGCACTGGTATAAATGTGTTTTTCACTTTTCTAAGTAGTCCGGAAGCACTTGCAAAGTGATGCCTTTTAATGCTTCCATTTTTTTTTTCTTCACCACTTCAAAGTCCTCAAAAGAAAAACCCCAATTTTTTTCCGTTTGAGAGAATAAAAAGAAATCACATGAAATGACATTGAGTGAATATGGAAGATGGATAATCTACATCATGTTGAATTTAATTAAAAACTGTTTCATACTCCAGGCTTTGTACAGTAGCAGGCTGTTGCGATAAAGCATGCACTCTCCACTTTGCTACAAAACTGGATTGCATCACACAAAAGTTTCAGAACCTCCAGGTTTTAAATGCCCGATTATTATGAACAAATCCTAAGTGAACAAGGCCATTTGCATTAAAAAAAAACAGCATCATCTTAATATTGGGCTTCATTCTCCCTGTTTTTTTAGAATGTGGAAAATTTGACACTTTCTTTAAACTAATCATATACTAATGTTTTTTCCACAGCAACTTGCTTGCCTTACAACTGTTTTTCCTGCTAAAACAGAATTTCATGTTATTTCAACTTTTCAACCATTACAAAAATCAACAAATATGCGAAATGCCCTTTACAAAAAATGTCTTTTATGGCACTACAATTTCAAATGGTGACATCATTTGGCAGATTGATGTAGAAAGGTCCCAACAAGAGGTATCTAGATGCATAAGTATATACTACAACAGGCGTGTCTACCAGAGAAAAATTCCAGTTATTTTTTGATCCTCCCTTTTAATAACATAGTAATGGTATACTTTTTGTAGGTTATAGTGGTCGAGAATTAATGGAGATAAAGTCTATTGATCCAGTTATTATCTATAGATTTTTTTATATATAATTTTATATACTATATAAATTTATTTTATTGATAACAATAATGTTCTTTAAAATATAAAATATGCTTACATTTGTATCAGCACAATTTTTTTTTTTACCTATAAATAAAACTATTAACTTTATAATTTTGTCTAGATAATAGATGCTTTCAAATCAGAGGGATTCAGATTAATGAAAGTCTATATGTATTACTAGAAAATATTAAGCTATATAGGAAAAAAGGCTAAAAAAAATGTCTGAAAATGTAATATCTTTAAAAAAATTTCCACATTTTAGCATTCCATCATCAGATTTTCAATTGGATGGACGGTTGAAGAGTTGGAGTGTGGAGTAGATTGAAGCCTGTCCATTTAACTATGAGGATAGTCTATCTTAATATATATCTGAGCACTTATACTATATATGTGTGTAAAGATGATAGTCTGGACCAACTGATGATTGCTGGTTTAGCATGAAATATGTATATTGGTGATTATTTATCTTTTCAGCATATATGTGTTTAGGTGTATCAGTGTTATTAGATAAAGTGGAGAGAGGTGGGTGGTGTGAAAGTCTGTGCTCATATACCCTATATTACATATATATAGCCACAGGTATAGAACAAGCCTGTGTTTCAGTTATTAATAGTAATAGTAAAAAGTCAGATGTCACATGACTTATATATAGCTTGCATTTACCAATATGTAAACTTAAGAGCATGCTAAAACTCCAAACAAGCTTTTTTTTTTATTATGGGGACAATCTAAGATAAAGATGATTTGAATGACTTCTCTTGTAGTAGCATTTATCATAATAAAAAAAAAAGCTTGTTTGGAGTTTTAGCATGCTCTTAAGTTTACATTTTATTAATGTTTTTTTTTTTTCAAGATTTAATCAAAAGAGAATTAATATAAAAAATAATCATAATTTATTTTGATCAGAAGAGAATTACACCCTATACATGAACTGTAAATTGGTTTAATACCTCATTGATGTTTTGTTAAGTGTGAAAGTTACTCTCAAACCAAAGCACAAGATAAGCTACTTTGAAAAGATAAAAGTGACCATTTTATCTTTGTACCTAAGTTCACTTACATAGGCTAATCTAAAGCATCTTGGAATGAGAACGTGGTCTTCCTTAAATCACTTTACATAATTTAACTTTATTCTATCTATTATCAATCATGAAATATTCTGTTAATATTATGAAATAAAAGGTTACCTTGACAACAGGTTGAAATTGTCGATTGTTATTGATATTGAGATTGTCTAAGTATAGATTGGTTTTTAATGATTAGAATCTATGTGTACGGGGTGTATTTTTCTTCTGATTAAAATTACATACAGATTCAGTACTAGTAAATTAAAGAAAGTGAATCATAATTTGTCTAACTTTTAACGACAAAGATAAAAAGTACTTATAAAAATAAGAACCTCCTCCTCTGACAATATAAAGTTACATTACTGTCATAATTTTTATTTTTATTGCTAGAGCATCAACATTCATTTAATCATAGACTTTTACTACCTAGTTAGTGTTATAAAGATATCCATTTACCAACCAATATGAGATGGGGAAGCCACTTAATTAATTACATTGAAAAAATTCTTAAACCTAAGATTCGCATAGTATATATTCAAACGCTAGATCATAATCATGGCATGTGGACAAGCTAAGTATTACAACACAAGTCTTTTACAGTCTGGCTTATTCCTAAAACAATCATTTACAAGTTTAAATTATTTCATGTAATTTAAGCATGTCATTGGAAAAGAAAACAATTTGAAAATATCAACTTCTTTAGCTTTAAAAAATTTTTTTTCATGATACTATAATACAATTACAATTTAATTTTAAAGCGATATGTAATTTGTTTATACTAAATGTTTCTTATATATGTGTAATTACAGAGATTTGAACTCAGGATTTTTCAGTCTATTCATCTTCCATTCCATCTTAAGCAATCGATACCCATGATCACAAATGTGAAAAGGATACATAATCCCAAATATATGGATTTTGTGCAGAACCAGCACATAAGTTGGGTCGAATCCTAATCTCCCACACATATATACAATCAGAGCTGGGTTTATATAAGATACCGATTCCTTAAACTTTAATGGACAGGCTTCAATCTTCTCACTCTTCCAACTATTCAACCATCCATTTCATTGAAAAACTGATGATTGAATGCTCAAAGTCCCTATTGGGTTTGATATTGTAGTCATACCCATATAGACATTATGTCAATGCCAACCCCTCATACTATCAAATTATTATATATCTATTAACAGGAGAGGAATTAGCTGAAGTTATACTAATATGTAATCTATTTTCCAAGCAATATTGAATTCTAAGGCAGTGTGTAATATGTTTATACTGAATGTTCTTATATATGCAAATAGAGTGATATAACTTTAAATATCAACGGTAAAGAGCAGCTATAAGTTTATGAATCTCTTCTGACAATATATAGTTACACTACAGTCGTATTTTTTAAATTTTTATTGCCAGAATATCATCATCCATTTTACAGCCCAATTTAACCAGAGACTTTTACTGGCTAGTTAATATTAGCAAAATACCCATTTACTGACCAATATGGAGTGAGAGGGAGTCAGCTAAAAAAATTCCTAAACCTAGCCTTTTACTGTCTGGCTTATTCCTAAAATAATCCTTCCCAAGTTTAAATTATTCGTTTGATTTAATTATGTCATTTAGGGGGGGGGGAGGAGGGATTTGAAAATATCTATCACTTTACACTTTTTAAAATCTTTTTTAATGGTACTACAGTGCAATTATATGTAAGGAAAAATACATGTTACAAACTGTTAGTAGAATTGGTATTACAACAAAAAACATTATTATAAACAGTAAATGTGACGTTTTAATTTGATAGGTCATTGAACTTTGTCTTCTTTAGATGACTTTATAATGAGATTTAAATCACCTCATATTTCACTCTTTCAAGATGGGAAAAATTCTGAATATTATTATTTGAAAAAGTTGTTGAATAAATAAAAAGATCAAACTGCCAAGTATTGGAAATCTATTCTATAGATCTTCAAATGAAGTAAAATTTTATTAAAATAAATAAATTTTAAATTCACAAGTACGTGTATGTCTGTGCTGACATTTTTTAATAAAAAAAATAAGAAAATATAAAAACATTTTTCATATATTTTTTTTTGGTTATTAAAAATGTCATTAATCAACAAAACCTCCTGCATAAATATAATATCTTGCATTAGAGCAACAGTTTGTACTTTAAATTGTTACATTTTGAATTATAAGTGGCAAACTTATTTCACCCACAACTTTGACACCACTCATTTCAGATAAATACTGTAAGGATTATCACTAGTCATTTACTAAACTAGAAATTGTCTCTACCCCAGATATAAAATTTAAACTTCAGTTAAAGATTAATATATCTGGGTTTTTTAATAATTAAGCAATCTCTAGTTTAATATATGAATTTTTTTCTACAATACGGGCTTTTTCATACCTGCACTCCAATATGTAACATGTACGAGGTTTGAACTCAGACTTTCACACGACCCTCAACTATTCACACTATCTCATACTGCTGACAAACTTGATCACACATATGTTGAAAAGATAAACAATCACCAATATTTGTATTTCATGCTAAACCAGCACTCATCAGTTGGTCCAGATTATCATCTCACACATATATAAAATCAATGCTCAGATTATGGGCTTTGAGCATTCCATCATCGGATTTTCAATGAAATGGATGGCTGAATAGTGATGGAGTGGAGTGGATTGAAGCCTATCCATTCAGGTATGAAGATTGGCTATCAATATAAGCTGAGCATTGATTGTACATATGTGTGGAAAATGATAATCTGGACCAACTAATGAGTGCTGGTTTAGCACAAATTATGTGTATTGGTGATTATTTATCGTTTTGACATATGTGTGATCAAGTTTTTCAGCAGTATAAGATAGCATAAACAGTTGAGGATCATTTGAAAGTCTGAGTTCAAATATTTAGTTTAGTAAATGATTAGTGATAATGGAGTAAGTTTAACACTTGTAATTCAAAATGTAAGAATTTACTATTGTTAAATACTCTACATATAATAAATATACATATGAGAGATAGTGACCTGGAAAAGTTGATGTGTGCTGGTTCAGCAAGAAATATAGCTTGAAAAAATTTGATTTTTATTATATCTCTTAAAGTTTGCGGATTTCCACACCCTAGAACAACTTCCCCTCATTTTTATAAATTTTCCAGTCTATCCTCTTTCCTATATCACAATCATCTATTATGCAAACATGATTCATCTCACAAAGTAAATATAGAACAATATTTAAAATACTTAACTTCCATTCGATTTAAATATAACCACTTAACAAGAAAAGTCAAATAATTTTATCGTTAACTAAATTCACACTCTCCCGATGGCAAAAGTCCTTAGCTTCTCCTGCCACACATTCTCAAACTAACAAAAATGTTTAATATAATTTTTCCCCAACAGTTCAATTAACTTTATGAATCTCCCCTCCTTCAACCAATAGACTAATTAATAATTCCAAGGATAGACTTGAATTGGAACTGACCCCTAACACTATATATAAGATTAAATGGTTCCAAACTGGATGCAAAGCAACATACCATGGAGAATCTTAGGCATCCCTAACCATTCATATTTAACAACATCAATACACCTGGGTCTTGTTTTACATGATAGATAGGTTCCTCAGAAAACATGCGCAAACGAAATCGCGCAAAAATAGATGTAACTTATATTGAAAAAGGGGGGATGCGGTCTGTGATTTTTCAAAATTCGCGTAAAAGCAAAGCACCAACATAAAATTACTTTAAAATTCGTGCAAAAAAAAAAATAAGGAAATAAAATATGACTAATAAAAAATTTCAAATTTGAAAAAAATTGATACAAGACAAACTTTTTTTAACTATAATATTTAATTTTATTCAAAATAATATATTTTTATGCATAATTTACAGTACAGTAATTTACATTTTTTTATACACATTTTAATTATTATCGCTATTTGCCGAAATACAAGTTCATTTGCAAACTGGTAAAAAAATCAGATTCTCACAAGAGGAAATACAACTAGCACCAAGTTCACTCTCATGTTGTATTAATGGTTTTCTGTTGACAATGTAATTAGTAATTAATCTTTGAGACGATGATTTTATTAATTGTTTATGAACTTAGACTTATGATAATAAAAATACATTTATTCACCACTGCTGGGAAAAATTTAATTAAAAAACTAAAAATTAAATTCTTATTTTTGTCTTTAATTTTCAATTCCGTTTAAAAATCAAATTTCGTTTTACATCACATTAATTTCAAGTCACCGTAGGTAATTTTTAAATTATTAATTACAATTAAAAATCAGATTTTAATTTTTAATTGTCAAATTTAATTGTGCCCACTTCTATTACTCACCTTTTAAAAATAAACTTGAAGACACTAAATGATACGTTCTTTTTTAAAAAGCAAAAACAGAATGTGATTT
Source organism: Epiperipatus broadwayi (assembly GCA_028023455.1). Taxonomy (NCBI): domain Eukaryota; kingdom Metazoa; phylum Onychophora; class Udeonychophora; order Euonychophora; family Peripatidae; genus Epiperipatus; species Epiperipatus broadwayi. Next base: position 12,533,438 of record JAQFVV010000006.1, read on the forward strand.
AAAATGCAAAATTAACACGCACAATGTTTGAACAAATTTACATTATAATCTTGTAAAATTTAATGTGTGTATACATAAAATGTGGAAATCATGATTTTAATTTCATTATTGCATAAAATCTTACTATTATAAAGCACTGAAAATATTGAAATTACTAAGATAAAAGTCGAATTCCAATAATGTGCTATTACTTTCAATATAACGTAAGTGCACGAAATTTATTATTTAAAGTAGTAGCGCATTATCGGAGTTCGGCTTCCGGTGAAACACGAATCATGTAACTTCAAAATCGTGTTAAATAAGTCCGTGTAAAAAGAGACCCAGGTGTACTTACATAAAAGAGAATCTGACAAGCCAGAATATAGCTCTATTTTTTTGAACACCAGAAAGTAACAGGATATATATTTGAACCTACATTGTCTGCAATAGAATATATAGAAAAAATGATGCAAAATGTAAAATTAGGGGTGCATGATATATAGCTGACAACACCAATGTTATAAACTGTAAAGCATCAAGCTTCTCTCTCTCCAAAAATGAATCCTATAAACTATAATTTACATAAATTTGAATATCCATATATATATATATATATATATATATATATATATCCACCATTTTCCTATTGTAATTCTGCTATAAATATGAGGACATGATAAGCTCTTAAAAGCACTAAACTGACATATTTTTACTCTGCTCAGCTTCTCTATTGCTGCATCCCAACACACTTAATATATATTTATATGATTTGAAAAGAAAGTGTGTTGGTATGGAGATTGTTTAATACATTTGCAAAGTTCATACTTTACTGTAGAACCATTTATTGATAGCTTGAGTCATAACTTAACACTCATGATAATGCAATTCCCAAATCTTCTAGTTCAGGATATTCCCTTCCTCAATCAGAAACAATTATGTTTACTCATCTAGAAGTTATCTTTCACTCTTGTATGTTATCAAGCAAAGAGCTTGAAATACAAAAATGCTCAAAGGTTTTGAACTAAGGCAGGTTGCTTGTATAGATGTAACCCTAGAACAATAACTATATATTGTAATGTAACCCGGACCCCTTTTGCTACTGTTTGCACTATTTCTCCCTTTGGCTTTTCTGTTGACGATTCCTGTTTTTACGAACCCGCTGTGTTCTATCGTCCGAGGTTACATAATGTTTTGTGAAAATAATTTCAAACACATATACACGTACGCTTTTATTTGTTTCATACGTAGATTCAGATTGAACCCGAGTAATAGGCGCCAGGAGAACCTTTACAAGCTCGCCACGCACGTGCACATGCTCACTCAACTATATCACAGAACATGCCCAAGCATCACTCCAGCGGACAGCAAGAAACGAACACAGCAACACTATTTCCGAACTAGATCGCACATTACCGTTAAAACAATATTAAAACACCTTTATCACTTTTGGGCCCGCCCTATATCCCCCAGAATAAATTAATCATAACTTAATCATAACTCAACATTAACATAAGAATTGTATGACAAATATAAACGCTATAAATATACTTAAATCTTAACTAAAATATTAAATGTACCCGTTCAAATTATACAACATAGATCACTCTCGCACTCATTCAACATTATTGAAATAAATTTGAAATTCCAAGCGATCAATAAAAGAATTATTAATTAAATGAATGATTTATTTAGAAAAACTGGGTAAATAAAATTATCATGCAGATATATGATTTAGTAAGTCTAGATAACATAATTACGGAATTAGGTATGAATTTGTACAGATATTTGCTGAATCTTAATTGTACATATGATTCTGGTTGAGTTCTTTAGTGATTCAATTTGGTCATTAGTAATTTTATTATTTTACACTTAATGTCTGTAAATCGTTCTCCACTTTAAAGTTATTTTAGCTGGTGCATGAATGTGTGAGCAAATGTTAAAATATAACTACCTGTGGAACGAGAAGACTGTAATGGGATCCTGAGCGATGTTTTCTTTAATTCAGCATGTCGGTTCTGGGTGAGGCTTCCAGGGTGTGTGTGGTCCTTGAGTTCATTTTCTCCGAGGTTGAGAGCATTCTAGGATCGATCAGCGGTGCCAGGTGCGAAGGTTCGGCGGCCAAGCCGCGAATTTTGGATTCAGCAACGCATTTCGTCTACGGTATCACACAAAGTTTAGGTTAAGAAGTCCAAGTACTTAATCAGAAGCTCGGCCAAAAAAATTAATAATACTTTCTGCTAAAATTCAAATTAATTTCGCCTTCCACAACTCTTAATCAATAATTAATAATTGTAATAACTCTCTCTCTCCAGCTCTGTCTTGCCTTTTTCTTCTCTTCTTTCCCGCCACGACACCTTGAATTTTTCCTCCAATCTCTGTCATGCACTCATGAGTCATTAGTTCTTATTTGCTAATGAAGGGTCCTCTTTATTCAATGGTTTCTGTGACATTTGCACCACGTGGGAATTTAATTTAGTTTTTCCATCTTTTTTTAAGTATTGTTTTAGCTGGAGCCAGAAGTCTAAGTAGTACAATAGCAGTGTACACTTTTTTATCACCTCTGTTTCTAAATTTGGATTGTTATCTAGACTTTACCAACATACATCCTGCTTATTGTTTCAAATTCTCTAAATTTTAATCTACTAATTGCCCCCCCCCATTCAAAATATCTTAGATCGCTTGGAATCTTTTAACCTATTGCAGATTAATTAATTTACTTATCTTTTTTCTTTCTTTTTTGTTTAAAAATGATTTAATAAAAAATTTCTAATTTGTTCTCGATCATTCTTTTTCTTAAAACGAAATAACAAAAAAAAGCAAACTTACAAATAATGATTATAATAATTCCTCAAAAAAAATAAAAACTCTTTTAATTTTTAGTTCAATAAATCTGACAGGTACTCATATATAGCTGCGATCTGCTTTAGAAACGGCTGTTTCTCGTTTATTCTTAAAACAAGATCGTTTTTTAAAAAGTTTTGTACCTGTCATTTATTTCGTCATTAATATATATCTTTAACTTTCCTAGGTTCAAACCCTATGTAACGCTATTCCGTTACATATCTCCCCGCCTGGTGTAGAGTAAAATCCGAGGATTGCGGATTTTAGCTCTGATAAGGAGCCAAGTTATTCGGCCCTCTTCAGTGCCCTCGCATTAAATGTCCCCTTTCCTTGCACATCGTCCAGTGACTCGACCCACGTCCTCTTCTCCTTTCGTATGATTCGGGCCCCCAGTATGGTGGCTCTCCAGGCTGTTTGTTCGCGACTCCGCCTTCCCCTTAAAATTGAATCAGGTGCTCTGCGGTCAGACTTCTCTTTAAACAATTGTGAACGGAAAAAAAACTTGAACTCGACTTTAACTATTAGGCTTATACCTATACGGACATCTAGGGTATGCCACGATTGACGTCAACGGCCAATGGGTTCCGTGCATCCCTGACAGGAGGCATGGGGATGGACCTTTCCGAAGTCCCCTATGCAGAATACGCTCAATCTCTAACTAAGATTTTGGAAAGTCTGATCCGCCCAGCAATAATGAAGTTGTGGGAAGTGAGTCGGTAAGAACTCTCAAAATGGGTTGCACGATTTTCCGCCATTAAGTTGGGCCAGCGTCCTGTGCCAGCCTTCTCCGGGTCCTGCAAGGTACTCCCCAACCAATTCACCAACATTCTCTGGAGGGTCGGCACTCTATCCCCTCTTGCAGTATTCACTCATTACCCCCCTTTTTTTTTTTTTCTTAGTCTCTACACACTACAGGCTGCTTCGCGATCGGTTGGCTTGTTTGTTTCAGATGTTACACCCTAGGCTTTATTTTAGTCACCCCCCCCCTTTCTTACTACATTATTAATCAATTCCATTTCCAATATCATTTCATATCACGGGTCATTTCCATTTTGTGGCATCTATTTCCCAGGTGAGTTCCTTTTCAACGTCTATCTTTGTGATGTCCAGGGTTGTCAATTTACTTTCCTCAATCCTCTCAGTTAGTATCGGTCCGGTGGGACTCGTTTTCTGAGTTGTTCATTCCCAGCCCTCTCTATTTGCACTCCTATCCCTTCTTGTTCAAATTTTGCCACCATTTCCCCCATCTCATGGATCCCTTTATGATCTCTCCCCAGCATCATGTGTCTGAGGGCGGTTGGCATATTGTGCCTTATTATTGAAATAATCTGCATTTCTGTCATGGGGTACGCAGGCAATTGTTGGAGGCTCGCCACCTGCCTATAATAAAACTGAGTGGCCGTCTCACCGGGCCTCCCCCCATATTTCTCTCTGGTGATCCTAAAATAAATCCCTTCTTGGCGGGCTGTGCTCCAGAAACACCGCAAAACCTCCTCCTTATATTCCTCATAGGACCGGGGTTTAAATTCAAGTGTCCTCCACCAATCTCTCGCCGGGCCCTGTAGGTAGGTGCTTGCGATGTTTACCCGGTCAGGTTCTCTCGCCATGGGTTCTCCAAACAGATTCCTGACGCTTTCGAGGTGGTCCATCGGGTTCTCGTTCTCTCCTGCCCTAAATATTTCTATCTTCATCTGCCTCTCCGCCCATACCCGACTTGTGTCCTGCTGCGACCTCTGCTTTCCCCATCTCTTCTCCATCTCTTCCATCCGACTACTCAGATCCCCATGTCCCTGGCCTGCTTCCATCCTTTGGATTCTCTGTCCCCACTCTCCCAGTTCCTCTCGGATTTCATCCTGGCGCTGTCTTATTTCGTGACACGACTCTTCTGTCTGCCTTATTGCTTCCTTCATACCCTCTTGGTGCTTACTTCCCCTCTCTATATCATCAGTTAGGATCTCTACCCTTTCCTTTAACTCGTTCAGGTCTGACTTCGTCCTATCCAACTCCATCCCATTCTGATCTGTCTCTCCCCCAACTTTGGTTAAACTACTGTCTTCCCCTTTGCCCTCCTCTGACTTCACCTCCTTTCCCCGGAGCAATTGCCTTGTTTCCTCTTTCCACTCTTCCCTATCTCTCCTACGCTCTTCTCTATCCGCCCTCATTTCGGCCATCATTTGAGTCATCATCCTTATCAATATTTTGAGATCCCCTTCGCTCTCCGTATTCTGTTTCTTAAATTGTATGGGACTCTCCCCCGTCTGTTCCCACATGCTTTCGTCTTGGGTTTCTTCCATCGTTATTTACTTGTTTTGTGATGTGATTATACTAATCCACGGCTCGTCACCTACTACTCCGCTGGTCCCACTGACTGTCTTGTCCTATTTTCAGATGGTCCTTGCTCTTAAAACTCCCACTGTAAGCCCTCAAGTTTAGTTCCTATCGCTCAGATTCCCAGTTCCCACTGTTCCCCTTTATTTATATTCAGTAGCTATCGGTATGTGTGCGGTTATATCTATATACTGTTACACGCCTCGTTACATATGTAGATACGCTATTCTTTACTTACCTTTTATAAAAATTTTTTTTTTTTTTCGGTGGTTATTTATATATATGTGTTGTTTACGCTCAACGTCCCTTTTATTTTTAAGTAATACACAAACTCCTACAAGATCCCAGTTACAGTTCGTTCCTTTGTGCAAGAATATAATATTAAAATGCGTCTTTTAACGATGTATATATTTTTTTCGATTAAAATTATTTGCGGTTAACTTACTAATATAGAAATTAATTTATGAATTGCTTCCTTTTACTATATGATATTTTTTTCCACGGAATCCCGCTATTCCACAGCTTTCTACAAATCTCAGATATATTCGGATGTTTGATTATTTTAATAATTATAAAAGAACTAAATCTCCTTCCCACTCTCTCAAGCAATGTTTAATAATTTGACTTTTAGTGATTATAAAATTTCCCCCCCGCTTTCATCGATAATTCATTCTGTAATTTCGAGCGCCCTCTCTTCCTTTTTTTTCTTTTTTTTTTTTAAAAATTGTCCTCCGACCGCCTTATTTAGGCCGCTAAACGTATTTCCTTCTCAGGGTCTCTTTATTTAAATTGACTTTCGTTATTAGAACCGTCAGTTATATCCCCGTCGGTTCTGCCCTTTGAAACAACAGTTTCGCCGCACGTTGACGCGCCAAATGTAATGTCACCCGGACCCCTTTTGCTACTGTTGACACTATTTCTCCTTTTGGCTTTTCTGTTGACGATTCCTGTTTTTACGAACCCGCTGTGTTCTATCGTCCGAGGTTACATAATGTTTTGTGAAAATAATTTCAAACACATATACACGTACGCTTTTATTTGTTTCATACGTAGATTCAGATTGAACCCGAGTAATAGGCGCCAGGAGAACCTTTACAAGCTCGCCACGCACGTGCACATGCTCACTCAACTATATCACAGAACATGCCCAAGCATCGCTCCAGCGGACAGCAAGAAACGAACACAGCAACACTATTTCCGAACTAGATCGCACATTACCGTTAAAACAATATTAAAACACCTTTATCACTTTTGGGCCCGCCCTATATCCCCCAGAATAAATTAATCATAACTTAATCATAACTCAACATTAACATAAGAATTGTATGACAAATATAAACGCTATAAATATACTTAAATCTTAACTAAAATATTAAATGTACCCGTTCAAATTATACAACATAGATCACTCTCGCACTCATTCAACATTATTGAAATAAATTTGAAATTCCAAGCGATCAATAAAAGAATTATTAATTAAATGAATGATTTATTTAGAAAAACTGGGTAAATAAAATTATCATGCAGATATATGATTTAGTAAGTCTAGATAACATAATTACGGAATTAGGTATGAATTTGTACAGATATTTGCTGACTCTTAATTGTACATATGATTCTGGTTGAGTTCTTTAGTGATTCAATTTGGTCATTAGTAATTTTATTATTTTACACTTAATGTCTGTGAATCGTTCTCCACTTTAAAGTTATTTTAGCTGGTGCATGAATGTGTGAGCAAATGTTAAAATATAACTACCTGTGGAACGAGAAGACTGTAATGGGATCCTGAGCGATGTTTTCTTTAATTCAGCATGTCGGTTCTGGGTGAGGCTTCCAGGGTGTGTGTGGTCCTTGAGTTCATTTTCTCCGAGGTTGAGAGCATTCTAGGATCGATCAGCGGTGCCAGGTGCGAAGGTTCGGCGGCCAAGCCGCGAATTTTGGATTCAGCAACGCATTTCGTCTACGGTATCACACAAAGTTTAGGTTAAGAAGTCCAAGTACTTAATCAGAAGCTCTGCCAAAAAAATTAATAATACTTTCTGCTAAAATTCAAATTAATTTCGCCTTCCACAACTCTTAATCAATAATTAATAATTGTAAAACTCCTCTCCAGTTCTGTCTTGCCTTTTTCTTCTCTTCTTTCCCGCCACGACACCTTGAATTTTTCCTCCAATCTCTGTCATGCACTCATGAGTCATTAGTTCTTATTTGCTAATTAAGGGTCCTCTTTATTCAATGGTTTCTGTGACATTTGCACCACGTGGGAATTTAATTTAGTTTTTCCATCTTTTTTTAAGTATTGTTTTAGCTGGAGCCAGAAGTCTAAGTAGTACAATAGCAGTGTACACTTTTTTATCACCTCTGTTTCTAAATTTGGATTGTTATCTAGACTTTACCAACATACATCCTGCTTATTGTTTCAAATTCTCTAAATTTTAATCTACTAATTGCCCCCCCATTCAAAATATCTTAGATCGCTTGGAATCTTTTAACCTATTGCAGATTAATTAATTTACTTATCTTTTTTCTTTCTTTTTTGTTTAAAAATGATTTAATAAAAAATTTCTAATTTGTTCTCGATCATTCTTTTTTTTAAAACGAAATAACAAAAAAAAGCAAACTTACAAATAATGATTATAATAATTCCTCAAAAAAAATAAAAACTCTTTTAATTTTTAGTTCAATAAATCTGACAGGTACTCATATATAGCTGCGATCTGCTTTAGAAACGGCTGTTTCTCGTTTATTCTTAAAACAAGATCGTTTTTTAAAAAGTTTTGTACCTGTCATTTATTTCGTCATTAATATATATCTTTAACTTTCCTAGGTTCAAACCCTATGTAACGCTATTCCGTTACAATATATATTAATTGTGTCAGTTATGCTGGTCTTAAAAAATTTTGCAACATTTGGTTAGAATAATACACATACAGTGGTCCCACAATATCTGTTATACTTCGATCCAAATCCCACTTATATATCATACATTGCATATAATAGTTCACTGTTGATAATCTCTGGTTTTGATAGAATATGAATTTTTTACTGAGCTGCAAGTATGGAGTACCTTTCAACACACACATATATAACATAAACACTTTTTATGTGTATAGTATGCATATATAAATTAAGATTATAATATAAACAAAATTTAAAAAATAATAATGACATATTTGTACAATTACATAGAGATTCATTGTATGTGTTTTCATTTATTTAATTCAGCCAAAAAAAAATAAAATAATAAAAAACTTACTGTACCATCTCTTTAGTTTTTAAAATAAAATAAATAGGAAAATATTAGAATTTCATCGCATTTAAACCCTCTGGACAATAAACCTTGTTTAAAATAATTTTTCCCTTATTGGAACATAAGAGCAACCTTCTTATCAACAGATTACAACTGACTAGTTGTTTTGATTATTAAACAGTAATGTGATGTGATGTATTGCGACTTCTCCTTAAACAAAGTCAAGAATATCTCAGCAATTATGCCCAGATAAACCTGTTAGACACTTTATTTTCCATTCTCCACTCTAAATTTTCCCATATTCTGCTCCATCCCATTTCCACAACATAATCTTTATCAACTCTATAACCTTTATATCTAAATCCCCTTTATCTTTTTCCAAACCCAGTATAAAAACCAATAATTCACTTTCTGTATAATCACTTTTTTCATATTTATTCTTCCATAACTTCATTGTATGTACCCTTTCTGTTTTCAAGCATTTACATTCAATTAACAAATGCCTAATATTTTCTATTCCTTCCTTCATAATTTACAAAATAAATCACCCATTTTTTTCCATTTACATGCATATTCTCTTGTAGCTAAAGATCCCATTCAAGCCTTAAATAATAAACTACTTTCCTTATTATTATCATATATTAACTCATACCTAATATTCTGTTTATTTATATATATATATATATATATATATATATATATATATATATATATATATATATATATATATATATATATATATATATATATATATATATATAAACTCTTTTTACTCTCTATACTATTTCTCCATCTCTCTAACTCCCTATTCTTTATTAATAAATCTATTCTTTTATCCCATTCCTTACTATTACAACACTCAACAATCCTTTTAACACAATCATCCCATCTTTTGTACAAATATACTGATATAAATTCTTTATCCAAATCTTTTGCATACCACATTACCTTTCTCTCCCATCTTGTTACCTGCCCTTTACTTATAACCCAATTAAATACTATTTTAGCTATTCTTTTATTATCCATAAACTGCAATCTACCAAACATTTTCATTTTACTTTTTGCATCTCTCATATGAAAACTTGACCATCCCATTTCTCCTTGAATTGCCTCTTTTGCTGTCTATACATCTGCATCCAATGCATGTCTTCCTACTTCCCTTTGAACTTTTTCTAAGTATTTTTTCTAAGTAATTTAATACCTCTTTACTAACATATAATGCATCATTACCATATGTTAACCCTGCTACTGCAACTCCTTTCCATATAATTCTAACTACATATTTATTATATGAAAACAGTTAATTTCTTTATCAATCCCTTTCTTTTCTTTGCTTCATTTATCAATTTTTTCTCCCATTCATCCAAATAATTTTTCTAATTACTTAAAATTCTTCCCAAATAACTATATCTATTCATCACACTTAATTTAATATCTCCCAATAAAAATTCTACATCTTCTCTTACCCCAGTATTAACCATCATTATATTTGATTTTTCTTCACTAAATGTAATCCCCATCTCTTTACCAACCCTTGCACATGTCCTCAACATAACTTCCATATCTTCTCTTTTTTCTGCACACACCTGACAAAATATATACTCCCTTACTACCGATTAACTGTATCTCCATAGTGAAGTGCCACCTAGTGCAAGCTAGAGTAATCAATGGATGCAAAATGTTTTGTGCATAAAATCTCCATTTAATGCCTATTCAGTCAATATTCTCAGACTAGTTTCTAGATTATGGCTTTCATCAGTGAGGAGACTTGCATCTGAGAGTATTGCACTTAGATCTTAAGATCTAACGCAACACTCCAGCAAACACCTTTTATTTATTTAGTTAATTATAAAGCTGAGTCAAATTAATTGCTAAGACTTGTTCTGACTGGCACTATTGTATGGAGAGTTTGCTAATGCTTAAACAGCTTGTAGAAAATGGTGATCATGTGATATTTTGATTATTATTAATAAAAATGATCATTATAATGTTCTAAAATTAAAAAAATGGTTGCTGTCATATCAGAAAATGTTTTAAATTTAAAATTTCATGTTTTTGTTTGCATTTTTTATTTGTTTATTGATATTTTTTTGAATAGCATATAATTAAGGTAATATGTATTAATGCAGCATGTATTGTGATTCTACTGTCTAAAAAAATACCACAACTTGCTTGCTTCCATTGTTTACTATGGCTTGCACTTGGTGGCACTACGGTATTAAGAGTTTGCTACTGTGCTTGCTTCCCTTCAACTTGGGTTTTTAAGAAAATAATTTCTTTAGATGGTTATTATAATATTCAAACCTCCAATCTAATTTCTGGATATTAGTGTTTATCTATTGGATTTCAATCTATAATATGAGTTAAGCAAAAAGAGTGAATTTCCATTCCTAATAAGTTGTTGAAAATAAGAAAACAAAATTACGTTTTTTTTTTGGATGCCAACAAAAAGGCCAAGAAAATATAAAATGCTATGAATAAGCAATATCACATGTTCACCATTTCTTATGCTTACACAAGCTGTTTACCCAGAGGCTAAATTCTCCATACAGTCACACCACCAGTACAAGCCAGAGTTGGCTCGTGCTACTGTATGGAGAGTTTAGTCTCTGTATAAACAAGCAATGTCCTTAAACATTACTGATAATTATTTGCCATTTTTTTGATGAGTATATTTCAACTTTTATAATATATAAGTATTATTCTTTCAAATTACATATATTATGTAGTTTACATTTCTGGCAAAATAAGCTTCAACAAACACATTGTGAATATGCTGGATTACTTTCACCATCTATCATTAAATATTGAATGTCTAGAAAATTTTTAAATTCTACTTAAAATTTCCCAAATGCAAACAACTGTTAGTCATAACACACAAGTTAGTCAATAACACAGGTTAGTAGGCCACACAGGTGAGGAGATTAAGCAATGTTTCGAGTGGTATCATTCTCCACTCTTCTTCAGGTATTGCTATCCTGACCAGTAACCATGCTAGCATAGGAGTCAAACTTACATCTTTAGATTCCTACATATTGAATTTTAAAGCAATACTCTTATCTACTGAGTAATAGCTACTAACTTGTGTGTTATTACTAACAGTTGTTTGTATTTGGAAAAGTTTAAAATTTTCTTGACATTCAATATTTACTGCTAGATAATGGAAATAGTCCAACATATTATCTCATCTAATATACCATCATCATGCAAATACATAACATGAATTATTAAATTTCATAAATTTTGGCCTATAATTTAAAATTAATTTTAAAGATTATATTTTTCTATATTTTATTCATGCCAGTTCTTAACCTCATGCATGAATTATGAACTTTGTACACATAACTATTAATGTTAAAATAAATTTTCATCTACCTTTTATATGCAAAGAACTTTTATCAAAAATGTTAGAAAATATAAATTTGCTCCATGATGCATTTCAAGTAAACCAGTTAGCTGAATTTGTCCAGGGCATATTATATAGCAAATATTCTTGGACAATGGCTTGGCATATCTAAACTAATTTACATCCATTAAATTATACTATCATTACTTCTGATTGGTTCAGTCAAAGGACATTATAATGATGAGTTTATATTTTAAACCACTAAATATCACATGATCACCATTTTTTATGTCTGCTTGAGCTGTTAAAACAGGCAAAACTCTCCATACAGTAGTGCCACTCAGTGCAAGCCAGAGTAATCAATGGATGCAGAAAGGCTTGTGCATAAAATCCCTGTCTAGTGCCTATTCATCCAATATTCCCAGACTAGTTTCTAGCTTGTGGCTTTCATCAGTGAGGAATTTTGGATCTGAGAGTACTGCATCTAGAGCTTAGAATCTAATGCAACCCTCCAGGAGTCATCTTTTATTTCTACTTAACTACAAAACTATGAGTCTTAAATTGAGCTTGGATTTTTAATATTATTGTGTTTTCAATTTTAGACTCATAGTTTTGTAGTATAGTAGAAATAAAAGGTGGCTACTGGAAGATTGCATTAGATTCTAAGATCTAGGTGTGGTGCTCTCATATCCAAAGCTCCTCACTGATGAACACCACAAGCTAGAAATGAATCTGGGGATATTGGATGGGTACGCACTAGATAGGTATTTTATGCACAAACCTTCTTGCATCCACTGATTACATCCACTGATTACTCTGGCTTGCACTAAGTGAAGCTATTGTATAGAGGGTTTTGCCTGTTTTAAGTTTATATTTTCTAATGTTTTCTAATGGTTGCCCTCAAGTGAAAAATGTTTCATATTAGCTTAATGTTAGCTTCTGTAGCTTAAGACATTATCAACATCACAGTTGTTGTGCAAGATGTGAATGTTTTGGTGTGACAGGAATGTAGATAATGTTCAAGTAAGTTTAGTAGCTATATATATTTGTTTGTAAGTTACAAATACATCAGTAATCATAATAATAAAAAATGTAATATACTTATCCTTTATTTTTGTTATATTGGTATTGTAGTTGTAATTATATGATGGTTTAGTTCCATCATCTAACTGAACTGTAAGATATTTTAGAAAAATTCAAGGTTTCATTCAAATTTTTCAAATATATTCAACTATTAGTGATATGAATACCTCAGTTATAACCACCAGAGATAGATAATTGTAAGTGAAAATGTTAGAAGATAATAATAAATTCTACAGACAAAAAACAGTCTTATGATCATTTTTCTATGTTATATTATGTTATACATACAGTTTGCAAATAAGCTCTTAACAAGATTTCCAGAATATCTCCAATCCCAGATCGGTTTCTGCTAGTGGCTTCTTCAGTGACGTGATAGGATATTCAAACATTATCCTAGCATCTCACTGAGGAAGCCAGTAGCAGAGACTGGTCTGGGTTTGGGAATAATTTGCAAAACTTGGTAAGAGCTTATTTTTAAGCTCTATATATAACATTTGTAGTACAAGCTTGTTAAATTAGATCATGTAACATAGGACTTGATTTCCTTGTAATTTTCCCATGTGTGCATTTCTTTGTCCAAAAGCAGGACAAAATAACTAAATAGTGTGCTATGACATAACACTTGATCATAACTGCTTACAGTTTGCAATTTCATGTCACTACTTATAAAACATAATTTATTCTAGCATCTTCAAATTGCATGCCAATAAAATAATAACATTCTTTACATTATCCAGCAAATGCACATCTTAGAAGATATATGGTATAAAATATTATGCAAATGTGCTAAGGATAGAGATCTATTTAACTGTAACACAAATACCATTTAACAAAAATTTATATGATTGTCATTCAAACTAGTAAGATTGACATTTAGGCACACAAGTTTCTGTGAGGAGTAAATGTTATTTGTGTCACAATTGGAGTAATTATCACCTCAAACACACATGTTACATATAATATTAATATCATCTATGTTGGTTATTACCATTTACAATGCTTTTTTACAACCCACTGACAGTTTTGATTGCCCCAGGAAAAATAAGTAGAAGTTCTGAAGAATATTGCTGGGGTAATCATAACTGTCAATGAAAATATAAGTAGAAGTTCTGAAGAAGATTATTGGGATAATTGAAACTGTCAGTGGGTTGTAAAAAAGTATTGTAAATCGGAATAAAGAACATATAATATTAATATCATCTATGTTCTTTATTACCATTTACAATGCTTTTTTACAACCCACTGACAGTTTCAATTATCCCAATAATCTTCTTCAGAACTTCTACTTATTTTTCCTGGGGCAATCAAAACTGTCAGTGGGTTGTAAAAAAGCATTGTAAAAACTAATAAAGAGCATCGATGATATTAATATTATATGGATTTGTCAATGCAATAAGAAAGATAAAGTATACATACGTAAGTGTAAATAATAATAATAGTTTAATAATATAAAATTTCATATACTTCAACTACAATTATTTACATTTATTAAAGTGATGTTTCATTTTAGTATTTTGTTAAATTAAGATATTGCCTTGATCCTTTAAATAAAATTGTGATTTTGGAGCATTAATGATGTAGATAAATTAATGTAAAATACAATTTTTTTTCCATATGTCATAGCATCGACCAGGAGGCGAACCCACAACCATCTGCAACCAACTACTTGCTTGCAAGACAACTGCGCTGACCTCTCGGCTAACAATGTAACAATGTCAATAAACTTAGCTTAAATACTAACTGAACTAAAAGAATAGGCGATATTATCCCATTTCCTGTCAATGTTTATTGATGGTTGGCTATTGCTAAGTATAGCTCAGTATATGCTGTTATTTCCATATCAGTTTCATATATACATAACTGAAAATTATTATTAGACCATCTGATAAAATATTTCATAAAAATAATATAGTAAAATCTCATAAATGTTTGGTTGGCTAATAATAAATGACATACATATTAGCATTTGTGAAACTTTGCCATATTATTCTGACAAAAATTTAGTGATCTAATTCAGGGTTCTCAATCTGGGGTATCCACACCACCAGAGGGTGTTGGTAAATAGCTCACAAATAACTATATTATGCTATTGATATATTCCAAAAATAGTTACATTATCAAGATTTCCGAGCTATTCCATGTTGGTACTGTATGCCAGTTACACCAGCAACATTTCAGATCTCTTTTTGAATATGGATACATTGAGGCCTCATAGACATTTTTCTTACTGCAGTGTCTGGTTACTCAAAATGCCCAGTTAAGGTTCAAGATATTTAGTAAAATTGCCAGATTGGTGGCCCCTTGAGGCTCACCTCCATGGTATCTGTACTTCCTGTGCATACGTGTGACATATTGCATGATACACTCTCCAACTGCTTATTTCTTTTTATAATACATAGGAAGCACCAAATAATTTACTAAAAGCCAAGAGGGCATGGAACCAAAAAGGTTGGGAAACCCTGATCTTATTGTTATTGTCATTTACATTAGATTTTTAAATTATTCATACATTTAAAAAAAAAACTCATATATTTCTTTTTCTTCAATATTATTTATATTTATACAATTTATTTAAAATATCATTTATTTGGATGAGGCTTCATTGTTATAACGATCAATTTAATTTTTACATTTTCTGGCATTGCTTCTTCTTTCCTCTTTCTTTCCAGTAACCAACTTCTACTTTTTATTATTTTAAATATTTTCTTGTATACCTTTGCATAACTATCTGTTTATTGTAACCCACAGACATAATTCTGTTTAATCTACTCTAGGCAGGAATAAGAATTCTCTGCACAATTATTGAGTATGTTCATTGCTAAACAAAGCTGTGATATATATATAAATCCATTTTCTTCAATTCACTCCATTTCCTTTTCTACTTTTAAGTTTAATAGCAATCCCTTTCTTCGATCTTAGTTATTCCTCTTCTTTTTACATTCCGTAGTTTTCTCTAACTTATTCCTCACTGATTATCTATCCAGTATCTCAACCAATGTGTTCTTCATTGTGACTATTTATAGTCTCTGCTTTAAGTCTTATGCGATGTTATATTGCTAAAACTACAAATACATGGTATGGCTGAAGCTCTCTCAGCCCCATATAGTTATTTGAATTCGATAGCTGGGTTTGAAGACATGTAGGTGTCTGAAAATTTCAGATTTTCCACTCAATAGATAACTTTTAGATAAATGCTGGCTTTGGGTTGGTATTTTTAGATCTAGTGTCTGAACCTACCCTAGCACCTCACTGAGGAGTGCCAAAGCATGAAACCATGGTCAGAGGCTTGGAAGGGGGGTTTCCTGACAGATATTTTAAATGCTTTCTCTGGCTAAGCATTTATCACAAAGCTTGATGATGAATTGGCAATCCTCATTGTTTATATCTTACAAGCTTAAGAGAATTGGGTCATGTGATCTATGACTCTTATTTCGACTATTTACATTTGTTGTCTTATAACTTGTCTGATTCATATTTAATTTTTTTTTATTATAAAGTTTGAGTTATCGGATTAATCCTAAAATGTGCGTGCCTATTTATATACAATTGCACACACATACATGGTTACTTTTTCAATTAGGTTTAAAGTCTCATAATACTTTAAGCAATCAAAACGAGGCTTTAGAGTTCCCACTTGAAAAGATAATAAGTAAAAAATAAAAGTGTGTAAGAAAAATTCATAAGTAATCCAATAAAATGAGTTTCCATTTATAATATAAAACCAATTTATAAAAATTATTAAAACTGTATTCTAGCTTCCAAAACTTACTTTCCGAAATTATGATTTACAGATTTAATATAACTCAAACGTATGAAAATAAATCATAAAAAGAATTAATGTTAGCAAAAAAAATCAAACTTATGTATTAAAAGAAAAAAGTAATATATCTTAATAATTTTTTTATTAAAGTAAGACGCAATACATACTAGAAGTATCAAAATGCATACATACGTAATAGTATCCATATATATATATTTGGGCCGACCTCTATTTTTACAGTTGGAAAATTACGAAACTACTAATTAAATATTTGCTGTAGTAAACAGAGAAAGTAGACTAATAAAGATGTTATAAACATGTATATCCATCATCATCATCAACAATTATCAATCCACTGTAGGATGAAGGTCTCTCCAAGTTCAATCCATCTTCTCCAAACTTTAGCTTTTCTTCTCCACATCACCCCTGCACACTTTCTTATTTCATCCATCCATCTCACATGTGGTCTCTTTCTGGGTCTTTTACAATCTCTTGGAATACAGTTAGAGATTTCAATTGTCCATACTGAAATATAAATACTTCACAGAACAAACGAGCTGTTACTAGGGCAAATTTGCAAGCAGATCCTAAGAACTATTTTAAAACAAACTTGCAAATATGTCTAACCTTTTGTATACCTATGCCAATTCATTTTGTCTAATAAAAGGAAATATCTCATTCATCTGATCTTCAACCGTATATATTGTAAATAAATCAAGCATCGGTAAATGAAAGGCCGAAAAATTGTATTAGCAGCAACAACCAACCCAGCTAGCTATTTCAATTTGTTCTAGTAACTTCTTTGGATGAGGTTGCTCTGTGAAGTATTTATATTGCTAAATGTTATATATTTGATCATTAATAAAAATTATTTACAAGCTATTAAAATTATTAATACATACTGAAACAGACAATTTATAGAAAATAGCTGCAGTGTTAAACATGCAAGGTATAACAACAAGTTACCAACACAATGCTTTTTTACAACCCACTATTGACAGTTTCGATTGTCCCAGCAATCTTCTTCAAAACTTCTACTTAACAGTTTCAATTATCCTAGTAATCTTCTTCAGAACTTCTACTTATAAATAGACATTCTGAAGATTTCTGGGGGAATCAAAACCATCAATACTGGCTTGTTAAAAAGCATTGTAAAAAGTAATAAAGACCTAGATGATATTAATATTATAAGTTATCAACATTATAGCACTCATATAGGACAATTAGGCCATTGGATGGGTAATAACTACAGAATAATTTATCTTTTTTTTTTTACATAATATGGCAGCCACATAATGTTTGGAACCTGACATCTCTTCAGACTTATTATATAAACATATATACTTTTTTCAAATTGTATTCTTATCTCTGTATATTTTTTGTCTTAACTCAATCATATCACAACCATTTATCAAGCCAGAAGTCAGACCAAATTCCCTCACTCGGGATGCATTTGTGAAACACTCAGTTGACTTTTGTTTTTTTCTGAGTATGACATCCATAGATCATATTGTGAATTTAACTTAATATACATCTTTTTGGGGGTATACTTTTAAATTTATATACATATTTCAAACTTCTATTTCATCACAATTTTCTGAAACATGACCAAAGATATGTGAAAAGGGTAAATGATCCCCAAGATGCACATTTTTTTGCTAAACCAGTTCTCATCAGTTAGTCCAGATAACAATCTCTTACACATATTTTCTTCATTGTTTAGGTTTTATAGATAACAATTTATTATAGTTTGATTACAAGCATCAATTTTTCTAAACTCATAACTTTGCTACAAACCACTTTACAGAATTATATGAATGATTATTACCAAACATTAATTAAACTAGAGATTATCCCTAGCCCAAATTTTTAATTCATATTTGATTAATAATAGGTGTGGGTATTATAGAGATATCAATACCTGTTTTTCTTGCCCATGTTGGCAGTTTGAATAACTTCCACATAATGATTTAAACTGCCATCTTTTCATATTTATTAATATAAACGTATATATATATTGACGCAATATATATGCACTTCATGTATATAATTTAAAAAGTTTGTTAGAAATTTTAAATTAAAGATTTTTCAACATTTTATTAGTCAGAAATTATATATACATATAAATATGTGCGTGGACGAAATATATTTTCTAAAATAATGAAAGTAATTTAAAACATAATATATATAATTAACAAGTGCGAAGGTATTATAATTAGATGAATGGAAATAACATTAACACATGAAAGGATAAAAATTTATATTAGCAACAATTTTAATAACTATTAATAAAGCCAACTTATAGTTTCAAGTAGCAATAAAGATGAAAATTCGAATAATTTTAATAAGCTGGTAAATAAATTATGGTTGCTACCTATGTAATGTCGAGAATGTAAACTTATTCGTGGAACAACTAAGTTCAAATATAATGATCATATAAAAACTTGGAAGTCAGATAAAAATAGTCATTTTCTTTGTCTAAACCATAGATTGGTATAGATATGAAAAAGTGAAAATTATTTGTAAGTTTTAAAAAAATGATAATTTAAGAATTCAGACTAAATTATTTTGTGAATAAGTTTATATTTTCAGTATTACATATTTAATAGCTATACTGTATTTATAGGCTTATTAAAATTATTTGAAATTGTAAGTTGTCTTCATTAATAATTACAAAAGCCGAAAAGGACAGGGGGGATGGTGTATGGTTCGGGAATTCATAAGAAGTCTGAGAACCCAGAACAAATCCTAGAACCTCATAATCCCAAGTTGGATGTTCTACCAACTATGTTAAACACACAGCACACGACAGATATAATAATTAATAATAAACTTGGCATATATTGATTAAGTTATAGTAATTGGATGTTAACCAAATATCGAATAAAGGTGATAAAAGCATATGAAAGGTGATGAATTGAGCCAACTAAAGAATGCTAACTCAGCCAGAAATAATCATGGATTTATTTACCCTTTTCAAATGTTTTTATTATTATATTTGGACCGTGTGTGGAAAATAGAAATTTTAAGTACAGTATATGAAATTACTGTGCATACGTATATATTAAGCTCGATGTCTAACGATAGAGATAATTAGATGATAGGGTACTCTGACTATATAATAGTTAGCATTTTATCATCCCTAATAGTAGTTTGCTGTTGCTTGCTATTTTCTTAGTACAATTTATTTTAGTATCATAATATTAAAGCTACTTAATAAACTTAAAGTGTCGGTTACTTTATTAAACTAACAATCAAAATTCTGTTTCATGTTACGAATGTAATTAATTGAAGCAAATAACTGAACTAAAAAAAAAAGTAAAAAGAATAATTAAAAGACTTAAAAGAAAATATCATTAATAAATGTCAATTCTATAACCTTCGTTAACCCTTAACAACTGTACAATTTAATACTTTATAACATCTGTCATGCTGTTAGCATTATGTAAGAATTTAGCGACACCTTTTTAATTAATATTACAAACAATAACATTAAAGAAATTTCTACTTATATATATATTATATGTACTTTAATGCTGAAAAAATATCATCCCCCCCCCATCTAACACTTCCTTAGACAAGGAATTGAATTCATTATTTGGGCTATTGGAAGTGACAGGGCAGGGTTTGTGATTTATGAATTTTAATTCTTGAATTCACCACTATGTTGCAGCACTAGCAATGCGCAACACTTAAATAATAGAAATGGTTTGTTATTCTGGAGGTGACACTATGTTTAATTAAACACTAAGAGTGACAGCTGAGCTTTACTGTTTGTGGACTTTAGTCCCCAAACCCATCATTTTACTAATGCACTAAATTATTCGGGGTTTGTTGTTATGTAAGGAATAAAATGTTCTGTTAATTGGATGATCATATAATGTTCAATAATTGGAAATGGCAAACCAAGCGTTGTGATCCATGATCTTTAGTTTTCAATCCGTTTTTCTACAACTGGATAATTACCATGGTTCTTTCTTATACTCGGGAGATAATATAATGTTCAAATACCAGAAGTGATAGAAAGGAGCTGTGATCCATTACAGACAGATCTGCTACTCATTCGATGTATTAAACATATGCAGGGCAAATTCTTATGCACATGAGTAATTGAATGGTTATTACTCAAAAGATCGTATAATGTTTTAATAAAAGAGACAAAAATGAGCTGTGATCAGTAGGACTTCAGTTCTTGAACCTGGTCCTTTTACCACTGCACTAAACTGTGCAAAGCATTTTCTTATTTGGAAAAACGGTGTGTTACAATCTCACTGAGATATCGTATATAATTTATATTATTTTATTTTCATAGAACTTCTTGTGAATTTTCGAACAGTAAACTGTTTGTAAAGTTTTTCTTTTAGTTGTTATTATTAAAGAATGATAAGATCCCCACCAATTCTACATTTCAGTTATATATTTTACACTTTATTCAAATACTGTATTCGTAAAATAACTTAGATAAGCAAGTCTGTACTCTTTTCTTTGATTTCCGTGTTTAAATTTTTTTTTTTCAAACTTTTGTCCATCAACTGTTCATAATTTATCAGTCTTGGTTGTCAATCATTCTCCAGCTGGTAGCTACTAAATGGTTTATTGCCTTCAATTTTTTGATCGTGCGTAGATATGCCAAGCTTAGTGGAAAATTTAGTTTAAACTTTGCAAGCTTCATTCGAAATGGAATAAAACAAAACTTTACGACAACACAACATTCTTAAGTAGATTAAAAAGAACTTTTGATTGTTAAAAGACATTGCAAAACTTAAACAATCTCGTCAAAAATTAATAATTAATATGCAAATTTGATTTATAATACTTCGAGATTATTTCTCATTCGACTGGAATTAAGTAAATAAATACTCTCAAACCAAAGTATGACTTTTTTTTTTTTGAGAGCATTCATTTACACGTATTTTATTTGTGCGTGCACGCTCTTATACATTATATGCTTCCATTACTCAAACATGTTTTAAGGTTATAACCATAAGACTATGCGCCTAGATGCGACATCTTGTGTTTAGATTTGTAGAGGTCCCTATTGTCGCATTTAGACTATTAGCCTTAATATATATCACTTACGTAATGAGTATGCACTTAACAAATTATTAATTTCAAATTTATTTGCCAAGTACTGTACTTTTATCCAGCATTTATACAAAACAAATCATCTTCAGTGAATGCATAAAGTATTACTAATCATATCTTTTATTAAGCCATCTACTTGTACAGCACAAGAAGAAATTAATTAAACATTTAATTCCTCATTATTTATTTATCTCTAATTATAAGATCAAAAAAATGTCACTATATTACAGCTTTATTCCACTTAGTGATGACAATTGGTTCCACAAACTCATCATAAAGCAAGATCATATAAAAGTCAAGGGATTATAATGGTATTCTATGGGGCAAATTTAGTTTGTTCCTGATGATGAAAGTTAGCCCACAAATTGTGAATATTGTTTTTAACAAACAACTTAACCTAGTATATGTAGTAATTTTTTTAAAAAAAAAAACCTAATGTACAATTGTGTGTGTGTGTG
This sequence comes from Epiperipatus broadwayi, assembly GCA_028023455.1. Lineage (NCBI taxonomy): Eukaryota > Metazoa > Onychophora > Udeonychophora > Euonychophora > Peripatidae > Epiperipatus > Epiperipatus broadwayi. Next base: position 12,555,568 of record JAQFVV010000006.1, read on the forward strand.
TGTGTAAACAGTGTTATGTGTGTATTACACAAGTATGCACTTAAAATATGTATGTAAAATAATGCCATTTAAATGTACATAAAAAGAAAAATAACAGCATAAAATTGTTCTTTCTTATAATCCATCCATTCAGCACTCACCATCATCCAATTCTATAAGCCTATCATTGTCTTTTAAATTCTTTGATGATCTTGGATTGTTTGGAGTGACACACCAGGAGTTGATGGCTGAGGATCTCTAGAAAAAAAGTTTCAAATGCTTCCAAAATGTTCATGGAGTAATGAAATGAAATCAATTCCTTCAGTTTTCTTTACATTCATATTCTTCTTTACATGCTTGTTGATTTTTTTTCTTTATCTAGTTGCATTAATTCCTCATTCGTTAATTCTTCCATATATGATTGGAAAATCTCTTCAATCTTGTGATGATCAATTTCTTATCAGTGTCTTTATCCAGAGTGTCAACAAAATGCTGCATTAGCTGTTGAAGTTAGTACATGCTTCTTGAAGGTGACAATGTTTCTTTGATCAATATGTAGAAGTGATGGTATTAGTTGCTGATATGGTTCAAGTTGAAAATGTATGTGGCTATAAAGTTAAAAAAAATCCACTATTGTTAAAAAAGTGTGGTTTCACTATGCAACACACACAGACAATTGGATTGAGAAAGGGAGAGTAAAGTCACAGTTAATAATGTTTTGTGTTCTTCTGCAAAACTGTTGTAAATCTAACGAATAGGTTTTTGATTATTTTATTGTATTGAATGAGGCACATCTTTTTATTTTATTTTTGTAGTTATTAAACTTTATTTTGGATATATCATTAATGAATCTATTGATTCTCTTGCAAAAACACTCGATAAAAAATAAATAAAGTACTGTACATTAATCGTATTTTAATTTTGTATTCAAAATATTGCATAATGTAATATTGTATACTGTTTTGGGTGTAATGAGTAAACTCTGTATTGTACATTTTAACATAAATGGCACTAACTTTCCTTCAGATGCCACAAAGTCACCATTCTATGATATCATCAATCTTATAAAATGGCCACCATTTTCAAAACGGCAATTTACAAAAATGATTGGTTTTTTTATTACAATCATTATAGCGAATAATCAGCTATAATCAAAGTGGTGATTACAAATTGATACTATTGGTGAACGGCATTAAGCAGATTACAAACTTATAGGGATAAAATAAATTCATTAATCATTATAACAAAACAATGCTTATGAAAGAAAAAAATATCTAAAAGTATTAACAACTAATATATGATTTTCCTTATATTTATTCTTATGCTTGCAAAAGTAAAGATTTTCCTTCTACTATATAAAACTATGCAAGAGCTTAAAACTTAGTTTTTTTTTTTAATTTCCTGTTATTAGTATGAATAGTATAAGGAAATAAAAAATAGCTTCTAGATGCAGAAGTATATTGGTTCCAGCTTTGAATCAATAAAGGGAAAAGCCAGAAATTAGCATGAGAATGGGAATTTTATAGTACTGTACAATCTGGAGTCCACTGATTATCCAAGTCTACAGTCAGTGATTTTTAGAGCAGAGTGAAGATAACTATTCCTGGTTATGAAGAAAGTATTGAATTTTTGGTTTTTTGCAAATGTCAACAAAAGTATCCAGGGATAATGCAATTTACTTGAGTTTAATTAAACTATATTTTAGCAAAGATTTTATTAAATGATCACATTATTTAGCTAGTATATCTTCTTTTAAATTTTTTTAAACCAGTAGCAAACTCTCCATACAATAGTGCCACCTGGTGCAAGCCTTAGAAATCAATGGCTGCAAGAAGATTTATGCACAGGTAAATTGTTTTCAGAACCAAAGTTCTTCACTTTTGAAAGCCACAAGCTAGAAACTAGTCTAAGAATATTGGATAGTAGGCACTAGATAAGTATTTTGAGCACAAATCTTTCATGCATTGCTTACTAAGGCTTACACTGGGTGTCACTACAATATGGAAAGTTTGTCATTGTTTTAACAGCTTGTGTAAGCATAAAAATGAGTGATCATGTGATGTTTAATAGTTTAATACAATTCCTGCCCATAGGATGATGGTGACTATGGTTATTAAAAAACCAAAGACACCAAAATGTATAGATACTAAACTGGGATCAGATGTACATGATTATACAAGGGAATGAGCTTGGATTGATAACATCTGTTTTCATTTTGGATTCAGTAAAGTTAAAAGGTGGCTGCTGGAGGGTTGCATTACATGCTAAGACATAGGTACAGTGCTCTCTGATCCAAGGCTCCTCACTGATGAAAGTCACATTTGGTGATATTGACTGCGTAGACACTAAGTATGGATTTTATGCACAAATCTTCTTGCATCCATTGACTGCTCTGACTTGCATTGGTGGCGCTACTGTATGGAGAGTTTGCATCTGCTTTAAGATCTTGTGTAAGCATAAGAAATGGTGGTCATGTGATGATTCAGTGGCTAATATTTCTTCATACAGCAAAAACTGAGGCTAATCTTTATTCCCCGATTCATTCAATTTCACCTCCATATTTAATTCAAATGATTTTTGTACACATTAAAACCTTTAAAATAAAAACAAACTGAACTGTCTTACAGTCACTATGCACCTTCAGAGAAAATTCTTTTAACAATCTCCAGTGTACTGAAAGCAAAGGGAGGAATGAAAAAGATGGCTTCTTACTCATTTCATACAAATAATTATCCCCCAAACCACTCACGTTAGCCACTATCAAAAACAACCCATAATTAAGAAAAGACACACATGATATTAGAAAGTAAAAAAACAAACAAACATATGCCTGAATTTTTAGAAGAGTAACAAATTTTCCAAGAAGTTTGCTATTAACCGAAACAAGAACCTTTGATTCCTCTTGGAGGCCTTAAAGAAACCGAGCAGGGCAAAATCCTAATGTCCACTCCATACATTATTGTTGTTGCAGCTGTTATTACTATGTGATTATTTATATAGTATACAAACATAGATAGGCTGCTCACCAACATGCATTAGCCAGTGTGATGAGTTTATTGGCTTTTTACCTCTGAGTTTAAGATCAAGAAACACCATGGTCTTCCTTCTCAGTTGCCTGATAGGGCAGAATGAATATATGTGTAAATGATAAATATTTTTCCAATACAAATATACAATCATGACAGACAAAAATAAATCATGGCCCTTATTCCCAGGAGACTGTAAAGTCATCAACCAAGGCAGCAGTTGGTGGCCAAAGATGCTAAGAATCCCCTCATTGTGGACCCAGGCTGCCATTTGATGATGACTTCTTATTTAGATACTTAGAACTGCAGATAACTTTCAAGTGAAGGAAGATTGCAGGAATTAGAAGAAGAACTGCCTTATATTAAATGGGACATTATTGGACCTTGTGAAGTTCAAAGAAAAGGTGAAGAGACAATTGATTTAAAAAGTGAACATGTACTCTACTATAAAGGCACAATTATTGGAAATACAAGTGGAGTAGGATCATTATAAATAAAAAGTGGAAGAATAACATTGTCGAGATTGATGGTGTATCAGACAGAGTGGCAAGATTAGTTATACAACTTAATAGCAGAATACTAAATGCAGATAATTCAGGTTTATGCCCCAACAAGTTCTCATAGTGATAAAATAGTAGATTTTTATATGGATGCACAAAATGCTTTTGATCAGAGTAAACAACATTTTAAAATTGTTTTGTGAGACTTTAATGCTAGAATTAGTAAACAAATGAAAGATGAAAATGTTGTAGGTAATTTTGGTTATGGTAATAGAAATGAGAGAGGACATTTGTGGAGTTTGCAGAAAAAGAAAAACTTTATATTACGAATTCTTTTTTTGAGAAAAATGTTAAAAAGAAATGGACATGGAAGCATTCAAATGAAGGTACAGCAGAATTGGATTATATTTTGACTAACAGAAAATACATATTTCAAGGTTGTAATATTCTTAATAAATTTAACACAGGAAGTGATCATCGATTAGTAAGATGTAAGATACGTGTTAATGCAAAACTAGAGAGACAAAAATTATTAAGAAAAACAATATTTACAGTTGATATTCCTAATCTTCAGAAACATTCTAATGAATTTAAATTAGAACTTACAAATCGGTTTCAAGTATTAGTAGATTTTGAACATGATTCAGATTTGAATGACATTCATTAATAGGAAAATAACTGATACACTTTTAAAAACTGCAACAAAGATAGCTGGTAGAAAATAGCAGCAATTGACCAATAAAATTTCTACTAAGACTAGAGAATTTATGAAGAAAAGAAGGAATATGAGGATATACAACAATGATGCATTAAAAATGATTGAATATCTCAAATTTTGTAAAATGGTGCAGAAAAGAGTTGGAAAATAATATAAGAAAGTATAACTGTGAACTAGCAAGGAAAGCTGTGGAAGAGAATAAAAGTTTTAAGAATATAAAACATTTTGATAGCGGAAGGAAATTTATATCTGCAATAAGAAAAAAAGATGAAATTATTACTAAAAAGAGAGATGTCATTATGAAATGGGTAGAAGATTTCTATTAAGAATTATATAGTAATAAAGAACAAGTACTTCCTATATCTATTACAACTTCCAAATTGCCCAGAATTTTAAATGAAGAAGTGCAACAGGAGATTAAATTTATGAAGAAAGGAAAAGTTTCAGGTAATGATGGAATTATAATTGATATACTAGAAAAATCAGGCGAAGAAATATAATTTTTTTTAACAAAGTTATATACCAAATGTCTAAATGATAAAGATGTACCCGATAATTGGAAGAATGCAGTATTAATATTAATATTTAAAAAAGATGATAAAGAAGATATTAGAAATTACAGACCTACCAGCCTTTTATCCGTTTTATACAAAATTTTTACCAAGATAATTACAACTTGTCTACAGAGAACATTGGATTTCCACCCATCAAGAGAACAAGCTATTTTCAAAAATGGTTTTAGTCCATTAGATTATATCCAGGTATTGAGAGAAGTTGTAGAAAGGACAAATGAATATGAGTTGCCATTATGCTTTGGATTTGTAGATTATGAAAAGACATTTGATTCTATAAACATTTCTTCGGTGATTAAAGCATTGGATCATCATTGCATAGATCCAGGATATTATCATATTTTAAAGAATATTTATAAAAATGCAACAGCAACAATTAGATTACATAATGATACTAGGAAAGGTGTAAGACAGGGTGACTCCATATCTCCAAAACTTCTTACAGCAGTACTGCAAGAAGTATTTTGTGGATTAAAATGGGAAGCTAAAGGAGTGAAAGTAAATGGAGATTATTTAAGTCATTTAGATTTTTTCAGATGATGGAATTGTTTTTAACAAATAATGCTTTAGAGTTGCAGGAAATGTTGCAGGAGTTATCAGATGAAAGTAGGACTAAAGATAAATGTTAAAAAGACTAAAGTAATGTTTAATGGATTTTCTCAAAATATGAAAATAAAGATTGATTATGATGTTGGGAATAACAAGAAGAGATTGAAAATGCGATATTATATGGGTAAGAGAACAAACAGGTGTTATTGACCTCATTGAAAATTAAAAGACTGAAGTGGAGTTGAGCTGGACATATTGCTAGAAGAGATAATAATAGATGGACAATTGAAATCTTAAACTGGATTCCAAGAGATTGTAAAGAACCCAGAAAGAGACCACATGTAAGATGGATGGATGAAATAAGAAAGTGTGCAGGGGTGATGTGGAAAGAGATGCTAGAAATTGGAGAAGATGGATTGAACTTGAGAGATCTTCATTCTGCAGTGGATTGATAATGGTTGATGATGATGATGAATAATTTTCCTTGCAAAGAGAGCTATTTAAGACATAAGCAATGAATTTAGATGTTTTAATAGAATTATTTTAAAATTATAAAGATTCTATAAATAAAAAATAAAATATAAATATGCAAAACTAGTCTATTTATTCAGCATACTGAATGGTTCTTATATAAGTAAATGGATTTGAATTTAGGATTTTTTGAGTATATATTCATCCTTCACCCCATCTCAAAAAACCAACATACATGACCACACACATGCAAAAAAGATAGATGAGCATCAATATACATATTTCATGCAGAACCAGCACTCATCAGTTGGACCAAATCATAATCTCCTGCACATATATACAATCAATGCTCAGCTTATATTAATATAACAATTCCATAAACTTTAATGGACAGGCTTCAATATTATCACTTTTCCAATTTTTCCACCATCCATTTCATTGAAAACCCAATGATGGAATACTCAAAACCCTTGGTGGATTTGATATTGTAGTCACACTATGTAGACCCTATGTCAATTAAACCCCTCATATTATAAGATTATTTTGTATCCATATATTAATAGAAGTAGGATGGGATGAACTTAAAGATGTAACCTATTACAAGGTAATATATAATTAGTTTATTCAATGTACTGAATGTTTCTTATATAAATACTTAGAGGGATTTCAACTTAGGATTTTTCAGTATATTGTTCCTTCATTCCATCTCAAACAACCAACACACATGACCACATGAATACAAAAAAAATAGATGATCCCCAATGTATGTATTTTGTGCAGAACCAGCACTGACCAATTGGGCCAGATCGTAATCTTCTACACATATATACAATCAATTCTCGGCTTATATTAAGATTACAATTCCTTAAATTTTAATGGACAAGCATCAATCCTCTCACCATTCCAACTATTCAACTATCCAATTCATTAAAAACCTATGATGGAATACTCAAAGCCCTTCATGGATTTGATATTATCAGACCATTATGTATTCATATAATATTATTATATAAATTGCATATTGTTAAATCGATAATAAATTGAGAGTTTGCCAATCTCTTGCATGTGCCTACTATTGCTTCTCAGACAACCAATCAGATGTTAAGACAGCAGTCTGAAGAGTGATGTATTCATATATTAATAGAAGAGGGATGGACATCTTTTAAAGTTTAAGAAACTGCTATCTTAATATAAGCCTAGCATTGATTGCATACATGTATAGGAGATTATGATCTGGCCCAACTAATGAGTACTCGTTCTGCATGAACAATGTATATTGGGGGGCATCCATCTTTTTTGCAGGCATATGGTCATATGTGTCAGTTGTTTGAGATGGAGTGAATGATGAATATAAATTGAAAAATCCTAAGTTCAAATCCCTCTATTTAAATATGCAAAATATAATTCTATATTTAAATATAATCTACAGATTAGTATGCTGATTATCCAAATCCATGACTTGGACCTGGAAGATGTACCAAAAGAATATCAATTTTTTCCCCATGTTACAAGAAAATTTAGAATGTCTTTTTTCCAGGTAATAAATAAGTAAATAATCAGATAATTTATTACTCATAAGTTCATATGAAGTTTAAGCACCAAATATGATAGAGCCAGAGCCACGATCCATAATTCATATTAGATAGTAAAGCCCACAACTCTATTATAATGCAAAGATTTCAGACAATCAGCTTACAGCTAAGCCAAACACCCATTAAATTAATGGTTGGTAAATGGGTATCTAGCTATTATTGCTAAACAGTAAAGTTTCCAAGTTAATCTGAATTAGTCAAATGAATGTCAATGTTCTGTCTATAAGATGTGATGGTAACATGATTCTTTCATTATCAGGAAGGGTCTCATTCCTTATAGATACTAAATCCATGATTTGCCTTTTACCTATTTAAACTTCCCTTGTTTTTCTCTCATGATAAGAGAGAGGATTAATCTGTTATCTTTAAAAACTAGTTATTTTACTGTATACAATGAGATATTATTTTTATATAGCGCTATGGTTTTATAAACTGTAATAGTAATATTCAGCGATTAAGCTAATGCACATGCGCTTTGAAGATTTAAAATTATAAATGAATACTCTCTTGTGTTTGGAAAGTGAGACTATTCATTTATAATTTAAAATCTTCAAAGCGCATGTGCATTTACTGTATACAATAAATTTGTACATATCAAGTATATAAAAAAAACTTCATATTTAAAGTCAAAACTTAACAAGTTATATTTAGAAAAAATATTGATGTTTTTTTTTTTTTCGTATGTCATAGCATTGGCCGGGAGGCGAACCCACAACCGTCTGCAACCAATTACTTGCTTGCAAGGCAGCTGTGATGACCTCTCGGCTAACAACGCTTGACAAAATATTGATGTATTTTTCCGATTATTATGTTTCTTGCGTGATTCTTAACATAAGCATTTAAATGTATTACTACATAAGAAACACGTCTTCATTGAAGGTTAGTTAACTGTGAATCTGTAGTTCATTTAGATCCTAATAGTCTACTATAAATTAAATAATTCTATGTTCACATTATAAAGTTTAAATTTTTGGTAGGTATTTTAAATCTACAATATTGCTTCCAGCATATTCATGGAAATATTGAACAGAAATAACAATGTTTGTTTGGAAAATTGCTTTAAATATTAATAGCAATACAAATCTCAGAAATTAAAAAGCAGCTCTATCAAAAAACTATTTTGCTTAATATATTATTGAAGAAGATTAAATTTAATTTTAGATTATTGAAAAATGGACAATCAATAATACATATAATTTTTTTTTTATCCGATCAATATAATTCATAAATTGTGCCAAAGGACTAGCTATGAGTTTTATGGAGAAAGGCTATCTATAGTCAGTAAATCATCATACAGAAATTGGATGCCTCTACGATTCAATAATTCATCCAATAAACATATTTTGAATACTTTTATGGATGAATGGATTTCCAGTTGTTTCCATAAATGGATTTTGTGATATATTAGTATGAATATATTTTTGTACAATATTTAACTTATCTTAGGTTTGTTATTCCTGATTTATTATATTTAAGTAGGCTAATCCCCACTTCACCAAGTATGATGTCTTCCTCAATTTTATAAAATCAGATGATTGATAGAAAATTGATGTTAATAGGGGGTCACTACATAATCTTCCAAATGACTCGATTCTTATGAATTGATAAAACAACTTAATTCCAGCTATTCCAAAATCAGTTTCTAAGTAATATTCTTAGATCTTGTGTGATAAAAGTTTTGATTCTGCTCCTTGTAAATTATTAATTATATATTAATTAATATATACTATTGTTATATTGATTATACTGCTCCAAGGTGTACAATATGTCAAAAGATCTTTGTGAATACAATCAGATTATCTGACAGTGTATTAGTGATTAATTTCTTAATTATTAAATCGATTTTAGTCATTAAAGTACTTACTGTTTTAGGTAGAACTGCTGTAAACATTGATTGGAATATCTTTTCTTATTATCTCTACAACACTGAAAATTTGGCTCCTGGTCAAACTGGTCTAGTTATTCTTGAATTTTTTTAAGCATTTCTTATTACAGCATTATTCACATAGGAAAGTATATTTATATTAATAACTTAATATTAAAAGAAAAGGTTTTTAATAAATGTGTTAACAATTCTTAATTACAGATCTGAGACTTGGACCCTTATCAGAAGACCAATGCAGGGACTTCAAACCACTCAATGAAGTATGGAGAGATAGATGCTAGCAGTAACAAGGAAGAGATTAAAAATGAAATACATGGGTGAGAGAACAAACAGGTGTTACTGACATAATTGAAAAAATTAAGAGAGGTTGCTCATATTTCTGGAAGAAATGATAGTAGATGGATAGTTGAAATATTCAACCAGATTTCAAGAGATTATAAATGACCTAGAAGGAGATCACATGTGAGATGAATTAATGAAATAAGGTAAGTGTGCTGGATAATTAGAGAACATGAATTAAACTTGGAGAGACCTTCATTCTCCAGTGGTTCAATAATGTTTGAAAAAGATGATGGTGGTGATGAAATGTAGGTCAAGTATTTTGTTGCTGCTGATTTTATTTTTATATAATTTATTAATCCTTATATACGGATTGGATTTTCTGGAATAATATTAGATATATGTTTAGTTAGATAATTAAGGTTATCAAGGTGAAAAGCATTTTTGAAATCAATTTTTATTGCTATCACAAGTGACAGGCAAAGATGGAATGATGGATAGGCAGGATATTTAATTGTTAAAAAATGCTCGAATTTATCTAAAGAAGGGTTCCCCTCTTTTCTTCCATAGCATAAGCTTGTGGTTAAAACACCTGTAGAGATCCCTGCTATCACATTTTATACGCATATTGTCTAGGTTATAGCCTCAGTAAATATTACTAACAGTATTCTAGCAAATATTTTATCAGGTATATCTTCAACTATTATAGATCTTCTTTTAAAAGAGCTTTTTAATAATAAGTAAATATATTCACATAGCTTAATAAAGTATTCAATATTAAACAAGAATATAGGCGAAAACTAGCAAAATAATGTTTGATGATTATCCTACCACATATACATAGACAGTACTCATAACTTTATTATAGTTAGCTTCATTTAGTATATTTCTGTCATATAGAAATGTTATTACATTGTCAGAATATGTTTAAATATTGATAAATAAAAAAAGCGGTCGTTTTGTTTACTTTTTCTAGCCCTAATCGTTTTTGACAGGTGACTGACAACTCAATAGTCTGCATAGTTCAGTGAATACTGGGGAGAAAAACAATTGTATTTCAAATAATTCTAAAATTTATAAATACAATTGAAAGAGCAGATTTGCACAAAAGGAAAAATCCCGCAGCTATATTTTTAAATTGCTACTTTTATTAATATTTTAATAGTTATTTTATTAATATATATGGTACTGTGGTAATCGAGCTGCGACATGAAGAATTATAATCGTTTAATCATCAAATTAAATAGGTAATTAAACCAAAAACATATTTTAAAATCTACATTAAAAAAAAAAAACAATTAACAAAAAAAAAAATACGAAAAGCATTAATGTGAAGAATAGTTAAAATGCGTGTTTAAATCAAATTGAGTGTGTGTTTACACGCGCATATTCTGCATAATCTATTTTAATACATTGTACAGGCTTACGCCTGCATTTGTATATGCGGGATTCGAACTCAGACTTTCACCCGACCTACAACTCTCAATGCCATCTTATATTGCTGACTCACCTGATCACACACATGTTGAAAAGATAAATAATCACCAATATGCGTATTTCGTGCTAGACCAGCACTCATCAGTTGGTTCAGATTACCATCTCCACACATATCAATACTCAGCTTTATATTAAGATAACCAATCTTCTTTAATGAGTGCTGGTTTAGCACAAAATACGTCTATTGGTGATTATTTATCTTTTCAACATGTGTGTGATCAGGTGAGTCAGCAATATAAGATGGCACTGAGAGTTGTAGATCGTGTGAAGGTCTGAGTTCGAATCCCGCATATATAAATGCAGGTGTAAGCCTGTACAATGTATTAAAATAGATTATGCAGAATATGCACGTGCAAACACACACTCAATTTGATTTAAACACGCATTTTAACTATTCTTCTCATTAATGCTTTTCGTATTTTTTTTTGTTAATTGTTTTTTTTTTTTAAATGTAGATTTTAAAATATGTTTTTGATTTAATAACCTAATTAATTTAATGATTAAATGATTATAATTCTTCATGTCGCAGCTCTAATATTATTTATTGACTATTTTCACTATCTAATATTAAGAACTGAATGTCTTTAAAAAAAATTTATTTTAAATTTTCTAAATATATTCAAATGATAGTAGACATAGGTTAGTATTTAACTGAATGTTTCGAGTGATATTATTCTCTTTTCTTCTTCAAGTGTAGCTTGACCAGTGACTATATTGGTATGAGAATCGAACCTGAACCTTTAGATTCTTGAATATTCAATTTTAAAGTAACGCTCTAATCAATTGAGCAAACTTCAGACAAACATTATTAATAATATGCAAATAAAATATGAACTACGAAAAAAACGAAAATGAAAGTAATATCCTCTTCTCCTTCCATTAGCTCATGAGATTATCACTTCGAATTGATAATATTTATGCTCAAAATAATATTTATGTGTTCCCAACACAAAAATGTTTCTTCACAAGGAAAAAAATAATTTTAAAAATAAAATACTATGAATATATATATATATAATGCTTTATTAATTGTTTTGTTCTATTATCATCATCAACATTCAATCGTTATAGATTCATTACAAATTGAAGGTCTCTCCAAATTTAATCCAGTTTCTCTGATCTCTAGCCTATCTTCTTCACATCACCCAAGCAAATTTCTTTACATCATCCATTCACTTCACATGTGGTCTCTTGCTAGGCCTTTTACAAACTTCTGGTGTCCAGTTTAATTAATTAAGACTTCAGCTGTTCATTTATTATCGTCTCTCCTAGCAATATGACCAGCCCATAGTTGTCAATTTTTGAACCCAATTTATTTTCACATCGCTTCTTTAGAATATTATATTGCTATGAATAATTTTTGCTATGTTTGCCATTATATAAGAAAGATGCCAAACTTAGTTTCACGTGACTTTTAGTGTGCTCTTTCTATTTATAAATTTACATTAATTATTTAGCTTTAAAAGTTAGTACTCAGCGGTATATGATAATCTCATTATATGTTGCTAATACACGTTTATGCAAAGCAATCAACACCCATATGTATGCTGTTTACTAATATTTAAAATCTTATTTTTACAACTTTCTCTACTGATCTTTATATGTAGTAAAATATGATAATATTAAATAGTGCTATCACACTTATAACGTAAAGCTGTATAATTAATAGCAATCAATCAATTAAATATTAAATGTTACCTATATTATGTATAAAGAGGTGTGCCACTGTGGGCCCAGTTACATTGGTGATCAGAATATCCATTGGGAAACAAAATTGAGGAACATGAACTTTTATATAATAAGTTGGGGATATTCTGTTGATAGACTTAAATCTGTATCTGCTGAAAATTCACTTATTGTAAGGGAGATTTTTGCTTTGATAATGTTTTTTATTTTACATGTGGAAAATGACTTGAATAAATAAAATCTAAGAGTCAATTTAATTCTGTGAGTATACATAAATTATGGAAAGTTGGCCATTCACCTGAGAATGTTAGTGCTGTATGACTTTAATGCAGGGGTGGGCAATTGTTTTGGCTCAGGGGCCACTTTGTGGAAGCAGGTTAGTGGAGGGCCATGTTGGGGGCCACTTTGTGGAAGTGAAGGTTAGTGGAGGGCTGCACCCTTTTTTCATGATGCAATAAACACACTGCTTTATTCCCTGTATTACCAAAAAAATATTTGTTTGTCCATTCTTCATTAAACATAGGACATTCATCACTGATTTTATATTTTTTTGGAAGGTTCATGATTTTACTAAAGTTATTATTGCAAAGACAAAATTGAAATTAACCAGATCAATTGGAAAAGCATTGCACATCATATCTACACTGTGCATGTGTATTGATGTGGCCATCCTAGTGAAAAATACATGCCGAATCTTCAGTCGCACACAGGAAGGAAATATCAGTCCAAGGCAGATTTTTCTGACTGTCTTGGTGGGCTGCATAAAAATTCTTAGTGGGCCACATGTGGCCTGCAGGCCACTATTTGCTCACCCCTGCTTTAATGAGATTTAAAAAAAAATATTAACTGATAAATGATACCCAGGATTGCATATATTGCCGTAAGCTGGCTACAGCTGAGGATGGCATACATTGCCATAAGCTGGCTACAGCTGTTATTTATTTTTTTATATTGGTATATTGAATATTACAAATTTTATTCCAAAATATTTTGTTTAATATATATACACGTGTGTAAGTAATAATAATTAAGGGATTATATTCATCTAAACAACCAGAGGTAACATTAACTTAAATATTGCTAGGAAACTAAATTATTAATTGACAGTTCTGAGATGAAACAAGTTTTTTCTAGTTATTTATAATAGCTCTTTTTCTCTGCGTTTATTAGAAAACTCAGGATAAAAGAGATATAGATATTGATATCTAGAAAAACTTATTTAATTACAGGTCTACCAATTAATAATTGATGGTTTCCTAGCAATATCTAAGGTAAAGTTTGTGAAGATATAAAGGGCAATTTGCTTGGGAAATGGCTGAAGAGTAGGAGGTTGGAGTGGATTGAAGCCTATCCATTGAAATATGAAGATTTGCTATCTTAATATAAACTGAGCACTGATTATATATATATGTAAGAGATGATAATCTGGACCAAGTGATGAGTGCTGGTTTAGCATGAAATAATATTGGTGATTATTTACTTTTCTGCATGTGGTTGGTCATGGGTATTAGTAGTATGAGATAGTATGGATAGTTGAAGAGTGCTTGAAAGTCTGAGTTCAATTCCCCTATATTTACATTCTGATCAACAACTTTTTTTTTTATAGCCTGCTAAAATCAGCTAGATACATGAGACTCTATCATTGATTGCAAAATAATGACAAACGCTAAAGATCATGAGACACTCTAATTTATTTATGTATATACATTATTATAACATACGCAATAGCATAAATTGACTCCTATATCAATTTATAAACAAATTACTATGGTTAGTTATTTATGGATTCAGTAATTAAGTTTATGCAGAGACCATAGACGGTATAATACATTTGTAATTGTTTCTGAACAGATATAAACATGCCATTTAGACAAACGATCGCTATTTATAATTTCAGTTATAAGATTTAATAAATCTACAGTTTGATGATACGCTGAACTCATTAACTATTTAAAGAACCAAACACCTATAAATACTTTCAGAACCAAACACCTATAAATACTTTCAGAACCAAACACCTATAAATACTTTCAGAACCAAACACCTATAAATACTTTCAGAACCAAACACCTATAAATACTTTCAGAACCAAACACCTATAAATACTTTCAGAACCAAACACCTATAAATACTTTCAGAACCAAACACCTATAAATACTTTCAGACTATAATGCAGGTAGGTAACTAAATGCTATATAGGCAAATGTGAGATGCAGAAAACAACTTCTGCATTTACATTATTTATGGATAAATAAATGCATGAGAGTTAAGAACATGTTACATTAGAGGAGTTTGCATCTATTGCATACTATTGTAAAGGTACTCAGCTTAAGAGGGGCTGGTACTCACAAATGGTACCATCCAAGATGTACAAAAACCAAAGCAGATGCTATACAGTAGAAATATCTGTCTACCACACATCACTACTCTAAATAAGATAATGACTGCAGTAAGTAGCAATCACAACCATATTACAAACATTTATGAATAAATAAAACACATATGAAGGAATCTCATATATAACAAAACACCCCGACATAAAGTTACAGCAGTTTGCTGTAAGAGTAGATTACAATCCAGTTCAAACAAACCCTTATGTACCCACAACATCAAACTAAACCAAGAACAAAAAACTGGTATAATAGGTTTAGATATACGTCAAATTTTTCATGCAAATAGACATATAGACATATACACACTAAAATGCATCTTAATAATTGCTGAATCAAGATAGTGTTAAATTGGAATAAATGCTCTTTTTCAATGGGAAGTAAAAAAAAACCTAACTAAAAAACATTTCACATTTATACCTATACTAATAATAAATCCTTCATCAATGTGCAAACATCATGATTTAAGATATGAACTTAGTAGACATAGTGATGACATGTCAAGTCAACACCTAAACAATTAAGTATTAAAAAATGAGAGTAGAATTTTACTAATGTGAGCTTGCTAAACAACAGAAATTAGACCCAGTATAAAAAAAAATCCATTTCATTTCCACCATCTTTCATATTTTATCAGAGGATATAGCTGCAGGCAGTAAATATCTTAAGATTGAACTTTAGAATGCAGGATAAAATGGACGACATGTTCAAAAATATAATCTCATTCATATAAAATTTTATAGCACTAAAGTTGTTTCATTTCCACCATCTTTCATATTTTATCAGAGAATATAACTGCAGACAGTAAATATCTTAAGATCGAACTTCAGAATGCAGGATAAAATGGATGACATGTTCAAAAATATGATGTCATTCATATAAAATTATATAGCACTAAAAGTTGAAAAAAAAACGTAATCAGAATTGAAAATGACAAAAACTGATGAACTTTAGCAGTATAATAAATGAACTAAAATAATTTTACACCTATAATCAAAGTTAAAAAAACTGCATTATCAATCGAACAAGAAGAAAATGGAATATTATATCGCCAGCACATACATATAAACGATGGAGTAAAATTTTCTGTTGCATAAGTTTACTAAATATCAAATAATAAGCTGAAGAAAATTTAAATCTTATATGAAGTGTTAAACAATGTGTTCTGGTTAGATAAATGTGCCATAGAGCTGAGGTGCTGCCAAAATTGCCATAAAGTGTAATGATTTAATTCACTTGTATGCTTAATGCCTAGAAAAATGCCAAATGCCTCATTTGAAATGTCTGAATGGATCCAGAAAAAGAGCAACAACCGAAATGGAAAAAAAAGAATCATTTCAAATGCATTGCCAGAAGATTCCAGTGAATGAGGGAGGATTTATCAGAGCGGACTGCTGAGGAGATAATTAGACAGTATTCATGAGAGACATTAATAATAAAATTACGGGCTTTAATCCGAAGAATTTGAACAACATCAGAGTTATTATGTGTTATTTTGTTTTACTTTGTATGTTTGTAAAATTCTATTTTTATTTCACTCTCACCCTTGGAAGTTTCTGCATGTCTGCAGTTGGAATAGTCCATTGCAATAAGAAGCAACATAGTGTGGGGGAGGAAGGTTTATTAAGCGAGAGACATTTTTTTATAAATAAAGTTTAGGTTAATTCCCTCCATAGTGACTTCATATATGATCATCATCATCACATAATATGGAATAAGGTAAGAATTTCTGATACTCTTCCATATTAATTACATGCACTAGTACAGGACAGAGTTTGTGTTATTTATTTGTTTATGTTTAACTAATAATCATTGTATTTAGTGTATTCAGTATAAATGACTAACATTCTTGTGTGAACATCTTTTTCTATCCACTTTAGAAAACTTGTACATAGATAGGAGGGTCCCCAAAGAAGATAGAATCTCTACAGCTGAAATTGGATAACGAAACTATTGTACACACATACATTGATATAACATTGTAATATAGTTAGACAGCTTTGCGATCATTATGACAACAAATATTTTTTTTGTTTTAGCTAATCTTATTTGCTTTATAAATAAGGAGTGTCTATTGATGCATATCTATGTGACCTGGAGTAATAAATAATTTTAATCATTGATACGGTAGAGATGTATGCTGGACACATATGATTACACCTTTTACTATGTAGTTTGAATTTTTTTCTGTTATAAATAAAAGTTGTTAATGAGTTTGAAATCAAGCTGGTCTCTAGTTTATCAAATCTCTCATGCATTCACTCTTCAACTTAATTAGTTATACACACATATATATGCACACACACACATGATTATTATAGGTTAACACAGCAATAGGGTTGGATGTATCTTAAATCAATAAGAATCTATGTAGAGGTGCAATAGTTGCTATAAAGTAAATTCACCCTTGAAGAGAGACAAAGACAACATTCTTCGAGTTTGAATACTGAGGCATAATAGAATCCAAAAGAGGGGTGAGATATGGATGAACTAGCCTAAAATGTGTCTTAATGTGTGGATTTAGAGCTAGCCCACTGGAAGTAGATACAATCATTGGTTAGGTACTTCATCACATCATTCACAGCACCTACCCGAAGACTCTAGGTCTGACCATAGTCAGATGCCGTTCACCTTCTTCTGGTGAAAAACCTGGACCATTACATCACTTACATCAACACATGTAATTATCTTTCCCCAAATCAGAAGAGTAGTTTTCTCAAAACTGTAAACTATTAAAAAATAATAAAAAGACAATTTATTCTGCCTATGCAGCTGTTTTGATATCCTATTCAAGTTTCAACAAGCTATGACTAAATTATTATTTTGAGAACTTTTTATATTTACAGGTGGTGTGAATGACTGCTTTTAAAATATTAAATCTTTAAAAATATGGTCAAGGATTGCAATTAAGAAGAAAAGCTAGTCACTCTAATAAAATAATACTTTTCTTTTAGATTCATGCCAATTGAATTATGGCATGATTAACTAAAACAAAATAACCCTCTCCTGCCATATTAGTTTATAAACAGATTTACAAAATCAATAATAACAATAAATTTTAAAATACTTTCAAGATAATGCAGATAAATACTTAATGATAGTAATAGACATAATAAAATATTTTTAAAGTTCATGCCCACCCTTTTATCATTAAGAGTTCAAGGTCAGGCTTCAGGTATTGGTATACTTTTAGCAAACTTTATTTATTCAACCATAGCTATGGTCACAGTAGATTTTAATCATACTGTTCTTAACTTCACAGGCAGCATTGAACGGTAGTTCATTTATTGACTGACAACTGGTTTTTTTCTCACTTAAAGATTAGGCATATAATGGACACAATGCTCCTTAAGATCTTTTTACATTAGCTGATGGCTCATTTCCGTACTTCTTCAAGGACTTTCTGTCCATGCTCTGACAGCTAGCCAGAGAGAAGAAGATGCAGCTTCTCTAATATTCTACTGCATTTTTCTACACCAAACACAATAAATATATTGAAAGCACTATCAATAAAGATCAATGCAATAAAATCAAAGTATATCAGCTATGATACTTCACAAGTAATCAATAATAATTACAGTAATTTATAATCCTTACATGATCACCATTTTTTATGCTTGCTCATAACTGTTATTAAAACAGAAAAAATTATCCATACGTATTGCCACACAGTGTAAGCCAGAATAATCAATGGATGCCAGAAGGCTTGCGCATAAAATCCCCATCTAGTGCCTACTCATCCAGTATATCCCTAGACTAGTTTCTGGCTTGTGGCCTTCATCAGTGAGGAGTCTTAGATCTGAAAGCACTGCACCTAGATCTTAGGATCTAATACAATCCTCCAGCAGTCACCCTTTTATCTCTACTTAACTATGAGACAGATCCAAGACTCCTCACTGATGAAGGCCACAAGCCAGAAACTTGTCTGGGTATATTGGATGAGTAGGCACTAGATGGGAATTTTATGCACAAGCCTTCTGGCAACCACTGTTTACTCTGGCTTGCACTGAGTGGCAATATGTCTAGAGAGTTTTGTCTGTTTTAATTTATAACCCTTATTTATAGTTTCTTTTGTGTTGGCTTATTAGAAAAATCATTCTATTGTCTGTCATTTCAATCCATTGATCTATTGGTGGGAGATATATAGTTTCTTTGAGTTGGCTTATTAGCAAAATCATTCTATTGTCTGTCATTTCAACCCATTGATCCATTGGTGGGAGATAACTCCTGAACTCCACTTTGGTCCCCAGCTTATTTGTTCAATCACAACATTTACAAAATTTTATCTTTGCAAAAAGTTATCATACTAAATTACATCAAATATTTATCATCTTAATTAATTGATCTGTTTATAAAAATTTTAATTACATTTTCTAAGATCATGCCATCATTTTCACACATTTAATTAGAAAATACCTTTATAAATATAATTAAAAGAAATATTTTGCTTTAAATTATTTTTACAATAAACTTATAATTAATTACACTATATACAACTATGTATATAAATTCTACATATAATTATTATTTATTAAAATTGTTGAAAATCTTTACATTTAAAAATTTGAAGGACTTTTTAATAACAGACATGAAACCTATATAAATATCATTTCATAAACCAACTTATAGACAGTAAAGTATGATAAAGCTCTTGGAACCAGTTCCAAAAAAACAATTTTTCTCAATAATATCTCGGTAGTATAACTGTCGTTATCACTCTCAAACAAGGTAGAAACTGGTTTTTATCTGCTTTTACCACCTTGTAGAGAGGTGTAATCATAAACATGTCCAAAGATATGAAGATATATGATCCTCAGATGCACAATTCAAACTGATACAGCAATTGTCAATGGGCACAGTTCACAATCTCTTACACATATCACCAAAATGAACCATTTTACATGATGCATATTGTTTTTCCACTGTACCACTTGAACACATTGTGTTAAGTACTAACTTATATGTTATTATAAACACTCTAAATGTTGAATAAGAGAACCAAGAATAGAATGAATCCACCTATTCTTGGTAATTCTGATGTTTATAAGCACATTGTTGGTAATTCAGAGTGAAATTAATTTATCAACCAGATGGAATATGGCACTTAAGAGTTATTAACTCATACTTAACAATACAAGGCTGGAGATAGTATCTCACCTTTAACACCTTGATTGTAATAATTAAACAACATTTAATATGTAAACTTTAAATTAGACATAGCTCATTGTATATGTAAACAAAGGGAGTAAATAACTTTTCTCCAGGCTATGACTTAAAAGCGCTCTGAATTACCAAAATGTTGACAAAGGTGTGCTTATAAACATCAGAGCAACTAAGAATAGGTGGAGTCATTCTATTCTTGATTCCTTTGTTCAATATTTAATGTTTTTACATCATAGCCTGGGGAAAAGGGATTTACTCCATTTGTTTACAGATCATCATCATCAACCATTATCAATCCACAGCAGGATGAAGGTCTCTCCAAGTTCAATACATCTTCTCCAATCTTTAGCTTCTCTACTCCACATCACCTCTGCACACTTTCTTATTTCATCCATCCATCCATCCATCTCACATGTGGTCTCTTTCTGGGTCTTTTATAATCTCTTGGAATCCAGTTTACAGATACAGTGAGTTATGTTTAATTTAAAGCTTTAGATAGATATTGAAAAAAATATAAAGTTTGACATTTTCTTAACATTTAACAATTAAATTAGATTATAGAACTAGTTCAATATATAATTGGAATGTACAATTAAGAATATAAGCTTACAAATAGATTGAACTCTGCATAGTTCTTAAAAATTTCCATACCTTTGTTTTTTATTTATTGATATTTATTATATGAATTTACTTTATGCATACATATTTTACCATGCATGGTTTTATATCAATTATGTTTAAAATTTAAGCATGGATGTTAGTTGTAATATGAAAGTATAGCATAAAAGCAGAAAATGTTCAAAAATGATATAGTTCACCAACATCAACATTTTCAACCATTATCAATCCACTGTAGGATGAAGCTTTTCTCCAAGTTTAATCCATTTTATCCAATGTCTAACCTGTCTTTTTCATATCTCAACAACAAACTTCTTTATTTCATCCAACCATCTCACATGTGGTCTTTTTCTAGGTCTTTTACAACCTCTTGGAAATCCAGTTTAAGATTTCAATTGTCCATTTATCATCATTCCAACCATCTCACATGTGGTCTTTTACAATCTCTTGAAATCCAGTTTAAGATTTCAATTATCCATTTATCATCACCTCTTCTAGCAATGTCTCCAACCCAACTTCACTTCGGTCTCTTAATTCTTTCAATGATGTCAGTAATATCTGCTCTCACCCATGTATTTCATTTTCAATATCTTCTTGTTATTAATAACATAATTATCACATATTGTTTTAGTTATACTAACATTTAATTCTTAGAATACAAATTATTTTATTATTCTCTATTACTATAAATTTTGATATCTTTATAGACCTTTTTAAAAAGTAAGTGAATAAATAAATGAATAAATATCATAAGCTAGCTATTTTCATCTTTTCTCTGGGACACAAAAATGGAGATAGTGCCGTGCTTAGCTTATCCTTCTATTAATTTTGTAGAGTTGTTTCACATGAAAGTCTTTGTAAATATGTTAGGGAAAAAAAGTATGTGGTCCACACTTTCATAGTTACATTAATAAATTGTAAACAAGTTAGTTAGTCAGCCTGCTGACAATTTTCCGATACAGCAGGCAGCCAAATCGTAGATGTGGCAGGTTGGTTCAATAACCACTAAAACTCTGTTTACCAAAGCAATACTTATAAAGCATAAAAAAGGTGGTTACATTAAAGTTGTAAAAAATCAAAAATAATCAAAAGATGTCATGGTGTCATAAACTTGCATCTATGTATTGTTGCATAAATCAGGGTTTGAACATGGGTTGGGTATAAACATTGATAAGTTTTCCCACTTCTAATGAGAGCTAAGATTTCTTTCAGGTAGTCATTTTATAGCCAACTTAATTAACCATCCAATATGGATCAGTAAATGGGTATCTAGTTACTCTATGCTAGAGCATAAAACTAAAATATAGTAAGCATGGTGAATCATGCAATTTCCTTAAACATTGTTTTATGGGGGATTATTGAAAAGGCTCTTACTTTAGAGTGGGCTATTGTTATTGCAAATCTACTTTTTCAACTCGCATACGTTAAAGTTATAAAGATAATTTCAAGTAATTCGTAATCTAATAATATTATAAATAAACCATCATCATCAAAATAATTACTTGATAACGAGGCTTCAGTTTCATTGAGTAAATTTATGCTAATGAATGAGTTAGTGTGCACCTGTAGGTATTTAAAATTACCATAATTATTACGTAGTATGATATATTGTTTGTACTATTTTAAGTTCTTATCTTAGCATCGCCGTATGCCGTGGAACTTCGGTTGGAAAACATCTCCGTAAAAAAATATTTTATTCCAACAGTAATGTGTCTCTATATATATATTGATAGATTCAAAAAAGCGACAACAGATAATAAAAAAAAATCTCATCATAATATGATTTTATTCATAATAAATAGCAATCATAAGAAAGTGAATAAAATGATAGAAACCACAGAACGTATTTATCTTAACAAAAATGTAAAACACCACTCATGTTTATAAATAATAATAGATTTGGGCATAGCAAACTCTCAACAATCAAACAAGTAATGCGTTTGAAAAGCTTTTTTTTTTTCGTTAGTCAGGAGAATAGTCAATTTTAGCATCTCTATAGCTCAATTTTAAATTCATTTACGCAACCGAATAGATCAATGTCGCTCCAACAAACAAGCGAATATTTTATAAATATATACTCAATTTAAAGTTTTCTCTTCAAAATAACCATCAACAAAACACAATTTACATTATCACACGCTTTGTTGAAGTTTGTAGAATTAATCTTTTTCCCCCTTATCAAATTTTTTTAATAATGAACATTACGTTACCGACATAATTATTACATCCAAACTGCTCGTATATTAAAAAATGTATCCAGTAAATCATTTATTTCAATGGTTGAGAATTTTCATCGAATATGTTATATATTTTCTCCACAGAATAAAACAACATACTTAGATACTTTTGGCATAAATAAAAGTACAAATTCCTACCTCTTTTCTATTTTTTTCTTCTCAATGGTTTTAACGTGTTAATCAGAAGTTTTACGAGTTCCTTAGAATAAAAATATAAACATACATACCAGGATGAAAAATGTTAATTCTGTTTTAAAATAGGCAATATATATATATCCGCTATATTTTTTATAATAAATATTATATGACTGAATACAAGTTTAATGTATAATCTTGGAATTTTAAATGTATTCATAAGGGATTTGAACACAGACTTTCAAGCACCCTTCAACTACTCGCTTTATCTCACACAACCAATATACATGATCAATACATGTGAAAAAGGTCAATAATCTCCAATAGACGTACTTCGTGCTAAACCAGAGCTCATAAGGTGGTCCAGATCATCATCTCCCAAACACACATATATAACCAGTGCTCGGTTTATATTAAGATAGCAAATCTTCAAACTTTAATGGACAGCCTTCAATCTACTCTATACCTTCCAACTCTTCAGCCATCCATATTATTGAAAATCTAATGTTGGATCACTCTTGTTAATTTCAATATTACTGCCATTCCGTGTTAAATTTAAGTCATTCTGACACCATGTGTATAGGACCTTGTCCATTTAAATACACAAAAGAGGGATAAGCAGGATACAAGCTGAATTTGTAATAATAAGATTAAATACCATAAGTGACTTGACACAGACTTTCAAACTCCCTTACTCCTGTGGGAATTGTATAAAATTTATTTTAATTAAATCATTAAAACATCACATAATTACTTTTTATTTATACTTATATAAACTGTTAAATCAATAGCAAACCCCCCCCCCCAACAATAGTGCTACCTAGGTTAAGCTTTAGTAATCAATAGATGCTACATGGCAGTATTTATAATCCCTATCCAATGCTTTTTTATTCAATATTCTCAGAGTAATTTTTGGAATATGGATTTTATCAATGAGAAGATTTGGATCAGGGAGCAGAGCACCTGAATCTTTGAATTTAACAGATCTCTTCTCCAAGCATCTATACTTTACCTTTTTGCTTATTTATAAAGCTATCTGCCCAAACTAAAAAAAACATATTAAAGCTTTAATGGTTTAATACCAATCCCAACCCAAAGATAAAGGTAACTATTGTTATTAAAAAATAGGTCATCAAAATATATAGACACTGAACTGGTTTCAGATCTGTATGACTATATGGGCAAATTAACTTTGATTAAAAACATTAGTACATTTTTCAATTTAAGCTGGGTATTTAAGCAAAAAAGGTTAAAAACATGGGGGCTGGAGAAGGAGTCCATTAAATCCAAAGATCCAAGCAAATAGCTCTCAGATTCAAACCTCCCCACTGATAAAACCCATAAGCTGAAATCTAGTCTGATGATACTAGATTGAAAAGCATTAGATAGGGATTATAAGGCACTAGCATCTATTAACCATTAAATCTTGCAAATAAAGTAAGTCATAAATTACCTTTACATATCTATTGTATTAGTTATGTAGTTGATGCTTTACAAAGCTATATCTTGTAATATTAAAAAAAAAAACAAGCATTTAAGCTAAACCTTTCTGTTAGTTTATTGCTTAACTAAAATATAAGATATTATATAATAATAATTTGAACTATGAACTATGACAATATAAAATTAATAGGATCAGTTTTCAAGCAACATTTTACCTTATATGCACCAAAAACCAATATCACATTATAAATTAAAAATGGGTTTGAATCTTTTGTTTTACCAGATATTATTAGTTTACTCTCTACAGTAACATCACCCAGTGCAGCAATAGTAATGAATGTATCCAGAAGATTTATACATCAAAATCCCTATTTAGTGCCTACTCAGCCAATAATTCCAGACAAAATAATAGCTTTTGGCTTTCATCAGTGAGGAGCCTTCCATCTGAAAACATTGTATATAGAAACTAGTTTAGGGATATTGGATGAGTTGGAACTAGGAAGGGATTTTGATGAGCAAACCTTCTAGCATCCATTGATTACTATGGCTTGCACTGGTTGACACTACCTTAAAGAGTTGCTACTGTTTAAATAGACTGTGTTGGCATAATAAATAATGGCCATGTGATATTTTAGCAGTTTTAATGTTACTGCTTTATTATAAAATGTGAAAGGTAAAAGCATAGAATTATTGTGATAATATTATGTTGGGGCTTGAAACAGATTTTGAAGGTTTCTTTAAAATGAATCCTAAGACCCCTATACTGTCACAATTCACACTTCAAAATTTGGCTGTTATATAACATATTATACCTTTATTAAATAAAAAGGTAATAACGGACATTTAAATGTTAATATACTGTTAAAAGTGTTATTTCTCTTTATCTTCCCATTTTCTTTTATCAAACTGACTTTAGATATTTAGGTTAGTATATGCCTGGACATCACAAATATATCATGAAATTGGCCATATATATTTCGGTAGAAACTGTGACATCAGGATTTATAATATAAAATTATAAATACAATCAAATACTATTGAAATTTGTGTATTTTCTTTATCTTTCCTTTTTTTTAATCATATTAGGTTAGTATGGGCTTAATCATCATAAATATATGCCATTAGTCATCCGTATAAACTGTGATAAAGATCACATGACCATCACCTCATATTTTTATGCACAAGCCTTCTGGTATCCATTGATTACTCTAGCTTGTAGTGTGTGGCAATATATATAGTGAGTTTTGCCTGTTTTAACAACAGTTATACACAAGCATAAGAGGTGATAGTCATGTGATGTTTATTGGCTTAAAACCAATCCGCCTAATAGGATAGTGATGGCTATGGTTATTAAAAAACCAGACACCAAAATGTATGGGTACTGAACTGGGTTCAGACCCATATGACTATATAAGCTGATGGGCTTAGATTGAAAACATTAAGGTGTTTTTTTTAAGACTCATAGTTTTGTAGTTAAATGGAGATAAAAGGTGGTTGTTGGAGGTTGCATTAGATCCTAAGATCTAGGTGCAGTGCTCTCAGATTCAAGGCTCCTCACTGATGAAGGCTATAAGCCAGAAACTAGTCTGGGGATATTGGATGAGTAGGCACTAGATGGGGATTTTATACACAAGCCTTATGGCATCCATTGATTACTCTAGCTTGTTGTGTGTGGCAATATATATAGTGAGTTTTGCCTGTTTTATAAACTGTAATAACAGAATTTAAAATATAAAATTTGGAATATGATCAAATACTACTGACATCACTGTCTCTTTATCTTCCCATTTTCCTTCATCATATGGCTTTAGATACTTAGACTAGTGTGGTCTTAGTCATCATAAATATATCATGCCATTAATCATAAATATTTCTGTAAAAACTGTGATGATAAGATTGTGTATAGTGCAAACATAATCACATGGATAGAAATTCCATTCTGGCTTCTTTGTTTATTTCTTTGATTTCTGTAAATTTTTATTCATTATATTTTTCTCTTTACCTTTTTTTAAATTTAGAATTAGAATCAATTTGTTCCTTTATGAGGAGCCTATATGAAAATTTTCCCCCATAAAAATAGCATACGAATAACCTAAAATATATCAACTAGAAATATATGCAAATAATTAAAAATGGCAATCAATTTTATTTGCAGTGGCAAACCTCACAATGAAGTTAATAAGTTAAAAAAATATATTGCAACTGCATTATGGGATCTCTTTTTTATTACAGTAAATAAACCACAATGATTGGTTATAAAATACTTGGGTTTACAGAATATATGTAATACAAGAGTCTGATAATGAATGGAATGTGAAAAGATTCAGTTAGCTTTCTAAGTTTTAGAAATATTTTACCGAAATAATATCTTTTTTTGCCCTTCATAGCAACTTTATTTCTTCTCTTCTGTTTCAGCTAAACCTACAGCCTTCATCAGAAGGATGTGAATATTTTATAAATATTAGATTGTGTTATAAGATAAAAATATCAACTTCAAATAGATATATTTATATTTCAAATGATGATGATAGTAGCAATTAAAATAATTTAAAAAATAATCTTAGAAACCATATATATGCAGTGACAGAATGAAATTACAGGTAACCATGGGTGATGGAAAATCATCGTCCCTATATATCACAATCTTAATATTGTCAATGAAGGGTCATCAATAAATATAAAAGTAGCATTAGAGAATCAGCATAAAATAAAGAAATAGTTATAACATTAAGTTAACATCACCAGCATTAACAATGAAAAAACAACAGTCATTCCTTCTGATTGGATCTAAAAGAGATTCAATATCAAAAGGTAAATTAATCATCTAACCATTTCCAAACTTATGTTATATACAAATAATCATAATCTGCATGCATATCCTTAAAAGCAAAAGTATATAATAATAAAAAACCTTGGATCCTAATAACTGATCATCATCAATGCTCTGGCCACATGGTACACACCAGCCATAAACTAATTTCTAATCTATATAAATAAAATGCAGAAAGGACATTATCTTGACCTTTGTCTCATTCAGAGAACTATCTGGATGTAAAACCCAAACATATATACATTAGCCATTATTGCTCTAGGGCTAGCTCAGGATAATAGAGACTATAGGAACTGTGACTGTGAACAAGAGAAAATATAAATGTATATGATTAAGTTTCAGTTGGAATGACGTTTAGTAAATTCTAGAAAATTTCATCGTGTCATTCATTCAGACATTGTATATAGTAATTTAAAAGTGACCGTTCTATCGTCACGCCTTCTGTGCAAGTACTTCAGATTTGCTCATATATAAATATTTGAGTCATAGGAATAAGAGGGATTCTTTTTATTCCTGCATAAATTCTATATCTTGTATTGATCAGAAAGCATTCATTTATTATTTAACACTCGCAAAGCGTTTGCACAATTGGTTTGAAAGGCCGATATGAATGTAAATTACAATAATATGCAGACGCTATAAAAATAAATGCTTATTTATATATATGATTAAGTTTCAGTTGGAATGACGTTTAGTAAATTCTAGAAAATTTCATCGCGTCATTCATTCAGACATTGTATATAGTAATTTAAAAGTGACCATTCTATCGTCACGCCTTCTGTGCAAGTACTTCAGATTTGCTCATATATAAATATTTGAGTCATAGGAATAAGAGGGATTCTTTTTATTCCTGCATAAATTCTATATCTTGTATTGATCAGAAGGCATTCATTTATTATTTAACACTCGCAAAGCGTTTGCACAATTGGTTTGAAAGGCCGATATGAATGTAAATTACAATTATATGCAGACGCTATAAAAATAAATGCTTATTTATAAATGTATATGCTAAATCTGCCTTAATTGAAACAGATTTATAGAATAAGCTACAATTTTTTTAAAATATCAAGCTATGATGAAATTGAGTCACATACACTGCCAATTCATTGAACATATTGCTGGAGGAATAAAGACATTACTATAAAAAATAATAATTTCAGAAACTATTTTTTTAAATATATATATATATAAATGCAGTATGGTAATGTAAAATATTTGTAGAGCTCTAAAAAAAAAGTCCATAATTTCTATTAATGCATAATAAAATAAAATTGCTTTAAAATGAAAAAAAAAAAGAAATACTGCTTATTAGCAGTGATGGGTTTAAATGTTATATCAACCATTGGTTCTCTGTAAAAAGTGGAAATGTGGTATCATAATACTTTAGAAATATGGATAAGATAATATGTGGATCGAAAAAATATTATCTTTCATAATAAGTAAATGTTAATTTTAATTTATATCCTCTCTAGAAATTTTCCACAAACTTTCATATGGCAATGCTTAGTGATATAATCAACCAGCTTCTGTTGGATACATGTTCTGTCAATGTCTGATATCATCAGTAGTCTAGAAACTAATTGACGCTCCACCAAAAATACCACTATTTTTATTTAATCTCAGTCTCAATGTCCAATTTAATCTTAAAGTTTGAACATAAATTTAGCAATATTTTAACTAAAGCCTCCTTTAAATTAGCTTAATAATAAAAGACAAAGTGAAGGACATATTAAATGTCCTTAGAAAAATTCAAGCTTCCTCTAAATATTTCAAATATATTCAACTGTTAGTAATAGTACACAGCTTAGTATATAACACACTATTTCAAGTGACATTGTTCACTCTTATTCAGATCTTGCTGTCCTGGCCAGTAACAGTAATAATATGGGAAACAAACCTGAACCTTATATTTATGAGTGTTAAATTAAGATGACACTCTCAACTAATCTATTCTGCCAAAGACAATAGTATATAGAAATTTTATATACTTGTCTAAGAATCTCCTGATTTTTCCTGAGCAACTAAATATGCAAATATTTATTTTATTTAATAGACTGGTAGCCATTTGTGAACTTAAAATGGCATTATAACTATAGAAAAAGCAAAAAACACAATAAAAGATAGATCAAACAAAAAAATAAAAGATTAGAGTCAATATTGCTGTGCATGGAAATAGAGGATGAAAACATGCACATATGCATACAATCCATTATCCCAGATATTGCAGAGAAATGACCAATAGCATGAAAGGTTGATGATGATCCAACTCTTTACTAATGTGACAGAAGATTTAAAAAATGGAGAAAGATTAATCATGCTAATTTACTTTAAAACTGTTAATAATAATTATTAATGAAATAAATAGGATGATATTTTCATTCATTTATATACTTGTTATTATACATATAATTTCAAAATTAAATATTCTATCATTTCACTGAAATAATAAGGATATGCATTATCTGTTTAGAGGAGATGCTCCACTGAGTAGTCAAGACTATTTTCTTTATAAAAAATAATAGTATGTTTTCTCAGAAAATTGTATGATGTTTGAACATTAAAATAATGAGTTAAATCTTTCCTCTATATACTGAACAAACCATCACATGACTGTGTCTACATTCAGCATCTTTGCCTTTAAAGAAAAATATTACCCCATCCATATTATAGATATCCATTGGTAGCATAAGTTTTCAAAGGCCATCAAACATCAGGGTTACACTCAAATTCTTAGTTATTCTCTGGTTGATAGACTTCTTCAGTGAGAGGAACTGAAACTGTACCAATTCAGAAACTCTCTTTCTTATTGTTTATACTAGAAGGTAGTAAAAGCATAAAAAGTCAATGAATTGCAACCAGAGATCTTATTTTGGTGTTGGCAACACTGGATAATACTCAAATCTTCAGGACAACCTATTTCTGTAGGTCTTCTTCAGTAGAATACACTGAAATTTTACCACCATTTTCAACATCTACCCCTTCTTACTGTTTATACTGGAAAGAAATAAAAGCATCAAAATCAAACAATGAACTTATAATCAGAAATTTTATTTTTAAAAGTATAACTAACATTAGTCCATACCCAAATCCTCATACCATTCTGTGCAGTAGAAAACACTTACTGCTTACATTAGAAGGCAATAAAATCATCTTTTTAGTACAATTAACCAATGTTTAAAATATATATGCCTAAATAGAGAAAACATTTGATTATGATTATGTGACCTAGATATATTTGAAACATTTGACCATTGTATAATGCTATCAGTGCTATATTACAAAAATATTTGATCCTACCTTGGTGACTATATTATAATCAAGGCAAAACTCTCCATACAGTAGTGCCACCCTGTGCCAACCAGAGTAATCAATGAATGCCAGAAGGCTTGTGCATAAAATTCCTATCTAGTGCCTACTCATCCAATATCCCCAGGCTAGTTTCTGGCTTGTGGCCTTCATCAGTGAGGAGCCTTGGATCTGAGAGCACTGCACCTAGATCTTAGGACGAAGGCCACAAGCCAGAAACTAGTCTGGGGATATTGGATGACTAGGCACTAGATAAGGATTTTATGCACAAGCCTTCTGGCATTCATTGATTACTCTGGTTGGCATAGGGTGGCACTACTGTATGGAGAGTTTTGCCTTGTTTATTAACAATTATGTGCTAGTATAAGAGATAGTGATCATGTGATGTTTAGTGGTGATTATATTATACACACATAATGTGTTATTAGAAGATGTATACATAAACTTTTCTGTTGTGTGGGTCATCTATTGTTTTATACACTTTAGATAGTAGTAGATTTCAAGACCTTAAAGTTTCTTAGCCAGTTCTCCATGAAAAAGATAAACAATTAATATTTTCAGTTTGAATACTTAAACAGGATCATTGGGATTCATTTATCATTTGGGTACTCGAAACTTTGAGTAAGCTCCTGGATAACTAATCATTTAATATTAATATCATTTATGTTCTTTATTACTTTTACAATGCTTTTTACAACCCACTATTGACGGTTTCGATTTCCCCACTTTTATAATGCTTTTTACAACCCACTATTGACGGTTTCGATTGCTCCAGCAATCTGAAGAAGATTGCTGGGGAAATCAAAAACCATCAATAGTGGGTTGTAAAAAGCATTGTAAAAATAATAAAGAACATAAATGATATTAATATTATATGGATTTGGCAATGCAATAAGAAAGATAAGTTATAATCATTCATAAAGAAGATAACTAAATATATGACTAATTTGCTTTTAATCATCTTTTTATTAGTATCTTACTAAGAAAAGTTTAAAAAAAATCAACAAAGACTATTTCTTTTCTTTTATTTATTTTGAAATATTATAGCGTATTAAATTGTCTATTACAAACTCTATTCTTTCCTTTTTAGCTTATTAATTCAGCGACAGCGTAAGAAGCGAAGAGTGTTAAAAGCTAACTTCAACAACATATGTTAGATATTGAAAACTGACCAAAACATGTGAGGTTTGATCTAACATATGACCCGACTTTAAACATTCGACTACTCAAGTTTAGCTGCACATAAATCACATTGTTTCACTAGTGATATTTCTTTATATTAGCCTTCGAATTCTGTTGGAGAATAATTTAAAAATACAACTCCAAATTTTTTAGAAAAATAATTATACATTGGTCTTTTTTTAATATTTATTATTATTTTTTTTTTTTAAGAAAAATAATTATATAGTTTTTTTTTTTAAAAAAAAATATATATATATATTTTGACAAATTACAAGAACAAAATGTAAATATTTTATCAATTATATATATAAATCAAAGCCATTAGAGAAATATCCTCTAATTCTTGAGAAATGTTTCGTGTGCGTGCTCGCGTGTTTATTTGCTCACGGGCATATCAATTTTTTAATTGGTTTCTTATTTATAAACAACACGGGAAAGGGAAAAAAATCATGTGATTAGAATAAGTGTAATGGCTAATTGTTACAGAAATAAGATGACGTTCTAGCATCAAAGTGACAGCCAGAACAAACAATCAAAAAGTCTGTGGCCTTTCCTAAATAATTTTTCATGAATATGACAATAATAGGCAGCAATTTCCTTCAGTTTAACAACTTCATAATGGTCGAATCTTTTCAGCCATCTGTTTGCTCTCTTTATCTTTTACCAGAAGTTTTTTTAGTAACTATGTATTCAGTGTATTGGCCAAACAGTTTATATTAACTATAAAAAAATCAATCGATCAGCCTTTAGCTCTTGAATTGAGTGTTCTCTTATCATTGCACTAAACCAAACAGAACTTTCAATAAATCTTAAATAATATAATCAGTAATCACTATACAATATTTATATAAAGTTTTGCAGGTTTTAACCATCCATTTCAGAATGACTTTTTCTCTATAAGTATATAAATTAATGAACAAACAGGAAATGAAAAAAGGAGACAGTTTTGTATATAGAACCGTTATAAAAAAATACCAACAGTTAGTATAAAACAAATGTTGCTAAAACATCGGCCTGTTATCAGGTTTATATAACAATTCAAGCAGTTTGCTTATGTTCAAACCCTTATGGTGTTTTTGAATTGTGGAGTATGGGCCTGAAGAATATAAAGCAACTAAAATGATTATTGATTATAAAGATTCAATAGGTATATATACCTCACTCCAAAGTACGAGATTGTGTTGTTTGCAAAAAGGTTTTTGGTTAAATAAATTTAGAAATTTCTGTGCATAGGTCATAAACATAGAAATCCTATTAGCCAAATGAAATGTTCCATCTCCCCAAAATGATTAAACTCATCTACTTCATATTCCTCATTATTCAATTACTTTTCCAGACCTGGATTATTCTTGTTTGTTCCTACTATCCCATTTTAATAAAAACTGTTTCAAGAATTCCATTATCCTGCTTTCAAATTATTCGTTTCCATTACGTAATACCAAAATAAAAAAATCATAAAATGTACACCTCTTTCATTAACTTTAAATTTCTTCCATTCTCCTTACAATATATCCTAGTCTTCTTTAAACATCTTAGTCTTCAAAATAAGTATTCTATGCTCTTTCTCCCATTTCAATATAAGCTATATCTACAATCCAAATGCATAGTGAATTTGTGTCTTCCTTTCTGGTGTTCTTAAAGCTCAAGCACCAAATATCAGTAAGATCCCATTAATGTCTTCATATATCCTTTCATATTTTATAGAATTTTTATTCTTAAATAAATCCAAATTATTTTTTATTCATTCACCTTGCTTTTTTTTCTGACCAAATTACCTGTCTTCTTTTCCCATTCTTCATAATACATATTTGTAATACTTATTGTTTGGTTGAAAGTTTCTGATGATAGTATTTAGGTAGTAATTATAAGCTGGACTATTTTCATCATCTCATATTCATTATTAATTTATTAGAAAAGAAAAAACAAATGTGTCTAAGGTAGCAGACCATGTATGTACCAATGAACATATGTTCAATTGGGAAAATACAAAAATATTGCAGAGAAAAGATAAGGTACAAAGAAGAAAATTTAAAGAAGCTGCTCACATGACAATGGCAAAAAATCCCATAAGCCAACTTAGTGTGACTATACATAATGTATGGAACCCACTAATCAACTTTGCTCCTTGGGAAAAAGTGGAGAAATCAAGTAGAACCTCATAGATACGTATATGAAATTTCTGCCAATTATTGCCTTTGACAGGCTGGTTCAGTTTGTTAGAGTGTTACCTTAAAATTCAATATTCAAAGAAGCTATGGGTCCAGGTTCAATTCCTATACTAGTACTGTCACTGGTTAGGCCAGCAACACATCATGAATACGAGGAAAGAATAATACCTTTCAAAACATTGTGCATATACTAACCTGTGTGCTATTATTAATAGTTGAATGTATTTGGAATATTTAAATAAATTTTTCTCGACATTCAATACTCATATTAGATGATGGAAATAGTTCAATATATAAGCTTTTCAAATGTGCTCACCTGTTATTAATACTACACGTTAGTATATATACAACATTTTGAGTATTACGGTTCTCTCTTTATCAGGCGTTTCTGGCCTGACCAGTAACAGTGCTCACCTAGTTAGTTAGAGAATTACTTTAAATTCAACATTTATAAAACCAAGTGCCCAGGTTTGATTTTCACAATAATACTGTCACTGGTCAGGCCAAAACTTGTGGGAAACAAACCTAGGCCTTTATATTCATAAAGACAATATTCTAAATATGATAGTAATGTACTGTCAGATGACCTTAAAGTCAATATTTATGGAACTAACTATTCACATTTGATTTCTATGATATATATGGTCACTGGTCAGGCCACTATACTATACTATACTGTACTGGTCAGATGAAAACCATTTGATGAAAACAGAAGCATGATGCAACTCAAGCTATTGTCTTATACACTAATCTGTGTAGTATTACTAAGAATTGAATGTATTTGAAAAGTTTAAATAAAGCTTGAATCATTCTAAAGATACTGAACAAATAATTTTAGATTATGGACTTAGTCCAGCTATTATAATATTATAATACTTATGCATGTATATACTGAAAGTATCCTTATATTCCAGAATAGAGAAGAGCACAAAACAGGATCATATATAAATAATATGGAGTTGTACGTATTAGTAAACTGTCGAAACAGTAGTGCAAGCCTTAGTAATTAAGGGATGCAAAAATGTTTAAGCATAAAATTCCTGTCTAGTGCCTTTTTGAATCCACTGATTACAAAGCTTGCATTAGGTGAAATTTCGTATAGGAAGTTTGCTATTGTAAGATCGTGTGTAAGCATAGGAAATGATGATTATGAGATATAGATATTGCTACATCACTAGTAAGAAACATTTAAATCTAGACTATATGTTCTAATCAACTATCTTCTAATTATATACTTTTGCTTCACTGTTTAATATACTGCATTTATAAATAAACGGAACAATATGTGCAAGAAGATACTATGGAATAATTAAAATAGAATAATGCGACATTTCCTAAATCATACACACAACTAAATATTATCTAACGAAATGATTCTTTTTAAAAACAACGTTCGCATTGCTTATATCACACTGTTTACTCTGATAATTACTAAACAATGTTAACAAATATTTGGGTAAAAACATTTTATTAAACTTCATTTGCAATAATCAGGTTTCACGAAAAGGCTTACTTAATTATACCTAAAAGTGCATACTTGCACATCAGTAGATATAGCGTTTATAGTCCAAGTCTCTAAAAGATGTTGGATATATTGAGTGACACTTCAAAGTACAGTTTATTCTTTCTTATTGCTTTGCCAAATATATATCATATAATACTAAATTGTCCAACCACTTTACTACTGTTACACAATGCTTTATTTACCACCCTTTCTTACAGTTACAATTTCGATTGCCCCAACAAGCTTCTTCAGAACTTTATATCTCCTAACCTTAACTGTTATGATCAAAAAATTGCCTCAGCAATCTTCTTCAGAGTTTTATATCTCCTAACTTCAATCGTGAGATTTAAGTTCTGAAAAAGAATGCTGGGGCAATTTTTTGATTGTAACAGTTGAGGTTAGGAGATATAAAGTTCTGAAGAAGATAACTGGGGGAATCAAAACTGTAGATTGTAAGAATGGGTGGTAAATAAAGCATTGTGTAACAGTAGTAAAGTGGTTGGACAATTTGGCATTATAAAGTATGGCTTATTGGTATATAATTATGATTCTGCGTTCACAACCTAAACTATTTCTCAAACAAATGTACTCTTCCAGATAATAACAGGAGAAACGATGCACTTAACTTTCCAATTTAAAGAGTTACAAATTCATTTAATGAACTCATATGGTCTGTATTATTTTGACATTCAAAGTTTAAAAAATACTTAATGTTTCATTTCTGTTAATGAAAGCGATCACAGAACAAAGGGCTAACTTGTATGTGTATGATGGGTAACAAGGTTATATTGAAAAATACATTGATGGAATTACTGAAACTTCAAACATTTTCATGTGTGTTTGTGATATTATATATATATATATAAAGATTAAGAATAGTGCTAAAAGTGAGAATGTAACCAATAAAATCAATTTACAGGGTTCCGAAATTGCATTCCATAAACGGATCTTAGACTGATTGTTCTCGTTATGCATATATAACCCATAAAGTGTGCTGATATTAATAGCCCTGTGGGTGAAGTTACAGTATGGCAGACTTTAATACTCAAAATCCATGGATCACAGCCGAGTTCTCAGTTCCAGTGCTTAAACATTATAATTCCTGAAAATAATCCATTTAACTTATTTTTATGTTTATATCAGTATATTCACCCATATAAAAATGCTCTCATTTTTGGAATTTTTTTTTTTAATTCATTGCTTTAACAAATTTCAAGCATGCACAGTATTATTGTGGAGCTGCAAACTATGTGATGTCAATGTACACAAAACCAAATGTAAATATGGCACTATAACATCCTATTTTTCCTGTCACTAAATACCACATTTCAAACATGAATTTATGTACTGTAATCACATTTTCTTCATGATTTAAATACTATACCATTCATTTCTGTACTGTAGTTAAAAGCACATGTACTGATTTTTTTCCAAGTGTTTTTTTCCTTCAAAAAGTTTTATTCCAATACCGTCTTTTTTTAGAATCCCGAAATGTACTCGACCTATAGAAAGGTTGTTATTTTTTGTAATAGTCTTTCTTAATCAGTAGCTTTAACAAATTACTTCCTTTGTATAAAATGCTTCGTAAAAAAAATACAGTTTATTAATGGCGGAACAAATAATTATTTATTTCCTTAAAAAGTTCACCCTCCAATAAAGAAATGTTTAACTTGCATATCTTATGGACATTTAGGGATTTTATATATAAGACGAATAGAAATCATTATGCCCTCTTGTGAGGTATTTGTGATTTACATTAAAAGGTTTAACCCTATATTTATGTATATTTGATTGCGAATATAGTCAAGCACTGAAACTAACTATTATGCAACTATAGTATTCCTATGGAAAGTCAGGATATAGTTGGAAGATTCAAGAGTTTAAACACTTTGATCATTTAATAATGGATGCAAAATACATACATATATCATTCTGAGTCTATTTCATGGAACAAATCCATCTGAGAAACATTATGTATTTATTTAGTGAAATAGATTTATATTCCTAATGATACATTTGATTAGCCATAAAATCATTTATCCATTGATAAAAATCATTAGTAATATATCATTCTGATATCCTTATTACTAGTTACTAGCTTATGATTTTATGAAATACAGCTTAGAAACAATGAAAATTTATTTGATTGATTATATATATGTTAAAACAAAGATTGCTACAGATATAAAAGACTAAGCATCACATGATCACCATTTCTTATGCTAGAACATCTGTTATTAACAAAGGCAAAACTTTCAGTAGTGCCACCCAGTGCCAACCAGAGTAATCAATGGATGCCAGAAGGCTTGTGCATAAAATACCCATCTAGTGCCTACTCATCCAATATCCCCAGACTAGTTTCTGGCTTGTGGCCTTCATCAGTGAGGAGCTTTGGATTTTATGCACAAGCCTTCTGGCATCCATTGATTACTCTGGTTATCACTGGGTGGCACTACTGTATGGAAAGTTTTGCCTTTGTTTTAGATATAGAAAACATTTCATATAGGTTCATCCTCAATTTTTTTGTACACTTTCTCATAAAAAAATAATAAAATAAAATAAAAAAATTTTGAATTACATTTGAGTATAGAGTAATGTAACATATTTAATTAAAAAAACATTGACCAAAATATAAATTGATGGTGGTTTGAATTTTGTTAGCACTTTGAACACATCAATCATTAACTTATCCAATTGTAAACAAATGGCCAAAGTAGGATCATTTAGCATGATAAACTCAGCAAAAGGAAACATCAGTAGTTCATTGTGACACATCAAGGTTTCAAAAGTGTAAAGAATCAATACAGATTAGTTGTTAACCTGCAATACTTATATGCAGGCAGTAAAAAATTGTATGAGGTCATGTGATATTCAAAAATTGGTACTGACAAATTACGTTATGGTAGAAATCTTTATCTCTATAATCCATGAGTCTATCACTGCACTAGACCTGTACAAGGAGACACAAACAATGAATATTTAAATGAAAATGCTGTCAGGGATCTTAAAATAGATTAGAAATAATCAAGCAAAACATAGAAGAACTAACTAAATTATAAGCAATTAATAAGATCTGGAAAGTAAAAAGACGTTGAATAAAAAGTTAACAACAAATGCTTAAAAGTAATAATGGAGAAAATAAGAAAAAAAAGAAAAAAGATCGGTACAGATATGAAAAATAAATGCATTTGACAAAAAATACCACATATGGCTTTATTGCTTAGGGTTCATAAGAAATTTGAGCACCAGAACTGCCAAGTGCCAGAATCAATCCTGGAACCTTCTGATCTTAAGTCAGATGCTCTACCAACTGTTCTAAACCAAACATGGCAAAAAAGGCATATGGCTCAGGAGTTCATAAAAAGTTCCAGAATCGATCCTAAAACCTTCCAATCCCAAATCAGATGCTCTATCAACTATGTCAAACTAAATGGAGCAAAAAAGGCATATAGATTTACTGCTTAGGAGTTCATAAGAAGTTCGAGCTCCTGACCTGTGAGTTCCAGAATCCATCCTGGGATCTTCCAATCCCAAATCAGAAGCTCTATCAACTGTGTCAAACCTTTCCTTCCCTTCCCCCAGAAGCTCTATCAACTGTGTCAAACCAAATATGGCAAAAAAGGCATATAGCTTTACTGCTCAGGGGTTCATAAGAAGTTCAAGCTCCAGACCTGTGAGTTCCAGAAATTGATCCTGGGATCCAATCCCAAGTCAGACATTCTACCAACTGCATCAAACAGCAATGAAAAATAAGGATAGATAGGGCAAATATCCTGTAAATAATTAACTGTTATGTAATCCAACAATCTTCCAAAAAAAGTGAAAGATGGTGAAGAAGATTTTTCTTATTTCTTTTAGCATCCTTAATGCTAAAAATAGACTATCTAATTTGGATACCTATTCAGCTTCAAACTCCAGAAATCAGATGTGAAAAGCATTAAGTCACAAATTCCTTCTAACAAATGCTATCACAAAATGACTTTTTCAGAGGTGAAGCTAAAGAATAAGATATGTGACAGATGACAAGCTGAAGTGTAAGAATTAGAATATACTATTCGCAGTCGCAGTATATACTCTATTTCTGACAATTTAATCTAATTAAGCATTTATCTTTAAAATAATTAACACTTAAATTAATACAGCTGATATTTTTATTAAAAAAAATAAATTTTAAACAGTATTTATTACATGATTGTAAAACGTTGATTAATAATAAACATTATTAGCTAATTATGCAAAATTTTAAACTGTTATCAAACTGTTAAAAAACAACAACTTAGAAATACATTATTCAAAACTCAATACGCACTGACAAAACTAATGAATGAACAGATAAAAATATGCATTGTAATTTCTGGAATTTTAGAATCAACCCTTACATTACTAATTAGATGTTTCTATGACAGAAATTTTTGTTTGCATTTTTCATATTAATTTAAATTAATACAAAGTGTACTCTAAGTAAGATAAAATAAATATTAAATGGATATTATTTGGCAAGAAGAATTAATTGTGGAGAATAAAGAGTTAACTGTTCTGCAGTGGTTAATAAAATGGCATTCAGAATGTAAAAATGAAGAAAATCGCACGAAGATATAATTTGTGTAATTTCATCTTAAAAATGGAGCGTTATGACGTATATGCTTTTGAATTCAATATTAATCATAAATATATATTCAATCGTTTGTATTGGCAAAGTTACTTTTTGAAGCCATTATTTTTGATTGAAATCTATTTTTTTACAGTGACATTTGTTGATTGTTAATAGTTCTCGATTTCCAGAGAATAGTATTGAAAATGGATTTGAACAATATAAAGTATTTGCTTTTGTTTGTTAATAGAATCCTTAGTAATTCAAATTCAATTTCAGTCAATAAATTTATATTTTCATCTTTCATTTGTATTATAATCGAAAAATCACAAAGAAGATAATCTATAACTTTAAAAATAAATTTCAAATTCTTTTTCATTTCAGTTTTGTCTAAATAAATTTTCGTAATGTAATTTTATTCTTTGATGTTTTCAAATAATTACTGCCGTTTTATGGTTCCAGCTTCCTGCGTCTGCCTGTCTTTATTTATCTTAGATTTCCTTTTCTGATGATCCCTAAGAAAGATATTTTAGCCATTTATTAGAAAAAAAATAAGTCTACCAAGATGGTTTCTTTTTAATAGACCTGTTCCTGTTTGCCTAATATTATGGTCTGATCTTTAACCCAGCACTTTTGAGACCTCATCCACTATAATAGAATATAGCTTTTATTATTAATGATTGTCGAAGCTTACTTATAATATTTATTGTCATAAGAATGACAGATTGTATTATTTTGCAACATTCTATACAAACAGACACATATACATATATCTTCATCATCAATAGTTATCAATCTAAAAAAGTATGTCACGTAACAAATCAGTTTTTCCTCAAATCTTTATGTCCTTTACTGCTCTATTCCATAAATACGTATAACTACTTCGTCTCTTAAATCAACAATCTCTTTACTCAATATCACATTTTCCTTCATCCTCCACAATCTCTTTTAACGTAATTACATACTTTTATTGCTTTGGAATACTTCTCTTCCTCCTATCATTTCTCATTTTTAACATTTCTCCAATGTTGAGTTTACCTTCTTTCCTCCTTTTTTAAACACTCACACTTTTAAAGCTTGTATCAGTTCTTCTCATTTTACTTAATTGTCAGCATCTCTGAATATTAAAGCTCTAAAAAAGGCACATGGATTTATTGCTCAGGAGTTCATAAGACGTTTGAGCACGAGAATTGAATCTTGGGATCTCACAATCATAGGTTGGATAATCATGCAGGGTGCTACACTCTAAACAAAACATTTAACAAGCCACTTTCTTATCAAGAAAGGCTCATGTTTAGTGGTTCACATTGCCATGTCATAACAAGGAGTTTAAATCCGGCCAGGTGAACCTTAGATCACTGGCAGGTTTAATATTTTTTTTTAGATTAACAGTCTATAGCCGATTTAGCTAGTATCTTATCTGCATTGGTATATTGACAGACTCAGGAGATCAAAGTTCATGGATCACAGCCCAGCTGGTGTTACTACCAATGCTCAACTTTTTATAAACTTCTGAGTAATAAGTTATTCAATCCATACAGTGGTAGAATGGCAGTTTCTGGAGCCCAGGATCCACAGATAGTGGCCAATGGAGTCACTTCGATAACTCAAATGTCTTATAAATTCATGATCAATGAATCTTTCAATTATTTTTGATGAATATCCAACAACCACTAGGTTGAAAGTAAAAACTTCAAATTGATGTGGACTATCCAGATGAGTTCTAAGGTAATGATTGTATAAATAAAAAATTTATCATCAGTGGTTAATACCATTCCTAAACAAGTTTGGCTATACCAACTCCAATAGACAAAAAGAAAGATAAAGAGATGATGATGATGATGATGGTGGCACAAATGTATCTAACATATCACATACTGATTCATTAGTTTGCTTCTTAGATAGCTTCTGCACAAAAACCTTTCTAAAAGACTTCAACACACCTAACTGCAATCCTCTAATATATTCTTTCAACCACTTTCCAATGAATGCAATTCATTTTACTCTTCTTCAGAGTGAATTTGAGATATGCTTCATAATGTAAGTAGGTCTATCTCTTCCATAAAAAACTGTGCTCAGGATCATCATACTTTTTATAGAAATTTCATTATTATCCATTTACAGTACATATCCAATTCTATGAAGAGAAAGTTTATAATAATGGACTTTATATTATATCGAGAAACAATACATTGACAAATGTTATGATCTTGCACATCACATTTTTAGAATTTTGCAGCATCCTTGACCATTCACAAAGTGAGCTGTGATCATGCTAAAATATTTGACATTTTAGGAGATGCAATGGCTTTGTGATCACTACTTTACTAAGATGTTTTTAAAGTGTATGTATATCATACATTAGGGTGTGTAATGGGATGCAGCTATTATTTCTATGAAGCTTCCATTTTTAATGTATTTAAAAAAATTCCAAAAGATGTCAGCATTATATGAATATTTACAAATCTTTGTGTGTGATTGGCAACACCTTCTATTGTGCTGACAAAGTTAAGGAGGTGGCAATTTGTGATTGGCTGGTGCTTTAGATTGTTTTCCTCTGTGACTAAATGACACAAAAAACATTATTTTCTGTAAATGTTAAATGATTATGATTCAATATTTTTGTAAAAGACTTATTATTAGATCAAAAACCATGTCATTGGGGGGAGGGTTGTCTTTGAAAACCTTTTATTTTTTAAAAAGACCGATCTTACAAAGTATAGAAAGTATGTTATGAGAACCAGAAATCACCATGGAAACCATCATTACAGGCTAAAAGAACATTGTTGTAAAAACTGTAAGTGAAATATTTTAATAACAATTAATAATTTATTAACTTTTAGAACTTTTTTTCTTTCTTTGATGATAACTAATTCTAAATATATCATTTTTTAATAACATAAAATTCCAATATCTAATATTTTATTTTTCTAACTTTTTGAATAGATATTGTGAAGCCAATAATGATGTGTTTTCTTGATATCGGTAAGACCTTTACTTAGATACTTTTAAAATATTAATTTTGTATGTTTTATCATTTTATTTATTAGAAGGCTATAGCATATAAACTAATTATATAATATATGTAAAAAACATTTAATTACAAAAAAAAAAATAACAGTCACTAGGATCTATTCAAAAATTTGACAGGTGGAGCTGATGTCAAACTAGTTATATGAAATTTTTTAAATATTGTTACATTATGTCAATAGAGGGCCTAATTTTCATTTTTATACAATACAGTAAATAAAATAACATCTCTATACATAACTGTTTATAGATTTATCAGTGAGACAAAGCAACCTATCTTTTAAAATTGTTAAAGACAGCATATATATAATACTTATATAAACATGAAATTAAGTATATCTTAATGTATATATGTAAACAAAAAGAGTAAATCACCCTTCCTCAGATTATGAATAAATACTGTAACAGTATGGCTAGATATGGACACAAAAATAATGGGTAATGGAAATCACTGTCAAGCAAAAAGCATTTTACTAAACATAGAAAGTAACCAAAGAGTCATAACTGGAAGTAAATATTATAAACAAGGTATAAGTGATAAACATAATATCACCAGTATTAATCATTAATAGTCAACAGTTATCCATTGTGATTAGAATTTTAAAAAGTACATTATAAAATCTTAGGCTAAATATCATCTAGAGCATGAGTGGCCAAGATGTCAAACACAAAGCTGATGTGAACATTGAGAAATTATAGTGATAAATTCAGAGCTGATTTGAATATAAAAAAATAATAAAAAAGTACAAATTCAAAATTATTCTTGTTTAAAAATAGTTAAATTTAA
The DNA here is from genome assembly GCA_028023455.1 of Epiperipatus broadwayi. Classification (NCBI taxonomy): domain Eukaryota; kingdom Metazoa; phylum Onychophora; class Udeonychophora; order Euonychophora; family Peripatidae; genus Epiperipatus; species Epiperipatus broadwayi. The sequence continues at coordinate 12,599,706 of JAQFVV010000006.1, forward strand.
AATAACACATGTTGTTAGTGTCCATCTCAAAACTAAGCCCAGGTTGGAAGAAGCTGAAAAGAATTAAATTATTTTTGTGTAGTGCGAGAGTTAAAATTCTCAGAAATATTCAATTGCCATTTTCCCGAGGAGAAATAAAAATAATTTGTCCTGGAGAAACAAGAATTTTAATGAACTGATTTTAAAACAAAGAAGTTGTGAACTTTTTAAAACACTTTGTATAGTAATTTAATAATTGTAATTTAATAAATATTTTATAAAGCAATATGCACAAATTGTAATACTAGAGGGAGATGAGGTAATTTACTAGTAGTCATATAAAATGTCTTCAACAGTTCACATCTTATTGAAAAAAAATTCATCAGTTCATATCTTCTAAAAATTCACCAATATTTCTGAGTACCTAAAGAGCCCTTATAAAAAAAAATAACAATTTGTAAGTAAATTCTAAAAAAAAAAAACAGGACCTTGAACCAATATTTTTTTCCATTCTGGTTTTCATTCTGGCAAAAATAACTTTTTTTTTCTGGTTTCCAGTTCAAAGCTCTGGAAAAAGTAGTCGCTCTCAGGTACACTTTAACCAAAAAAAGTCATCCCCAACATCTAAAAATTTGGCCACCCCTGATCTACAAGATGCCAAACTTAGAACATAATATAAAAACAATCTTCTATTTTTTTCTGTTTCACATATTTATGTGCTAAAATATCTAAACATTTCACCCCTGATCTACAAGATGCCAAACTTAGAACATAATATAAAAACAATCTTCTATTTTTTTCTGTTTCACATATTTATGTGCTAAAATATCTAAACAATACATGTAAATTAAAAATTCTGGGAATATGATATTGATGATGATTTTCATCAGTGCTCTGACCCATTTTGTATTATGAGAATACTGGTCATCAACAAAATATTAATAATATTATACAATCTATAAAATGATGGAAGTAGATTTTAAAGGTGATCTTTATCTTTGTGCTATCTAAATAATTATATTAAAACAGGCAAAACTCTCCATACAGTAATGCCACTGAGTGCAAGCTAGAGCAATCAATGGATGCCAGAAGGCTTGTGCATAAAATCCCCATCTAGTGCCTACTCATCCAATATCCCCAGACTAGTTTCTGGCTTGTGGCTTTCGTCAGTGAGGAGCCTTGGATCTGAGAGCACTACACCTAGATTTTAGGATCTAATGCAACCCTCCAGCAGCCACCTTTTATCTCTATTTAACTACAAAACTATGAGAATAAAATTGAAAACACAATATTTTCAATCCAAGCTCATTAGCTTATACAGTCATATAGGTCTGAACTCAGTTCAGCACCCATACATTTTGGCATCTTTGGTTCTTTAATAACCATAGCCACCACTATCCTATTAGGCAGGATTGGTATTAAACCACTAAACATCACTTGGATCACCATTTCTTATGCTTGCTCATAACTATTATTAAAACAGGTAAAACTCTCCATACAGTAGTGCCACTCAGTGCAAGCCAGAATAATCAATGGATGCCAGAAGGCTTGTGCATAAAATCCCTATCTAATGCCTACTCATCCAATATCCCCAGGCTAGTTTCTAGTCTGTGGCTTTCATCAGTGAGGAGCCTTGGATCTGAGAGCATTGCACTTAGATCTTGGGATTTTATGCACAACCCTTGTGTCATCCATTGATTATTCTGGCTTGCACTGAGTGGCACTACTGTAAAGAGAGTTTTACCTGTTTTAATAACACTTATGAGGAAGCATAAGAAATGGTGATCATGTGATGTTTAGTGGCTAAATAATTCTAAAGAGAATTATTGTAGATTTCCAAGCAGATGTATGTACACACATACTGTTATTATGCAAACTAGTTTTGAGATCACAAGGACCGTAAACAACATGGCTGCAAGCACAAGAAAATACATATATGTAAAACCTAATCTATTCTAGTATCAAATAATTTCATTGGAATAATTTAAAATAGTGATTAATACATTTATTAATTGGATATAATAATACAAAATAAAATTAAAAGTCTAATAAGTACTCTATAATACAAATATATCACTCTGATTCTGACTAAATATCATTTCCATAAATTGATAAACTTAAACAATCAATTTTACAAATGTATATAACTTGTTTACATAACACACATACATAAATGTGCATACATGGTAAAACAAGATAATTCAATAATTACTAAAACTAAAAAAGATTATTCTATGTTAATAACACATAGTGAACGGATTTAAATATATACAAGCATGTACAGATAAGCATATACATGTCATAATATAAAATAATTGGAACCTTAATAATCATTTGATTAAATTCACATGTGATAAACTATTTTAACCATATGAAATAGTTCATGTTAAATGTATATAAAATACACACTCATATATATATATGCATAATCTACAAATACTTTACATGATCAAATTTCAATGTTAAAATTTCTTCTAATGTTGCCGTCTATATATAAAATTAAAAATTATCAATTTAAAACAAAATTGAAACGAGACAACTCACTATAAATAAAAATATTATTTAATACACCAATTCTGCTTTCATTCCTTAATAGAACCTTTTCAAGATGGTTCTTTTTTCACAGTCACATGACCAATTACTCTACAGAAACTCCCCTCAATGGACATTATTTACATTACAATAAATATAATTATTAAAATACATACATTAAATATAATTAGTATATATATGTACATAAAAATGATTAAACTTATTACTGTCCTTTTCCCCCATAAATAATCTAAAAAAGACAATAATAATCTCTTCCTTCTATTTTTGGAAACTTTAGAGTTATAATCTTAAAAATAGATGGAAGGAATTTTTATTATTGTTTTTGTGTTTTTTTTTAGATTATTTGTATATATATATATATTATGGGGGGGGGAGGACTGTAATAAGTTTAATCATTTTTATATACATATATGTATTTTTCTAATTATATTTAATGTATTTTAATAATTATATTTATTGTAATGTAATGTAAATAATTTCCATTGGGGGAGTTGCTGTAGGGTCATGTGATTGTGTAAAACAAAACATCTTGAAAAGCTTCCATTAAGAAATGGAAGTGATTGATGGATTAAATAATATTTTTACTTATAGTGAATTGTTTATTTCAATTTTGTTTTAAATTGATTATTTTTAATGCATAGTCTAATATAATATAAATATTTCAGTTATAAATTTTAATTCTTTTATCTTATAAATCAAGCCATTGCTACTGTTAATTGTAAACAAAGTTTTTAAAACAAAAAAAAAAGTTGCTTTTTTAAAAAACTCCTCTTAAAAGTTACTTTTTTCAGATCACACTTAAATTGTAAACAAGATCTTTGAAAGTCCCACTTAAGTTCTTTTATTTTTAACTTCTGACCTCTACAAATTTTCCTAAACTTTTTCCTATATTAATTGCTTTAATTTTTTTCAAAAGTTATTTATTATTTAATCAAGATAGGTAAAGTTTAATAGTAAGTGGATATAAAGATTTTTACTAAAAAAGTTAAATATATAGTTTTACTCAACCACTAATTTTTTCCTTCTATACTTCATATGTTTGTTCATAAATTAAATTTCATGCATGGTTAATATATATATGACTGGCAGTAATTTCTTTTGATATGCCTCCATGTATAAATTAAAAGCAGAACACGTCCAATGTATAGTACTGGAATTTCACAATTAGTAGGCTGGCTTCTTATTGTTATGTCTAAAATGTAGATAGTTACAGTAACACAAGCAGGACATAATTCCATTCAGTTTTGGCAATTTAATAAGCTGCAGCTAGTTAAATGGTTCACTTCTCACATATTGGGCTATAAATCACAGAAAAGTTACTTTCCATACCTCTCTGGAAGTTTAAGCTCAACCAACTTCTGTGTATTTGTAAATTAGTGAATTGAAATGTCACGTACCTTTGTCGTTACACTAGTAAATAAATTTAAAGATGGCGCTGCAGTCGGTTCTCATTCCTGAAAAAGATGCTTGATAAACTGATGAGGATAAAAGGGTGCAGAATCCTATTCTCTCTCTCTCAGTCCAGGATTTTCCAGTATGGAGCAGATATAAAATGCATCAGAATAATTAATAGGATTCCGTGACAAAGCCATAAGTGAAAATGGCTGAAGAGATTAAAATTGTAAAGTCTGAACATGTAAGTGCAAACTTTTGAACTTTATAGCGTTATGCAAGAGTTATTGTATTTGCTTTATTAACTAATATGTAAAATATTTATGTCTTTATACTGTTTAAATATAAATTAAAATTATATAAAATGTCAAGTGTTTGCTCATTTTATTTCTTACGCTATCTGACTGGTTTTCTGAAAAGTAGAAACCCTCAGACATAGCTCCAACATAAAAACTAAAATTGCACTTTCTTGGTTTTCTACATTTTCTACAACTGCATTCTGTTACTCTAGTCTTATAATCTTCAATCATTTCATCTGAATCCACTAGTTGTATTATATGCAAAAAATCTAAAATCAGAATAATTATAAAAAGCTATTCTTTATTTTGATTACAAAAAAGACCATTATCATTATCTTACTTTTCAATCAATACTAAAATAAGTTAAAAGATTTCTTAATCCTTTTAATAAGAACAGATTACAGGATTAAGTAGATTATAAAGAAAAACACTTTGTTTTATTTCCCCAATTTTTTTTCTTAATTACAATGAAATATTATAAACTTTTGTCAAAATGATTTGCATTAAATAAATAATGTTATATTTGATTTGAAATAGTTTACATTATTTTAAAAATATCCTGAAATATTATTATTTAATCAATACCTAAACATCACATGATCACTATCTCATACTAGCACATAATTGTTATTAAACAATTTAAAACAAAGCAAAACTCTCCACAAGATGGCACTACTATATTGAGAGTTTTGCTTTGTTTTGAATTGTTTAATCAATACCTGTTATTCCAGGTAATATATTTTAACTAAATATATACAATTGCAAAGGACCCACATGCCATTGTCGAAAAGAATTCATGTGTTCCATTGCCCCAAATCTAATTGCCTTATTTGCATATTGTATCTCATTTACATATTACATAACATCAATTATATAACACACCTGTACTGCATAACTTTACTCAGCCCCATGATTCTGACAGTGTTTTGTCGACAGCTGGCTCAGTGATTTTAATTAGTTTATGTTATTATAGCTTTTTATCTGAACTCTTAAGTCAACAAGTGTTTAAGAATTAATAGTTTTATGAAAAGAGATAATACTCCGAGTATTGTATAATAAATATCTTGTTTGTGTTCATTTCTACTTTTCTTTTCAAGCTTTAAATATATATGCACACACACTATATTGTGTGCCATAAACCTAATTCATCTCAATATATATTGTAGCAGTATAAATGTGAAAATATGGTGAGTGACCTGAGAAATAGAGCCTCTATTGAACTTGGAATTAAATTTTATAGTAAATAAGTTTGGTTTAAGCAAGTTACAGGAGACCCTATATATTTTGATTGAATTTCTCCCATTTATACCAATACAATATTATGATGAATTGCCTAAAATGTAATATAAATATAAGATAATAGTTTGGATACTAAACAGTTTGTTTTCTTGGCTGCTATTTATAATGATTATGTTGATTAATAGAGTAATGAATACCCCAGATCAATAATGCATAATGTTAATAGTAGTTTATTTACAATCGAGAAACAATCTATAAAGAATATGATGAATAAATAGAGTTTCTTATAAAATATTTGCATCAAGTGTTTAGATCTGTAGTGGTGTAAAACAACAAACTTATATTTATAACTAAGAGAAAATATATGTGTTTATAATTAAATCTTAATAGAAAGATATAAAATCAGGCATTAACTTATTGCGAGTTATTAATCAAATAAATATAAGAAAATCTAAATAAATTCATATATGCTTGAATTGATACAATTATAATTTGGAATGATTATAATTATCTTCTCTTAGTTATGCCTGTTTTCTTCCTATGTCATAGCATCGGCCAGGAGGTGAACCCGCACCAACCATCTACAACCAGCTGCTGGCTTGACAGGCGGCTGCGCTGACCCCTCGGCTAACAACGCCTGACTAGTTATGCCTGTTTTTTTTTATCAACCATTCTTAAAATCATGAACTAGCATAAATAATTATAAATAAACATCATAAAGTTTCAAAATAGAACTTAATAATCCATAATGAGACTGTTACTTAATAAGTACATATTTCATAAATATCCAATGTTAGTAAAACAAAATAATATGAAGATATTAATAAATGATTTCCATTAGTCAGTGACGATAGTAATCCATTTATCTACCTACTATGTCCAGTGTATTCGTACTGTGAGTTGGGTATAATTAAGCTTTCATTTCAAAATATCTGAGCAATTTTTGTTATCTTAATTTCTTTAAGAAAATAACCGTGCCATATTCTTTATGTTATATAATAATCCTTAAATCTAGGAATGTGCTTGCAAGTTTAAGATCCATTCATGATAAATCTGACTAATATGCATAAAACTATCTTATAGGTAATGTCATGATGTTGTAAAATTAAAAGACTGATGTTCCTTTATAAATATTCCTCTCATTTTATATATCAGCACTATCTCTTGATTTCTTTATTAATATTAGATGATAATATCCCGTATTAAATCATCATCATCATCATCAACCATTATCAATCCACTGCAGGATGAAGGTCTTTCCAAGTTTAATCCATCTTCTCTGATCTTTAGCTTCTCGTTTCCACAACACCCCTGCACATTTTCTTATTTCATCCATCCATCTCACATGTGGTCTCTTTCTGGGTCTTTTACAATCTCTTGGAATCCAGTTTAACCCGTATTAAATACATGCATATATTTATTTGAAGTCACATAAACATCCTTTGAACATTTTTGTGAACAAAGATAAATTTCGAACACGACTTCTAAAAATGATTGCTAAGCCATTGATTTAAATTTTCATTTGCCTGGGGAATGTTAATTTTTTTTAAGCAGCCGCGAGGTAGACTTCCTTTGTATATAATTTCACAAATATATACTTTAAGACCATTGTAATGAAATAAGGTCTGTTAAAAATTCAATTTTCTTCTGCAACAAATGAGTATATACGTCAAGCGTTGGTGGTCAAGTAGTCAGCACAATTGCCTTACAAGCAGTTGTCCCGGGTTAGTGGGTTCGCTTGCCGGCCGATGCTATGACATATGAAAAAACAAAAAAACGAAACAAATGAGTATATAAATAAAAAATACACTTTAAAAAAATAAGAACAATACATTTTATTTTTGCTGACCAGTCACAAACTCTTTTAATCATTTCGTTTAACAATGTAATCTGTTGTTATGGTTACATATGACTTGCTCACAGTTTCCTTGTCGAATTTCATCAAGCAATTATTATTGTTGCTAAACATAATTTTAAAATATTAGTCATATATACGTATACAAAGATTTATCCACATGAGAGTGTTATTTGTTGTTTATTCACTAATATTCCTATTAAAAGGTGTGTGTGTGTGTGTGTGTACATATATGAATATCAAAATTACCCCCAATTCACAACTTAACCAGACTAGCCAAAAAACCTCTAAAAACCATGGTTTCACTGCTACAAGAAGACTTCTCAAGTGTAAAGAACTACAAAAAAAAATAGTTCTTTACACTTGAGAAGTCTAACAGTGAACCCATTGGTTGATCATTAGAGTTTTTTTGTTGTTGTTATGAATTTGGAGTAATTTTGATTATTGATTAATTTAGTTTTAGATTTTTAATGTTTATATATGAATATCTACATATGATGGCTACTAACTCCAAGATAAAGTAATGAAGAAATTTTAATATATATATATTTAATATATATATATGATATCTGACTTGTTATTATATATATATGATCCTATTTTAGTTTAAGAGATCTATTAGATGGTACAATATATAATAGCTTACAATGAATACTTTTTATAAGACAAGCTCCAAAGAAATTATTTGATGTTTTTTTGTTCAATTTTTTTAAAAAAAGGCAACTATGTACAGTATATATGTTCTTAACAATATTTTATATGTTTGTTTGAAGGTCTTTTATGATGACATTCTACTTGTTGGATTATTCCCATCAATTGTTAACTCTCTTATAGTTGCTCAAATAGATCCAATTGCTAATGGTACCCACATATGTTAATATGGAACAGAGCACTTCAAGTTGTATTTATTCTTCTTCATGTGTTATTGACTTTTTTTAATTAAAAAAACTTTATTGATAAGAAACAACTATATAATTCTATTAATAGAGCTCATTTACTTCTAAAGAAAAGCTTATATTTATTTCAGTTAATAACTAACTAAGCAATGCTTTCAACCTAGAAAAACAAATTCATAATGCTCAAATTTGTCAACTGAAGTTAATTAGGAGAAAAGCACAAAATTTAATAACTGACAGTTAATATGTAAATTTGTCGATTTATATATTCCACTTTCATGATAAAGTGACACACAAGCCTTTTGTGTTTATTGCATAGGTGTTGTTAGCAATGAATCATACTTCTTTAATGTTCTTTTCTGACCATTGCATTTTGCACATGATATTTTAATATTATGTGGATTGAAATTATGGCCACATTCCATTTCATACTCCAGAACCACAGACTTCATATTGGGATCTTTCTTTTCACAGTTGTAAATATACTTATGTTGTGCTATCTGGAGGTACTGTTAGGTATGCAGTTCCCCATAACAGATTACTCTACAAGCAAACTCATTTCATCTGGTCTAAACAATCTTGAGGGACTGGTCCAGAGATAACCTATCTTTCATATTATTTATGAGCTTATTTAGGTATGGGGAAGGTAGGTCTGAAGTTGACATTAAATATGTCAGAACATATATTCTGTAAACATTATGATAACCCAACTGTATACAAATAATAACATATTCACAGTAGCATAAATGTGTGCTACATAAGAAAAAGTATGATGATGCAGTGACCGTAATGGTTCAGTTTAACACAATAAGTTGTTTAATTTCAATGAAGTGTGATCTACATTTAAAGAGTGAGATGTCCTAAATTTACATAACTATGATACTGAAGAATATTCCAGATACTTGTTTTCCAAAAGTGAAATCTGATGGGAATAAAGATTCAAATTATGAGAAAGCACAACTGAGATAGATTGTTGATTGCAAGTTTTGGTCATGATATTCCTGAGTAAAAATTTGAGAGAATAAAGGTATGGGTTAAATAATTCCTTATTAGTGCATCGTATTTTTTAGTGTTAAATATTATACAGCAGTGCCACAAGCCATATTATTTAGTGCATGAATAATTACAGATGCATTATAGGGATGAAAGTATTTTATATATTTTTTAGTAATTCTTGAGGTTGGTTGTATACTTATGATGCATGAATAGATTAAGAGATGAGAAGGATTAGCAGGTTTGAAAAAGGTGTAGCATTTCTTCAGAATATTTATGGCACAAAACACACTTAGGTTCAAGATTTAGCTTAAATCAGACATTAAGAAATATTTTGGTTAGAATTATATCCTGTAATAAATTAAAAAGAATTTACAACAATGATTGAGGAGCACAAAGATTTTGAAACTTTGTTAGAGTTTGAGAAATTCATAGAGTTGTTCATATTCTAAATGGATAAGCCATTTTATTCGAATCTTTAAAGGATTTGCCAGTAAGAGATTTGATTGTATATTGATTTAAGAGATCAGCATGCCCAATGGCAGGATCTGTGAAAATTGACCACTTGACATATGAAATTGAAACAAGCAATGGTATTGGAAGAAAGATGGCACGAAGTATTGGATTAGTAAGTGTTTCAATATTTATTGTGGCCCTAATATAAGTTACCAAAGATCTGTGGCATGACAGCTAAATTTAAGGTGGCAGTCTAACCAATTAGCTGTTCTGCTAAAGATATTAGGCAGTAAAAATTCGATATAGTTATCTGTAAAGGACCTTCTGATTTTTCTCATTTTTTAAGGGCCAGATTAATAAATAATTCCCAAACATTATGCAGTCTCACAATAGATTGATTTTAATGCAATAATCCATAAAGTTTGACAACAACTTTTACAAAAGAAAAAAACCAAAAAAATCAAGAGGATCCTCATAGATAAATATATAAAATTTCTACTGGACATTCTCTTTGAAGTAAATATTAATAATTCTTTCCTTTCACAGACTTTTCTGCACAAATTATATTATTACCAATAAGGACAATGAATCCCTTATGGATTTTATGTAAAATTTATTTTCAATAGCTTACAGCATAAACTGTTAAACAGACTTCCTGAGAATTTTTTTAATAATTGAAATTCTGAGAAAGGTTGTTACATAGTTGAAACTGTAAGCTATTTGTAAATGTGAAAAATAAATTGTTGCATTTCCTAAAGTGCATAAAGGAATTAATTTCATTATTCATATGAGAAATTGGATATTTTCTTTGGTAGACTAACCTAATTTGTTATGGTGCCATTTTAAATTGATTTATAAATGAGAAGGTTACAGGTTCAATCTTTATTTTAGACTGTTATGAAGTGCCTGTATTAATCTTGGTATTAATAAATTTATAAAGATATAAATAAAAGATGAATTTTTTAAAAGTAGTTAATAATTTAATTAAATAAATTCAAAATATAGCTACAAAAATGTATATTTTATTTTATATAATTATTTATTACAAATCAAAGGGCCTAAAATATAAATAAATAGCTACTTATTAAAACAGTCAAAACTCTCTATACATGTTGCCACTCAATTCAAGCCAGAGTAATCAATGGATGCCAGAAGGCTTGTGCATAAAATCCCCATCTAGTGCCTAGTCATCCAATATCTCCAGACTAGTTTCTGGTTTATGGCCTTCATCAGTAAGGAGCCTTGGATCTGAGAGCACTGCACCTAGATCATAGGATGCATTAGATCCTAAGATCTATGTGCAGTGCTCTCAGATCCAAGGCTCCTCGCTGACGAAGGCCATAAGCCAGAAACTAGTCTGAGGATATTGGATGAGTAGGCAGTAGATGGCGATTTTATGCACAAGCCTTCTGGCATCCATTGATTACTCTGGCTTGTATTGAGTGGCAATACGTATAGAGAGTTTTGCCTATTTTAATAAGTTATAGGCAAGCATAAGAAATGGCGATCACGTGATGTTTATTGGCTTAAATAGCTGCTTATTTTTGTTTTTATTTTTTTTAAAAATTTGAAACCTAAAAGAAAATTTACAGTACTTTTAAATACATGTTCAGGATGTAAATTAATGTTTTAAATGATTTAAAACAGACCGGAGGATGCGTTCAATTTAGTATAAATTGATGTCATAATGTATACAAATTGGCCTAAAAATTTATTTGACGTTACTCAGATTCAAATTTTTTCATTAAAAAAAAACCTTGTATGTCAAAAATAAATTTGAAATGAATGTCAGAAATGTAATTTAGGAAATTTCAGGCATGCAAGAAAACAGTTTTAAATCTTAAAAAATGACAAAATTTAATTTAACTGTAAATATTAAATTCACGCTAAACACTGTCATTTATGAATAAATTGATTTATTTAAGTTACCTGAGCGAAATCCAGTTCAGAAGTAAAAATAAACAAAAATATTAAATGATTAGATTTTACATATATATTTAAATATTTTATTTTTCTCATATCTGTTTATCTATCAATTACTATATACCGTTATTTTCAGCTATTATCAATCCACTGCAATCTCTTTTCTCCACAACACTTCTGCAATTTTTTTTATTTCAACTATCCATCTCACATGTGGTCTCTTTTTGAATCGTTCACAATATCTTGTGATATGGTTTTAGACTTTAACCACCCATCTATGATTATTCGTTTTAGCAGTATGTCGGATCCAGCTCAATTTAAATTTTTAAAATTTCTTCAGTAATGCGTGTTTGTACTCTCGCCATGTATTTTGTTTTTAATCTCTTTTTGTTACACCTATCACACATCCTTTTGTAATTCATTGAGTAGTCTGAATGTTTTACATTTCTCTTCTGATAAGTGTTTAACTTTTAGATCCATAAGTAAGAACTGATAAAACACATCTGTTAAAATTCCTTTTCAAGTACATAAACATATTTCCTTTCAATTTTAAGTTACTTATATCAAAAGCATTTCATCCAAGTTTAATTTTGTGATTACTTTAATCTCTTACGTTTTCATCTGCATGAATAATATGACTAATATATTTATAATTGCTAACTTCCACAAATAACTTGATCATATTAGTAAAACAGATGGAAACAAAGATGAAAGTAGTCTTAGAATTAAACTTAGATGGAGCGCTTTTGATAAATAGATATGACATTGAAATTTTCAATACTATCTGAAAAATTTGAGTATGGGGTTTTTCCTCTTATGCATATTCATTTTTTGTCTGTATATTTCTATTATAGTTGTACACTTGTTTATTAAAAATAATATTTGAAATTTTTTTTTTCAATTATGATAAAAGAGTCTGCTTCTCACTAATCATCTTTCTGATTACAATTGCACTAATTGGGCTTAGCTCAAGCTGACCTGTAAAATAATCTGGACATCAGATGAGTGGCAATTTAGCATAAAATCTGCATACTGGGAATCATTTATCTTTTTTACATATTTTTGGTCATATATTTCATGAATAAGTGATGGAATAGAAATATTTTCATGGATTATTATAATAAAGAATAGAAATAAAAACATATCCATTTAAACAGAGATAACTTTTAGCTTTTGATGTTGTTGAGACATTATTGACTGCTATTAATTGACAATCTCTCTGAAGTTAAACAAGTTTCTCCATTAACTTATAATAGTTCTTCTGTGATATTCTGTTGATAGATTTAAATCTGTTATTTGTAATGGAAGTTTTTGTTTTGACAGTGTTTTTATTTTACATGTGGAAAATGATTTGGAACAGAAAAATTAAGATGCATTTTTTATAAATATGACAGTCAATTTATTAAATAACAATATAACTATATCAAGTCCAAAGTCTAATACCTCCAACACATATAATGGACAAGTATGAATGTTTTCCTATTCAGAAATCACCATTTATGTAAATACACAATGGATAGGAAAAACAACATCTATAAATATATAAAGGTAATGACCATCATAGGCTTTAAACCCAGTACTATCCATCAGAGAATAAATTTTTTTATAGAAAACTCAATAATAAACAGCCTAAAGACAATATGAAATACTTAACTATTCCATTTATACCTAATGTAACTTCAAAAATTATTAAAAAATTGACTAATGATTTCAAATTTAGCTTCAGAACACCTCCTAACACTAACCAACTAATAAATGATTCCAAAGATAAAATAGAAAAAAATCAAGCCCCTCATGTGGTCTATAAAATAGCATGCTTTCAATTAGGCTGCCAGGCATCTTACTATGGTGAGATATTCAGGCTAACATCAACACAAGAATTTACCAACACAGGTATGCATACAACAGGGTTAAAAATAAAAATGAAGAAACATCAATTTTCTGGGACCACAAAGCAGCTACAGGCCATGTATTCGAACCCAGTTCTGCCCAAATAATTTGCACAGAGTGATGCCAAAAGAAAGGTCAAAGAAGCTTTTTACATAGCAAATGATCTCAATGCCATTAATAGAAGAGAGGCATGCTTTGCTCTCTCCAAACAATGAACTAATTAATTAAAAATTCAAGCTCATTTGCTTATGTGTACAATAAATTACAACAGTCTTCATTCATAAAGCTATGAGTATGAGATTAGAATACTAAATCTTGAAAGTACTAAGCAGGCATATTAAGCATTATAGTATAATTACAGCTTCACTAACGCATGCAAAAAAATCGCATATGTATAATTACAATTTTTATTGGTGAAGAGAAAAACAATTTATTATATCAAGATACATAAATTATTGAAAGTTGATCATTCACATGGGAATATTAATGTTGTATGATTAATGAGAATTTTTAAAAAAAAATTAATTGTAAATGGTATGCAGAATGGCATAGATGATGTAATTTGGTTATAGATATTATTTACTTTTATGTAATGGTATTTTGAATATTGTAAAGTTTATTCCAGAGTTTTTGTTTATTTTTATTTTTCCTGATAAATGTGTATATGAAATTAAATTATAACATGTATTATGTTAATGTTTAAATTTTGTAGATCTGATGAAGACTGCTAGAAACAGTCGAAACTGTAAAGAATAAATAAATTTATTTTGCTTTAAAGTGTAAGAAGAGTGAAATGCTATTATTTGTTATTATATGTATTATGTATGTCATGTTCAATTGATCTGATAAAGACTGCTAGGAACAGTCAAAACTGTAAAGAATAAATAAATATATTTTGCTTTAAAGTGTAAGAAGAGTGAAATGCTATTATTTGTTATTATATGTATTATGTATGTCATGTTCAATTGATCTGATGAAGACTGCTAGGAACAGTTGAAACTGTAAAGAATAAATAAATATATTTTGCTTTAAAGTGTAAGAAGAGTGAAATGCTATTATTTGTTATTATATGTATTATGTATGTCATGTTCAATTGATCTGATGAAGACTGCTAGGAACAGTCGAAACTGTAAAGAATAAATAAATATATTTTGCTTTAAAGTGTAAGAAGAGTGAAATGCTATTATTTGTTATCATATGTATTATGTATGTCATGTTCAATTGGAAAAAAAGGGATGTGGATATTTTAAAAGTTTTTCCAGAATAAAAATTGTTGGTCTGACTTCTAGGCCAATGGTTGTTTGCAATATGAGCGAGTTAAAGTGAAAGATGCATTGATAAATGAACAAAAACTTGAAAATATATAAATTACAGCACAATGGAGTGTACACTCTACCATGAGGCATTAAAAGTGAGAAAAAATTAATCCCTACCTTGAACAAGAGTAATAAAGTGAGTTATCAAAATTGTCAACATGGTCAAGGAAACTTGGGTGTTGATATCTCTATCACACATATTACTAATTAAATGAAAATTAAAGAGTGTATTTGGACTAAGGATAATCTAGCTTAATCAACGGTCAGTAATAATCATTCATATAATCCTATAAAGTGATTTGGATCAAAGTTGTGAGTGCAGAAACTTTGACACTGGTATTCAAACTATAGTAAGTTGTTATTTATATAATTTAAACAAATGATGATATGTGTAAGAGATTGTGATCTGGGTCAACTAATGAATACTGGTTTAGTATGAAATTGCATTGTGGGAATTGTTTGTCAATATTAATGTTCCCATATGAATGACCAATTTTCCATAATTTATGTGTAGTGATACAATTATATTGTTGATTTAATAAATTACCTGTCATATTTATAAAATATGTCTCTTTGTTTTTTTCTTTTCTTCAACTTGTTTTGCACATGTAAAATAAAAACATTACCAAAAGCAAAAAAAAAAACTTTCATTATAAATAACTGAGTTTTCAGCAAATATAATAACAACAAAAATAATAAATATAATGGTAATTAACTATTATATACAGTGTTTCAATCCACAGAAGTACTTCCAGTTAATTCCTTAACATTCAGGATTCATGGGATCTGAGTTGATGATGTTTGCTTCTGTTTTGTTTTTTAATTTAACACCAGTTGAGGAGGGTTAAGAAATTAACCGAAAGTACATCTTCATTTTGAAAGACTGCATATAATAGTTAATTTACATTATATTTATTATTTTTACAATAGTTTTTAATTAATGAACATTTTATTTGTATTATATATATATATATATATATATATATATATATATATAAATACATGAAATCAGTCAATACTTAAACAACACCAATATCATCAATAATTAATAATCTCAATCTGTTGTTAAGGCAACCTCCTTTAATCAATAAAGATAGATATCTATGGTCTAATATGTTTCTATAGACCCTAAAGATTGTAATTTGATTACAGAGAGGGAAATTATTAACATAGGAAGTTTAAATAAACCTCATTAAACAGGTAAGTATAATCTGTTTAAAATGAGATTAACAAATAATCAATTATAATTTATAAATTGCACTCCAACTATATATTACTTATATAATAAAGTTAATAATGCCTAAGTCTATCTAGGTATTCAATGTATATATATATATATATATATATATATATATATATATATATATATATATATATATATATTCAAAATTATTCCAAATTCACAACTGAACCAGACTAGCCAAGAAAATAAACTCTAAAACACTACAAATGGTTTCACTGCTACAAGCAAATATCTCAAGTGTGAAGAACTACAAAATAACATATTTAAAATAAACATTACCCACAATTTCACTTACTTCCCATACACCCTTAATATTAAAAGAACTTTTAAATAAATTAACTGCTTCAGACTCATAAATTTTTATCAATAAAGATTCTTTAATTCTTCTTTTAATTTCATTTCTCTCAAAGAAGACAATCTAGCTTCATCAAAATTAATAATATGGCCTGTATCTTTTACAGGATATTTTTAACCCTACTTTTATGTACATTTATTGTTTCATTTAAACTCAAACTGCTCTGATCTATGTATACCTTCTTACAAAAAACAAGGGTTAATATATACTACTCCAGGGATAGTCTTTCTATCAAAACTTTATTTTGTATTATGTAATTATAAATATGTGACTTTTTTTGCATACGTTAGTGAAGCTATAATTATATTATAATGTGTAATATGTCTGCTTAGTCCTTTCGAGATTTAATGTTCAAATCTCATACTCATAGCTTTACAAATGAAGACTGTTGTGATTTATTGTACACATATGCAAATGAGTTTGAATTTTTAATTAGTTGGTCTATTGTTTGGACAGAGCAAATCATGCCTCTCTTCTATTAATGGCATTGAGATCATTTTCTATGTAAAAAGCTTCTTTGACTTTTCTTTTGGAATCACTCTTCTCTGTACAAATTATTTGGGCAGAACAGGGTACGAATACATGACCTGTAGCTGCTTGGTGGTCCCAGAAGATTGATGTTCCTTCATTTTTATTTTTAACCCTGTTGTATGCATACCTGTGTTGGTAAATTCTTGTATAAGAGGTTAGCATGAGTCTCACCATAGTATTATGTAATAAATTTATCAAAGTAACATCCCTTTTTCAAGCAATTTTATTATTTCCAAACAAATTGCTATTTTTACAAACAATTTAAATAGCAAAATAAAAACACAATGTTTTTATTGTGTTTTCATTTTATAGTTAAATAAAAAGGCAAAGAGCAGCTGCTAGAGGATTGTATTACATCCTAAAATCTGGGTTCGTGCTCTCAGATCCAAGGTTTCTCACTGATGAAAGCCATAAGCTAAAAACTGGTCTGGAGATATTGGATAAGTAGTCACCATATAGGGATTTTATGTGCAAATCTTATTGCATCCATTAATTACTATGGTTTGCACTGGGTAACCCTTCTGCATAGAGATTGGGTCACTGTTTTAACAAACTGATTGTGATAACAAAATTAGTGCTCTTCTCACAGAAGGCCAATAGGAGGTGGCAAAAAATGTGATATTGCCTACAGAAACAAAATTACAAACATTACTCTAAAATCGTGACAGGTATTTCACTGATTCAGAAAAAAGTTAATCATCACCAATTCCTCATCTTTATAGTCAACCTAAAAGCCATAATAACCATGTTCCATTAAGACCTATTGTTAGTTCTAGAATTTCATCTTGCCAAAACTTGTCAAGACTTCTCAAATTTCTTAGTTGGCATACAAGGCAATATCATCTTTCCAAAACTTTGTCAAGACCTCAAAGTTCTTAGACTTTTGGCAAACAAGGCAATGTTCTTCATCAGGAATTCTAAACACTTTGTGGAATTACTTAAAACTATGGAAATCGAAAGGACTGACATATTGGTAAGCTTTGATGTGGAAAGTTTAATCACAAATTCACCATGTAATGAAACATTGCCTATTGTAAGCAAAGTATAACAGTGGAAACAGCTTCCAAATAGAACAATTCTTCCTATTAATAATATAATGGAACTAAGCCTTCAATACAGCATGAAATTCTTCCAGATTAAATCAAAGGATAACTATATGCTCATCACTGTCATCCTTGATAAGTATTATTTACTGAAAAGAGCTGAAAACACCGTCACAAATATTACTCCATATTCATATAAAATCTGACTTTTCTATATTGATGAGTCATTTGTTGAATGCCCACATAGTGCAGCACTATTGAAAATATCCTGCACCCACATCAATAATATCACCAATTAAATTTATAGTAGGATCAGAACAAGACAAAAATTTGCATGCTTGGATTTTGTGACATCTCCTTCATGGCAAAATCAAAACTATAATTTATAGAACCACACTGATATAGGAAAATACTTAGTATATACATCCAGTCATGACTAACAAAAATTATGGAATTATACTATCACTATGGAGCAGAGCAAAAAGACATTTATACAGACCAGTGATTTGGAAAAGACCCACTTAGTACAAACTCTCATGGAGAATGGCCATCTATCAGTTGCCATTAAGACAACCTGAAATAGAAAATAAAATCATAAATAAAAACAATTAATGGTATTGCAGTGTATCCATCCATAGATAGCAAACAAACTAAAGAAAACCAATAATCAATATAACATCAGAACAGTTATTCAAAGCCATAGCTCAATATGAGAAATTCTATCAACTACAAAATCTAAAGCTTGAAATAATAAAAAATAAAAACTGCATCTACAAAACATCATGCAAATGTGGAAGGTTGTATAATGGTGAAACAAGCTGAACTATTAAAAAGTGATTAGATGCATCTGAAGTAGAAGACCATGTATATACCAAAACATTGGGTCAAATGTGAAAAGTACAAAGAAGAAAATTCAAAAAACCTGCTCATACAACATTGGTAAACACTTCATAATTCAAACTACTGTCTTAATTCACATTGTTTGGTAGTTTCCCATTAATCTTACCCTTAGGAAAAAATGGGGAAATCAGAAAACCCTCATAGGTAAGTATATTAATTTTCTACTGACTGTTACCTTTGATAAAATAGCCAGTTGGTTGAAACATCACTTTAAATTCAATATTCATAAATCTAAAGGTGTAGATACAATTTGCATGCTAGTATCTTCACTAGTCAAGATGGTAACACTTGAAGGAGAGATGAGAATATTGTAATGCAAAACTTTGGTTGTATACTAATATGTATGCTATTATTAATAGTTGAATGTATTTGAAGTTTAAATAATGTTTGAATTTTTCTAATTATTTATAATTACTATTTAAATATCATCACTACAAGCTTACAGATAAGAACAGATAGATACACACAATGATCCATAACATTTTATTAATCTTCACTTTCATGGTTAAATCAATTCATCTTATATAATCACAGTAAATGAACTTGAATATTGCAAGTATGTAGTACTAAATTAACTGTGGGTCAATTGTTGCACCATAAGAGATAGACAAATTCCTTATCTTGTGCAGGTATAATATTAAATGATAGTGGATGTTTAATGTTAAATAAATTAAAAAAATCAAATCTTCAAATAGCCACAGCACATTTCAAGCATCTAGTACATCTATAATTGAAGATTGTTTACAGTAAAAGATGTAAAATGATTGAGGCAGTTTGGAACATTTTCGACATTAGTGTATAATTGCAACATAATGAATTTGAGATAAAGAAGCTGGTTGTAAAAATTAATACTCTGCTTGGTTTTAAATTCTTTATATTTAAATCTCTCTAATTATTATGTATATTCATTGTGATGTGACACATATAGATGTTATAAGCAAATCGGTTCTATTTTATATGAAGCAGTGTGGTGAAGTATGTGAAGAAAACTTTGACTTTTGCTTAGTTATTTCCTTATACAGAGCAATTATTAATTATTATATATACAGTCAAATTTGAATACAGGAAAGCAATCAACACTTAGACAATACCAATATCAATAACAATCAACAATCTCAATCTGTTGTCAAGGCAACCTCCTTTAAACAATAAAGGTGGAAATCCGCTTTTATATATGGTCTAATATGTTTATATAAATACTAAAAATTGCAACTTGACTACAAAGAATGAAATTATTAATTCAAAGAAGTTTAAATAAATCTCATTATACAAGTAATACTTAGGGACTAAGTAAATAGTCAACAAACATTTTTCTCATTAAATTAAAATTTACATGAAAAACGCAAATACACACAATAAACACTAGAATGGCAGCCATCTTTGTCATGTAAAATTTACTTGACATTTTGGTTCACATCATTTTTTTATATTTCTAGCAGTGAAAATATAGAACATTTTAAAAGTATTCTCCTAGTTACATATATTGCAATAATTTTAGCCATGAGCTATAAATACAGAATTTCAAAACTGACTGATGTTGTCATAAGAAAATACTTTCAAAGTGAGCTTATGGTAAAAAATAATTGAAATGTAAGGGCTAAATATATATTGATGAACTGCTAGCAATGAAAATATTGTTCCTGTTTTTATATGCATTCTAATAATTGTCTATATTGTAATAATTTTAGCCATGAGCTAAAAAATGCAGAATTTGAAAGCTAATTAACTGACACAAAAAATATCATTTTGAAGTTAATTTATGGTAAAACATGGTGGAAATCTAAATAGAAAATATGTAAACATTAAATCAACAATAGCTAATGTTATAACAACTAAATACAAACAATTTTTAGAATGATTCAGTTTTAATTAAAGCAGCAGCCATCTTTGTCATGTTTTGGAAAAATTCTAATGTTTAGGTTTCTTTTGCAATGTATTTACCTTTTCTCATTTTAAAATTCATTTCAGACAAATATTAACTTTAATTATGAGCCAGAAAAATAGTCATGTTATTGGTCAATAATTAAGTGAGAAGAAAGATCAATTTTTAAAAAAAGCACTAAAGCAGTTGACGTTAAGTTTGGAATAAAATAGGGTTAAATCAATTATCTAGATCATTTTTAAAAATTTACAAATTTGAACATGCACAGATAGAGGATGGGATTTCCAGATTAAGCAGTTCATGCTGGGATTTCCAGATTAAGCAGTTCATGTTGGGATTTCCAGATTAAACAGTTCATGTTGAAATATCATGAAACAAATAGAAACTCCTTTGCTATTGTGGATTATAAATTTATTTAATGCACATTGATTACGTAAGTACTATTTACTAAGGCAATAAACCTAAAGAATGTACACTTGAAAGTGCAAAGGTAGGAAGAGGTCCCTACCTTTGCATTTTCTAGTGCACATCCTTTAAGTTTATTGCCTTAATAAATATTGTGGATTAATAAAAAGCAACTGACAATGATAGTAACTATAGAGTGATTTTTTTTTGTCAGAAGACCACACAATTGTTAGAGGAAATTTTTAATAAAACTCATAATACAAATGTTATTTTTGTGAAGGAGTTTATTGCTAGAAAGTATATAGTTCACCAGCTTCATAAAAAAATATTGGGCTGCATAATCTTGTAAGACATGGTAAAGCTGCTAGTATAGATAGAACATTGAATGTTTTTGAAGAATTTACAAAAAAAAAAAAGAATTTCTAAGCAAAATCTGAAATATAGAGGCAAAACTCTCCATACAGTACCACCACTTAGTGCAAGCCATGGATGCAGGAAGATTTATACTGTAAATTTCCTATCTAGTCTAGAGATATTGGATGAGAAGGCACTAGATAGAAATTTTATGCACAAACTTTCCTGCATCCATTGATTACTCAGGCTTGCACTGAGTGGCGCTATTGTAGGAAGATTTGGCCTCTGCCTAAACAGCTTGTGTAAACATAAAGAATGGTGAGAATTTGATGTTTAGTGATTTAAAATCTGAAATCAATGACATATTTTTACTGTCATATAAACTTGTTTACATATTTATTTATTTTTTCAAATATTTATTAACTAAGTACAATATTTACAATGACAATTATGAATACATGATACATTAAAAGGGCAAGGTAGAATTACAAACATAAAGAAGGATTAGTATGTGTATCTGAGAATAAATAAACGTAAGATTGTAGGTGAGAGGTAAACCTGAATACCTGGTCTACTGTAAACACACAATTAGGCCAATTAAACTCACCCAATTCACCCAGACATATTACCTCACACTATCAAGAATCACTTAAGTCAATCTAGAGTTTGATCAGATCGCCACTGGAAAAAACTCTGCAACTATGGATGCTTAGGTATTGTATGCTAAATCTGATGTATTCAGTTTATTATTATCCATTTTTATAACATAAAAATCTGACCCTATAATTATTAAATAAAACACTTTCAGCGATGTCTTGGACAGAAAAAACAAAGAGTTTTACCAGAAATCATCCTTTCAATGTAATCAGAGTCCATGTTTCCTCATATACTACTTTTGGAGCTAGGAGCATGTCACAGTTTTTAAATTTTATAAGTCTATTCAGAAAAAAATTTCATCTTGAATTGCACCGGGATTGAAAACCATTTTACAATGAGTAGACCACAGTGCATAATTGATGAATAATGAAAGCCTAATAATTGGGATGGATCTTATCCTAATACTATCCTTAAGAAAATTAACAAGATAAAAATTCACTTTAAGGTTATCAGTGATGATCCTTCTAGACCTCCAGAGTCCAGGGCATGAGCAAAACAGATGGTCAAAAGTTTCATCATGAGTCTGGTAGAGGGGGCAAATAGGGTCAATTTTGTTGATGCCTCGCCTATAGAAGAGCAACCAATTAGTGCTAATGGCATTCAAATTTATCTTAATAATGAAATCAAAGCTGAATTTCTATTTCACTAAAATTTGATTTTATGATATGTACAACAATTAATTTGATATATTTTTTTACATTAAAATTCGTGATTTTGCGTCATTTTCCCTGTGATAAGATTGTTGTGGAAGATGAAATCTGATCAAGCCAAGTGGAATGGATTACCCCTAAATATATTTATTTTAATGTAAGATTGTACAAATGGATATATAGTTGATAAAAGAAATGAATTCTCGCTATATATTTGTATAAGCTTACACTAGAAGCAATAATGTTAGTAATTAAAATCAACATGGCGACCAAAAAAATATTGTTAACGTTAGTACGGTTTTTCACAATTAATATGAATTTTGTACATTATCATATTCTTTTAAAGTCAATTAGCGCAGTTGGTTCTAATTAATACAAAAAAGAGAACTGCTTAGTAAATTTATTCTTTTAAAATGAATTGGAGTAGCTATATATTATGTTTTAAAGATTAGAGCAGCAATATATTATATTTTAACTTTTCTAATAGATGGTTAGAAAATATATATATATAAAAAACATCCCCGCAGACATGTTACACAATTTAAAATTGTAAAAAGTTTTTAAGATGTTTTATATTTTTCTCATAAAGTATATTTTACTGCTTCAACAGTTTAGTTAAAAAACACAATCATATATATAAAGAGAAAGAGAGAGAGAAAGAGAACAGGAGAGATTTTAAAGTGTGAAAGATGAGTTTAAAAAATATCTAATATTTTTTTTTTTACAGCAGACAAAAAAAATATAAATTTAACCTTTAGATTTTATTCTTTGCAATGGATATTTTTCAACATTGAAAAAAAAAAACTATTTTTTTTTAAAAAAGATAAGTATAAAAAAACATTTTATATATCATTTATTTTACTTTGTTGCAACTGAATAGTATTTTGAATTATTTATGTAAGTATTAGTATTTAATGCAAATAATATTCATTTTAACTTTTTAGTTAATGGACTATATTACTGGCAGCGAAAGCAATCTTTCATTATTTAACTTGCCTCTAAAATTTTACTGAAATCCCCAGCTGACAAACTAAATTTCTACCTATATACCTTTAAAAAAATGGGTCTTGCAGTGCAATAATAGCATGTCTACAACCTAGAATTCAAATTCAAGCCAAGTGAAAATTATTTTCAGTATGATTATAATTTTTCTTTCCGATAAATGGTCCTGTTTACGCTAACTATCCAGCTAACATTGGTCAGTAAATGGGTATTCATATTTAACTAGAAAGTAAAACAGGACAGAAAATCATTTAAACTAATAGCATTTAAAAATTGGCAAATCTGGTTACCTTCTCTTTCCTCACCCCTTTGTGAGTGACTGATGGGGAGATTTTTGCATTGCGTTGTTTATTAAAAATACTTTTTGTTTTATATAAATAATAACCCAGAGCAAAGGTCTCTTCAATAATGTTTAGAAAAGCAACAGTGAAGAATATATTATTCACCAGGCTTGTCAACTACCAATTGGTGGGTATTTAATATTTACCATTCTTATTTTACATTCAAAATTATAACCAAATACCCATTTACTGACCTGTAAATGGATGGATAAGTGGGCTGTTTTTATGGACTAATTAATTTGGAAAAAAATTTTAAGCTTGCTATAAATTCTGGGACAAAAACTTTGTTTTAGCTAAACTAGGTTTAAACCCAGGCCAGATAAATGGTGGACTGTTAATCACTACATACGAAGACCTTTTATATATTGAAACAGTAAGATTCGCATTCGAATCTTAAGTTTCACCCTTTTCTATCGTCTCTCACTCACCACTCTATCCTTCCCAAATTTAAACTTTTTTGGTATCGAATTGTGTGTGTATCAATATTAAAAATGTATCAATATATGTAAAATTCACCGTAAACACACACACGTTTCGATAACAAAATTTAAAGCAATAAATAAAAATAAATGATATAGTTTGTATTTCTCTTTTAGTTATTTAAAAATATATAATTTTAACAATTTATTTTAAATTATAAAGTTCGTTATTTATTGCTGTGTTTAAATTTCTTATTTAATAATAATTTTAGAAAATTGATCATAATCTAAATAAAAGTAAAATAATTGTATATTCCCTTTGTATTTGAAATTTAAAAGTAACGGTCGGTGAGAGATAATAGATTAATTAAAAAGAAAAATTCCCTAAAATATTTAATTCCAAAATCTAAATGTAAAAATAAAATCGAACAATAAAAAAGCAGCTTTCTATATAAATTAAACGTACAAAAGGCAAATGATTGAATCCAAAAATAAAATATAACAAAAGTTAAAAGATAAGATTTAGAAAGGAGGACATTTTGGACTTTCTCAGAACTTTCAGTTAAACTTTAGCTGTGCTCTCGATCAGTTGAGAGTCTCCAGATATATATATATATTAATTCACCTACCCCAGTATGTTCGAGTAGAAAGCGCCAAAGTCTATTCTCGCCGGAGATGGTCGATTGTATGCCGCGAACCTACACATGTGCCCTCCACAAAATCAACCAAAAGGATCTGCTGCCCCAAACAATTAGAAAGGTGCTGCTGCTGTTAAATTAAATGAATCATCTAAATGCTGGAAATAACTGCTACTTCTGAAATCATGAACAATTTGCTACTGACTACTGAACTTGAAAACTTCGTATAAACAGGTACCTGTATCCAAATTCTCTAGAGTATTCTAAATAATCACACTATAACTCACTCTATATAACTTGTAAACTATAACTTGTAAAATTATAATTTGTAAAACTGAATTTAATTATTAATTCATTCTGTAAATTTCTTTAATAATCTAGCTTGCCTAATTCTATCTTTCTTGGGTATGTATTTCTAAAATTTACATTTTATTATCTAATTATAGCATGCTCATAATTTTCTAAATATAAATCCATGTTTGCTTGAAACAGTGGATGCGTGTCAAATCCTCATTAATATTTACTTCCATAAATTATTTAATATTTTCATGTAAATCGGCACGCATTCAATGCCTCATTTATTGTAATGCAGGGATCTACTACTTAACAAATGGCTGACATATTAGTTATTAATACTCCCCTAGTTTATCTATTGTTTTTATATTTTATTAAAATTTAATTAATAATTCCGTAAATTGCATTTCTTTGAGAGTCGTAAACGTTCTTTATTAAATGTTGATGATGTAGGACCGAGTTATAAAATATATTAAATCTTCGCATAATAGTCTGTACATTATACAGGTGTTATGTTTTAGAGACTCGATGACCCATTACAAGCCTTGAATACTCCAGATTCTTTAGGATTGAAATTAATCCCAATCGTCCTACACAAGTGGACATAATAAATGCTCCCGTAGGGCTTGATGACAGTCACACAGTTAGGAGGTAATTGTGGCATGAACCACTTGCCCCTAATTATGCTTATGTGACACCTTACCTTTTGGGCCTACGGCAAACACCAGCCCGTTGTTTTAAACTCATTCACGGGTTTGCAGTTTGAATATACTACTGCCACCTTCATATCGCCTTTCTAGATGTACCACGTGTTTCTTCGTATTAACTTTATTATTCAATGTATAACTCCGTCTCTACATTAGTGACATAACTCACTCTCAAATAAATGTCTGTCCATAGTAATTTATAAATATCTTATTTAATTAAATAAATATATGTCTGCTACTACTATTATAAATCCTAATTTAGACTCTTGCATTGCAAAGATATAAATCCCGAAGGCATGCTCTTGAAATACTTGCTCGAGAATTTAGGCAGCTAGATTACGTCAACTATATAGATAAATGTATCTCTTTAATATCTAACAGTATCGGAAAATCCTGCTACTGATATTTTAAATCTTACAAAATATTATTAATTAGATGATTTAATATAAAATGTTTTAAATAAATAATTTCAAACTATACGTCTGCCGTCACATCTTTATTTATTCGATACCCATTCAATATAATATTTCCTTGATTCTGTAAATATAAATGATTAATATTAATGTTATTATTGGCTAACTCGAAATAAAATTCTTGATTCTCTTGCATCTCTCTGACCCCCATGCCTAAAGAAATATTTACTAGTGTAGCATCAGATGCATTGTTTCGTAGATTGTATTGTGGAATCAATAAACTATGTTCGGACTCAGTACTACTGGTGACTTCGCTACCTAGATGGTGCTGCAGTTCTGTGTGGTGGTCGAATTCTGCACTATGTTAACGAATCACACGTTTCTGACCATTACAATATACTGTATTTATTAGCAAGCATTCATAAATATGAATACATGACCACGTGCAAAAAAAGATAAGAACACAAAATTAAAGATGAATTTTATAATGACTATAAAAATCAATAATACCATACCATAAATAAATGTGAAATATAGTCATAACTCTTTACTGTGAATTTAAACTTTAGAAGATCCAAAACAATGAACTCTATGATATAAATAAATATAAACACAATGACCTTTCATATTATTTATATGTTTAAGTACAATAAATGTCATCAATATACAGTTGGATAAAATGAAAATGAAGTTGTATTAAGTGTTGTTCCTACTGAAATATGCTTTAAAATCATATAATTCTTTATTGGGCACTACAGGCAAAACTCTTCTTTCAGTAGTGCAACTCAGTGCAAGTCAGAGTAATCAATGGATACCAGGAGGTTTGTGCATAAAATCCCTATCTAGTGCCTACTCATCCAATATCCCCAGACTAGTTTCTGGCTTATGGCCTTCATCAGTGAGGAGCCGTGAATCTGAGACCACTGCACCTAGATCCTAGGATCTAATGCAACCCTCCAGCAGCCACCTTTTATCTATAATTAACTACACAAGTATGAGAATAAAATTAAAAACAAGAATATTTTCAATCTAAGCTCATTAGCTTATGTAGTCACATAGGTCTGAACTCAGTTCAGTACCCATACATTTTGGTGTCTGGTTCTTTAATAACCATAGCCACCACTATCCTATTAGGCAAGATTGGTATTAAACCACTAAATATCACATGACCACCATTCCTTATGCTTGATCATAACTGTTATTAAAACAGAAACTAGTTGGGATATTGGATGAGTAGGCACTAGATAGGGATTTTATGCACAAGCCTTCTGGAATCCATTGATTACTCTGGCTTACACTGAGTCACACTGCTGTATAAAGAGTTTTGCTCATTTTAATAACAGTTATGAGCAAGCATAAGAAATGGTGATCATGTGATGTTTTTGGGCACTACCTTAGCTTTTAGTATTGAAGAGATTCTGAACATTTTTTTAAAGATGTACTTAACAATGTTCACTTGAAAAGCATCATTAGATCATCATGATTAATTTCAACCATTATCAATCCATTGGAGGGTAAAGTCATTCTAAGTTAAATCCATTTTTTCTAATTTACAACCCACCTTTTTCCATATCACTTCACCAAACTTCTTTATTTTATTCACCCAGCTCACACATGGTCTTTTTCTAGATCTTTTACAATCTCTTGCTCTTGGAATCTGATTTAAAATTTCATCCATGGTGTTGCTTGATATTAAACTTGGAGGGAAAAAGCCAATAAACTCACTATGCAGGTTATTGTGTGTTAGTGAGTGGCATATCCATGGTTGTTTGCGGTGATAGCAGTAGTAATGCCAATAGTGTACGGAATTTGAACTTGTTCTTCTTGGTTTTTTTAAGGTCTCAAAGAAGAATAAAAAGCTTTTGTTTAACTGCAAACTTTATCAAGCAACCACTAAATATATAATAAATCCAAAAAATTAAAGTAAAAAGTACCAATAATAATTACATCTGTATTTTGAAACCTTACTTAGAATACCAAAGATCTTTGAAAAGTATTAGATTATTCTATTAATCTTTAAAATTATAACATTTGCAAGAAATATCAATAAAAGTTTTCTTTTAATATTTTGGAGGAGAATAAAGAGTATTAGCATTGTAAAAATCTCTTAAAATCGATCATGCTAAATTGGCTTAATCTATTACCTTCTAAAACACCATAATGTATGTATTCCTAGCTATGTGTGGCAAAATCACTACTAACATTTTATCTGTGGATTTAAACTCCAGTATTCTTGATAACATGGCTAAATAGACATTAAAAATCCATTAGGCTAATAAAAATTACCGGAGACAGATATCAATAAAGATGAATATTTTACCCCCTTGTATAAATGTGACTAAAATTAAAAATAATATTTGTATGAATGTTTATAGGAATAAAAATATAAATAATGAAACAGTAAAAGAACATAATGGTAACAGTAAATACAAAAATAAAATTTTTATAGATAATAATATTTATATTGGTTTTAAGTTATCTAAATTTGTATTTTTGAAATTAAATGAATTGTTAAATAAAATTAATAAAAAATACTGTATAAATATAAAACCTGTATACAAAAAAAAGAGAACTTTAAGATCTTTGATTAATCATAAAGAATTTAATATGCTTGAAGCTATGAATTCAGTGTATTTAATTAAATGTTTGAACTGCAAAAACAATGTATTCTATATTGGAACAAGCAAGAATAAATTAAAAACCAGACTATATCAGCATATAATTGATAAGAAATCTGCTATCTTTTGTCATAAATTGGAAACAGGACATAAAGACTATGAAATCCGACCTTTGGAATGTATTGGTAATTACTTTGAAAGATTTAACAAAGAGAGTATTTATATAGAACATTTAAATCCTGTTTTAAATAAGATGTTAAAATAGCTTATATATTTGTGCAAAAAAATTGACTGTTTTTGTATAGATATTTTTTTCCTTTTGGTATAAAAAATTTCTCACTATATAAGGAAATGTTGTGATATACAATTTTTCCATTTTTGGTTTATAGGTATTTTATTTTGTTATTATTATTATTTTTATTTGTTTTTATTTTATTTTATTTTCTTGTTTTCTTATTTATTGTATATTTTTTCTCTGTTTTATAGAACCTTGATAAAGTCCATATCATTATTTTAAAAAATGGACGAAACGTCGGCTATTTATATTTATTTGTGAAGTTATATATTGTATATCAATAAAAAATTTTGAAAAGAAAGTCTCTCCGTAGTTTTTTGACTTTATATTAATAATACAAAAAAAATAATAAAATGGAAATATAATTAATTATGCATAATTTTTTCTTTCTTTGAAAAAACAATAAAATAAGTATAAATATTAAATATGGCAGTTAGTAAAAGCACTTTAATGAAGACTTCACAAGTGTTTTTCAAGCAGTAAGAAAATCATATTCTACATTACATAGAAAAATAAAAGAATGCCAAAAGAAGGAACTTGCTAACATACATGGGCATATCAAAAATCATAATGCACAAAGCAATGTAGCATCTGTTAAAAAGCCAGTTCTAAACATCTAACAGATACTGAAATTTTTGTTCTTGAAAGAGGATTAAACTTTGCCATAACACCATCTAATATCCCTTTATCAGATATAATGGCAGCCATTGAGGAAGTCACTCAAAAATTGCCTTTAGAAGAAGCAGAAGAATTACGCTGGAGAATAAAAAGAACCCTTGACAAGCAACAAAAATTGAAATCAAACATATCTTATGATAAGAGGAAAGCAATTAAATCTCTCAAAATAAATAAATCTCATTCTCCCTGCTGACAAAGGCAATGCAACAGTTGAAATGGATACAACTGATTATGACAACAAAATACAAGAACACCCACAGGCCAATACAGGAAAGTGGCAACAAATTCAATACCAAATACAGAAACAAAGTTACAAACATTACTCAGAAAACATTGCAGTTATTTCAGTGATTCAGAAAAAAGTAAATTAACATCATATTACAGCAAAATTCTTCATCTTTATAGTCTACCTAAAATCCATAAGGATCATGTTCCATTAAGATCTATTTTTAGTTCTAGAAATTCAACTTGCCAAAATTTGTCAAGATTTCTTCTCAAAGTTCTAAATCCTTTAGCATACAAGACAAGTCCTTTGTCAGAGATTCTAGATACTTTGTAGAAGTATTCAAGAAGATGAAAATTGAAAGAACTGACTCACTGGTAAGTTTTGATGTGGAAAGTTTATTCACAAATGTACCATGCAAAGAATAATTGTCTATTGTAAGGAAAAGATTAAATGGTGATAATAGCTTACAAACCAGAACAGCTCTTCCTATTGATAGTGTAATGTAACTATTAGCATTCTGCACAAAAAACCTACTTTCAGTATAACGCAGAATTCTTCCAACAAAGTGAAGGAATTTCTATGGCTCACTAGTGTCACCACTGATTAGCAATATTTACATGGAAGAACTTGAAACCACAGCCATAAAAACTCCATATCCACCTAAAGTTTGACTTTGTTATGTGGATGATACATTAGTTGTATGGCCACATGATGAAGCAATGCTACAAATTTTCTGGAACCACATCAACAATATATTCTCTTCAATTAAATTCACAATAGAATCAGAACAAGAACAAAAATTGGTATTCTTAGATATTCTTGTGACAAGACTCCCTCATAGCAAAATCAAAACTACAGTTTACTGAAAACCCACACATACAGGAAAATACTTAGTCTATATATCCAATCACACAAGAAACACAAAACATGGAGATATAATATCACTATGGTACAGTGCAAAACAAAGTTTGTTCAGAAACCATGATTTGGAAAAAGAAAAAATCTATATAGAAGAAACACTTACAAAAAATGGTTATCCATCAGCTGTTATTAAGAAAACTTTAAATAGACAACAAAAAGAACCATCAAAAGAAAAAAACAATTATTGATACTATAATGTACCCATACATCCCAAAAACAGCAGACAAATTAAGGAAAATCTGCAATCAATATAACATCAGAACAGCTTTCCAGAGCCATACCACACTATGAGGAATTCTAACATCTATAAAGCCTAAATTTGAAATGCTGAAAAGAAAAAAATGCATCTATAAAATACTATGTGAATGTGGAAGAACATATATTGGTGAGACAAGGCATCCCATTGAAAAGTGCTTGCAAGAACACAAACTGATGATTAGAAGAAAGAAAACAAAGGTGTCTAAGGTGTCAGACCATGTATGTATCAATGATCATATGTTCAATTGGGAAAATACAAAAATATTGGATAGAGAAGAAAAGGTACAAAGAGGAAAATTTAAAAAAGCTGTTCATATGACAATGGCAAACAATCCCATAAGTCAACTAAGTGAGACTATACATAATATATGGAAACCACTAATCAACTTTGCTTTTAGGAAAAAGTGGAGAAATCAGGAGGATTCTCATAGATAAGTATAAGAAATTTCTACTGATTGTTGCCATTGGCAGGATATCTCAGTTGGTTAGAGGGTTACCTTAAAATTCAATACTCAAGAATCTTAAAAGTCCAGATTCAAATCCCATGCCAGTACTGTCAATGGTCAGGCCATCAACACCTAAAGAAGAGGTAGAATAATACCTCTCAAAACTTTGTGCATTTACTAACTTGTTTGATGTGCTATTACTAATAGTTGAATGTATTTGGAATATTTAAATAAAGTTAAATTTTTCTAAAGACGTTCAATACTCATATTAGATGAAGGAAATAGTCCAATATAAAAATATAACTAAAACACCATCATCACAACCCTTCAAGAAAATATTAAATGTGACAGCTTTTTGTCAACCATTTTGTTTTAAATATCTATTGTATGCCCCTGAAACTGTATAATTAAAAAAATGACTGCCATGCTTGGTCGACAGGATAATACCAGTACTCTAAGTTTTATTAAGAACAATTTTGGACTACTCTGTGTAAAAAATGAAGACAATGAAGAAATAGCCCTTTGTATGAATAGTGGAATCATAGTTTTTGTGAATTCATCTGAACTCATTTTAAATTTTTTTCAAACGCAGCTAATCAATGAAATGATAATGAAAGTAAACAAATAGTCAAGGACATAAATAAGTCAACTGGAATGCTGAATTGTTTCAGTAAAAAGGAATCTAGCTATATATATATATGAAGTCCATTTGACACAGATGGGCAACATCAGACTATTGTCAGATGTAGGAGTCATTGTCCACTATGCTGAAGCATGCTCATGTCTAGAGTAGAAAACTAATATCTATGGATATCATCAACTTTTCATAGAAGATAAGCCACTCATAGGCTGGAAGGGTCAGGGTTTCTTCACGCTCACTAAATGTACTGTTAACAACTAAACATTCCCAATTTGGCAACGGTAACAGAGGTGAATATAGTGAAGAATCGATTGTAAATAGATATATTACATTTAATTATTGGTTTTTGTGTCATTATTAAATAACTGGAATATTATTTCAGCCATAATATATATAAACACAATACACATTCGCAAAGATATTTTACAAGTCTGGATTTGAACGTAATGACATCTTTAGTTTATTGGCGATCCCTATATTATTATTTCGAAGACAATCTTTTCAAATAAAATGATTTAATTGATTGAATTGAGAAGCGTATTTGAACATACGTTTGTTTTTTCTATCAATTGTATTTCTTTATACAATTTGTATCCTGTACTAGTAAATAAAAGTATTCGTGAATCTATTATAATGTTAACTTATCTTGTATTACATTTTACTCTGTATGTATAGATTTACCGTTGTATAAAATGAATAAACTTTTAAAAAATAAAATAATAACAGAATTCTTTGTCTTTGTATTAATTTCAATGATCTATTGTTGTCTAAAAATAATGAACTGAAAAATTATTGTATTTTAAAATTTAAAAACAAATAAACTTTACAAATTTAGAAAAGATGAAAGATTTTTAATGATCCTTAGGTTGTTTCCTTTTTCCTCTCTAATACAATAGTTTATATTAAATGTAAACTTTCTAATTTTTAATTTAATATTAATTACTCATATAGTGAATAATTACTTAAGTTTTAAAAACAAGTATATCGCTTATACTGAACTCAATGGAATTAGAAGGGATTTGAACTCAGATTTTCAAGCTCCCTACAGCTATCCACATTATCTTATACAACCGATACACATCTTTTATATTTTTAGCTGTAGGGAGCTTGAAAATCTGAGTTCAAATCCCTACTAAATACTTAATTTTTAAAAAATTAAAATACTGAAATTTTTTTCTTTAAAAGAACAAACAGGTTAAATAGAATTTTACAGCGCATTCGTATAATTAGTAATATATATATTTATTTCACGTCAACCATCTATTCTATAATTTTAATCATATTACTATTTTTTGGCAATATATCTTTTCTCAGCCTATGAAAATGTAATTTTAATTCCCTATTGTAGTTCAAATATATTAAACTGAAAAATGATTGTATTTTAAATTTTAACGACATTATAGACTGTGGACAAACTTCACAGCTGTAGAAGAAGATAAAAGCCATGATAAATGATTCATCAATTCGTTATTTTCTATTTTTTTTCCCATTAAACAGAATAGTTTATACTAATTTTAAACTTTTGTAATAAATATTTTAAAAAGCATTAAATGCTTTCCAGAGTATTCTGTATTTAACACTAAAATATTTAAGCATAGTTAACACTAAATTATTCTTAACTAAATATAACTCACACGAAAATGTCAACAAATAATATATTAATGAAATAGTGAATTCTATAAAGATTACTGAAATCAAAATGCATTTAGCTGTATGCTTTTCATTAGTAAAAAAAAAAAATGTATTGCGTTGGTTTGTAGGTCATGTGATGTTTGACATTCAATGTGGAAATTGAGCATAACATTTTCTATTCAATTGTCTTAACTGATATTGTTTTTAAATTTCTCTGCTGGAAATTAACTTATGATTATTTAGCTCCGAAGACTAATCTTAATTAAACTGCACAGATCATTGTCCAATAAATCTTCATTTTTCATGGATTACAATTTTAGAATTTTGCTAATAAATAAATTTAAAATGTTTTTCAAACTATTGTCCAATAATGAATGTTTTTTAAACTATTCTCCAATAATCCATTATAATACTTTCATAGAACTTACTGCTAAAGTGAAATTAATATATAAATTAACATACTTAAATGATGTTTAACTAATCAGCCAATCAAATTACATTAATATTCACTGCAAATCTTTAATATCAACTCTAAATAATCAGCTAAACAGATTTCCCAAGTAATTTATTTTGTACATTTTATTGTACAAATGTATGCTACCAGACAGTTTATGCTAAATAACAAATTATATTATTGTCATAAAAGAATTTGCTTTGGGAGATTAGCTTGGAGGTTGCTTTAATGTGATATTAAACACTATAACTGAATATCATCAATGATTTGATTGGTAGGTTTGTTAAATGTTAAATATTTGTAACCAATCAAGTCTTTTGATCACAAATGAGAAATGTTTGGTTGTTTATATATATGATGTAAATAATTATAATTAAGATATTGCATTTATATAAATAATCAGGGATAATCTTACCTGACAGTCCTGAAGCTAAACAAGTTTTTTTTATTAATCTATAATAGGTCTTTTTTTTTAAGTGTCATAGCATCGGCCAGGATGCGAACCCGCAACCCTGGCAACTGCCTGCAAGTGCGAGGCAGTCGCACTGACCTCTCAACCACCATTGCAAGACAAATAGGTCTTTTGTCTTTAGTTTCAGAAGTAAAAGAAGATCTTCTGCTTATTAACAATTTAACCCAGATAGTTATTATAGAACATGGGCTATTATAGGTTAGTAGATATAACTTGTTTAGACAATCCATAATTGATGATTTTTTGGCATCATAGAAGGTGTATCTTGGTTATTTACAGGGTATAATCTCTTAATTTTCATTGCTTACATCAGACTAAATCCATAAAAAACATTTAATATATATATACATATTACTAAAAACCAGTTAACACTTAGATAATCCCAATATCAATAACAATCAATAATTTCAAATTGTTGTCAAGGCAACCTTCTTTTATATATATAAACAGTGTTAATAACAATGTGTCTCCTTGCTAAATCACACAGCAAATGCAAAATGACCATTTATAGCTACTTTCTCTGAATTTATATTTACCAAGTTTTATAATTCCAAGCCAAATTAAACCAAACTCAGATATAAACCCATCCTTCATCAATACAGTCTAATATTAACCTTTACAAGAGAGAGGTAATTTTGTCTCATTTTTGCCACCTTTGTAAATTAACAAAAATGTAATACCTAATAAATACATCACTTCAAATTATATGTAAAACAGCAGAAATAATAGAAGTTCTTAATGTTATCAATCTGTACAACTTCCAAAAAGGCAGGGACAGTGTTATATAACAAGACATGGCATTCTAAAAATAGTTCCATATTGTTTGAAAGCTCTGTATTTATTTATGAGTTATAGATGTAAATATTAATATGTAATGGGCATTATAAGTTCATGAAATTTTTATGATTGACTTATGTATACCTCTCAGTGGGGAATGCTTGGTTTCTTGTAAAAATTGAAAGATATTGTTAACATATTTTCATGCATGTAAAATATCTGTCCATCATTCTCTACAATGTGGTTCTATTTTTCACTTAATGGGTGTCAGATGAATGTGAGAATAAATCAATTGATTTAAGCTTCGACTGCCAATTTTAATTGGTTATTGCCTAATTACATGATTTTACAAATAGCCTTCTCTTTAGATAAACAACAGGTATCAAACACTTGAATTTTTATACCTGTATCATCAGCTTAATATTACCATTACACCACTGCTGAGCAAGATAAGGACTAGTTTATATTCTGCTTTAAAATTTTGAGGAAAGATGTATGATCACTGCATCACAGAAATAATTTCAATTTTTTGGTTTTTACCAATGCAAGAGATGTTTCATATCTACTATATGGCAACCATCCTCTAGTGAAGAAACTCAGACCATCTTCTCTTAGTATGCAAGCATTTTCTGAATAATTTTTACTTTTTTTTTTTCACTACTTTTTTGGCACTTTCTGTAAACTTTAGGAACTAATTAATGCCAGTTAGTATTTTATTGGCCTATCTTTATTGTTCACATAAGCTAAAGATTTCAGACATTTAAATCTTCGTGTTTGTGTTGACATATATCTGCATCAGTTATTTTTATATATTCAGTCATACAATTTTCAACTTTCTCATGCACTTCAACAATACTATTTTTTTACATCAAAACTTTATTCTTACAGTTTCAGCTGTACTGCTGTCATCATCAGCTGCAATATCCAAATATATAATCATACAATTAACACACATATTTATACATTGCACAACCGATTATCCCAAATATCAACATTTCAATTAATCATTATAATCTTAAAATAATAATTAAAACCATTAAAACAAATATATATCATATTAATAAAAATACACATAGTACATAAATATCAATGTTTAAAATTATGGGAAAGCTACTAAAACAACCCAGTGAGCTATATGTAAACTAAAGCAACTGTCAATAAAGGAATAGATACAGAGTGAACACATCTGACTTTTAGTTTGGTCTGTATATAAGCATTCATTTTATCGGTGTATTGCAAAGATGAGCATGAATTAGATATACGTAATTTCTGGATAACTATAAGTTATAGTGAAATTATAATAATTAATCAGAGGCAGGGCCGAGCCTCATATATAACAACTTTTGAATATTAAATTAATCTTCAGTTAATAGATGCAAATATAATTTGCAATAGCTCAAATATAGAAGGAATTTGTTTATAGGCTACTTCTTAATTTAATGTGCAGAGGTTGTTAAATATGTGGCTCATCTTTCCCCTCATTAGTTATAATGATTTTGGAATAGTTTATAGTTGTCCTGAAATTATGTTAATTTGCATAATTCACATGCTGTCTTGCAATACATGAATAAATTAAACGTTTGTATATGATTTGAGCTAAAGTACGGGGTGCATTTATTGATAGAGTTGTATTAGTTTATATATAGTTTCACTAGAGGTTTTCAGTAACTTCCACATAAATTTCATCTATAAGTGCTTTGCGCACAGACTATAAAGCTTTAAATTTAATTGTATATTAAGCTAAACACTTTCAGGAGATATGTACTCCTATATTCATAGCTAGGCATGTAATGAAAAATATCTATAATGCATATGATATGGAAATATATGTAAATTTGAGTGCATCATTTACATCCATTTTCTTGATATGAAGCAGCTAGAGTCTTTTCTGTTAAATGCTATAGGATCACTTGCTATGTAGCAAGCCTTCTTAACCTTGCGTTTTGCATCGTTTCTTTCCATACAAACAGTACTCACTGCTGATCTATATTTGAACTATTGCAAATTATATATACATCTATTAATTGAAGGTTAATTTACTATTCAGGGGTTATTACATATGAGAGTCAGATTTTTCCCTCCGATTAGTTATAATGATTCAAAATAGCTTATAATTGTTGGAAATTACATTAATATAAATAATTAACAAGGCAAAACTCTCCATACAGTAGTGCTACCCAGAGTAATCAATGGATGCCAGAAGGCTTGTGCATAAAATCCCTATCTAATGCCTACTCATCCAATATCCCCAGACTAGTTTCTGGCTTTTGGCCTTTGTCAGTGATGAGCTTTGGATCTGAGAGCACTGCACTCGGGTTGGCACAGGGTGGCACTACTGTATGGAGAGTTTTGCCTTGTTTATAAACAATTATGTGCTAGTATAAGAGATGGTGATCATGTGATGCTTAATGGTTTAATATAAATAATTCACACTCTGCAGTAATACATTAATAAACTGATGCTTATAAGTGATACAGGCTAGATTACAGGTGATATGCTCTCTACTTTTTCATTTATTAATAGAATTGTATTAGTTTACATATAGTTCGCTGAAAGTTTTCAGTAGTTTCCACATAACTTGAGCTACCACAAACTATAAATGTCACTGTTTATAAATTACTTACATTATCTTTATTAAAAACAATATCTACAACAATTGTTAGTATAAGCTATGAATATGGGAACATGAAGATCCTGAAAGCGCTAAGCAATTATTAATTCATAATATAGCTTCACATATGGCATTTCAAGCACAATACATAGATTACATTATCATTATAGAAACATTGACAGAACAAAATAGTAATACATTGAGAATCAAGAAAATGATACATTAATAGATGTTAAAAAATATGAAATTTAAGCAAACTATAATTTGCTTAAACCAAAATTTATATATAAGTAAGCAATGGAAATTCATGAAGCTGGCATTTTGGTATTAATTAGATTACTCGACTTTTTCCATTATCTCATATTACTTGCTAAATATTTTTATAAAAATTCAAACTTTATTTAAACTTTTCAAATATATTCAGGTATTAGTAGTAGCTTACAGATTAGTTCACAAAGCAACATTTCAAGTGATATTCTTCTTCTTTTTATTCAGGTGTTGTGAATCTGACCAGTTCAATAGTAGCAAGGAATTAAATCAGGAATATTTAGATTTATGAATATTAAATTTGAACTACACATTAATCAACTAGCCTATTCTATGTTTTGAAACCACTCTTTACCTTCTTGCTCTTAAATGGAGAAATCAGACCTCATAGATAAGTAGATGAAATTTCTTCTGACTGCAACTTTGACATAATAGCTTAGTTGGTTAGGTATTGCCTTAAATTCAATATTCACAAATCTAAAAGTCCTAGGTTCGATCCCTTGTTTTTACATTCACTGGTCACACTAGCATCACCTGAAAAGAGAAAAAAGTAACACTACCCAAAACCTTGTCTTATATACTAAGCTATATACTATTACCAATGGTTAAATATATTTGAAAAGTTTGAATTTTTCTAATGACATTTAGCAATTAATATCCAGACATACCTGTTCCAAATTCTACAATACTCTTCCAGAATAAAGAATAATCACCAAAAACTGATGTTTCTCATGAGACTCTGTCACATTGTGATGTTTGAAGTGAATACAGATGTCATTGTGGTGATATCTGAAGTAAGAATAAAGATTCCATATTGGTTAAAAAAGATTAGCATCTAACGATTTTTATCTAATGGAATACAATAAACCTCAAGATAACATGGATTAATTATTATATAAAAAAATTAATGTGATTATCATCATTGATAAGATTAGTGATTTATATAATTCACACACATATATAAAGGCCTTATACTATAAAAGATGGCACATAGACCTCACTGCTCATGATATGGAGTTCAATCCCAGTTCTAGTGGACTTGGAAATAAGTGTTTAGGACTTTTCCGGTTAGTCAACCATGCTCAATGCCTACCATACTCAATTCAGTCATTCATCTAATTACTGGTCATTAAATGGGTATCTAGTTATTATCATCTACAGAAAGTTTCCAGAATAACCTAGGCTATTTAGATGAATGTCTAAGTATTCTGGTTGTAAAATAAAAGTATGAAATAGCAATGCAATAGGGTTCTACTTTTAACATTGATTAGAAAAAGAGACGTGCCCAAATTCTTTGGGGGTCAAATCCATGCTGTCATTATCACCATCATTACCATTAAACAATTCAAAACAAAGCAAAACTCTCCATATAGTAGTGCCATATTGTGCTAACAAGAGCAATCAATGGATGCCAGAAGGCTTGTGCATAAAATCCCTATCTAGTGCCTACTCATCCAATATCCCCAGACTAGTTTCTGGCTTGTGACCTTCATCAGTGAGGAGCCTTGGATCTGAGAGCACTGCACCTAGATCTTAGGATCTAATGCAACCCTCCAGTACCCACCTTTTAACTCTATTTAACTACAAAACTATGAGAATGAAATTAAAAACACAATAATTAATATTTTCAATCCAAGCTCAATAGCTTATATAGTCATACGGGTCTGAACTCAATTCAGCACCCATACATTTTGATGTCTTTGGCTCTTTAACAACCATAGCCACCATTATCCTATTAGGCAGGATTGGTGTTAAACCACTAAACATCACATGATCACTATCTCGTACTAGCATATAATTGTTATTAAACAATTCAAAACAAAGAAAAACTCTCCATATAGTAGTGCCATCTTGTTCTGGCATCCATTGATTGCTCTTGTTAGCACAAGATGGCACTACTATATGGAGAGTTTTGCTTTGTTTTGAATTGTTTAATAACAATTATGTGCTAGTACGAGATAGTGATCATGTGATGAATCATTATTATTATTAGCAACCACTTGTAAATGGGTATGCCTCTTCTAATTCTAGATTTTAAAAAGTAAATTTAGAGAACAAATTAAGGAAAAATAAATCCATAAAGATTAAGTCAGAATTACAGTGCATGCTATTAAAGGATAAAAACATGGCTGCATGCCCAAACATGCAATTCCGTTATTATGAATAGCACAATGAAATAACACTACAGCACGAGGACTCACAAGAAATGAGTTTTATATTAACCTAAAGGACTGAAAATTATAAGAGAAAAAATGTAAAAAATAAAAGAATGGCAAATAAACAATAACAAATTCTCCATGTTGTAGTATCATCTAGTGCAAGCTTTAGTAATCAAGGAATGCAAAAAGGTTTGTGCATAAAATCCCTATCTAATACCTAGTCATCCAATGTCTCCAACCTAGTTTCCAGTTTGTGGCTTTCATCAGGTTATCATGCCTGGATCTGAGAGCATTGGACCCTAGATCTTAGGCTCGAATGCAACCATGCAACAGTCACCTTTTATCTGTTTAGTTAATTATAAAGCTATGAGCTGAAGATAAAAACATAATAATGTTTTCAATTCAAAATTATTCATTTGTATAACCATATAAATCTAAACCCCCTGATGAAAGCCACAAGCTAGAAACTAATCTGGGGATATTGGATGAGTAGGTATTGGATAGGGATCTTTCATACAAACCTTCTTGCAGCCATTGATTATTAAGGCTAGCATTGGGTGGCATCTGATGTATGGAGAGTTTGCAAATGTTTTAACAGCTTGTGTAAGAATGGTGATCATGTGATGTTTTAGTGGTTTGAATAGCAAAGAATACATTAATACATATGCTTGCATTTTGGATATGTTGCCACTTCTATAAACTCCAGTCTTAGTATTAATATGAAAAAATAGTTTAATAATAAATATTATGTTTAATCTTTCAGCTATGCCTACAACCCAAGGTCTGAATCCAGATGATATTCAGAACTTTCCTCAGATCTCAAGAAACTATGGATCTCTCATATTGAAACAGGCAAAAACTCTCCATATAGTAGTGCCACCTTGTGCTAACCAGAGTAATCAATGGATTCCAGAAGGCTTGTGCATAAAATCCCTATCTAGTGCTTACTCATCCAATATTCCCAGACTAGTTTCTGGCTTGTGGCCTTCGTCAGAGAGGAGCCTTGGATCTTGGAGCACTGCACCTAGATATTAGGATCTAAAGCAACTCTCCAGCAGTCACCTTTTATAATTACAAAACTATGAGACTTAAATTGAAAATACTAATATTTTTAATCCAAGCTCATCAGCTTATATAGTCATATAGGTCTGAACTCAGTTCAGTACCTATACATTTTGGGGTCATTAGTTCTTTCATACAGATAATCATTTAATTGTTAACCATCCAAAGCAACACAGTACACATTTATATGAAGAAAAAAAAAGTTACAAATGAAAACACATTTAAAGCAAATTAAATTTGAATTTTAAAATAAAATTTCAAATATACTTAATAATTTTTAATAAAAAATTTGCATTTTTTTTTAATTGTCATGTTGAATAAATACAGTTCAGATATCATCTATTAACTCTAATTTCATGCAATGCAATTAACCTTAATTTAGTTTTATTACAGGTGTAATCGAACACTTTCCTCTTGATTTACTGTTTTACTATAATCATTAAAAATCTATGGGAAACTGTTTAAAATAATTAAACAATAAAAGACAATCCAAACGTTCATATAAATTCATTATATACATATAGACAACGTTACGGTATTAAATTACATAATTAATATCATTTATAACAAAAAATAATGGAAGATAATTTATTTAAGCTTACCATTGTATCAATAATTCTTCTTAAAGAAATATGATCGTTTTTAGAAAATGTTATTAAAGTTTAGTTAAATATTATCAGCTGATATAAAGTTAAAACACAGCCTTGTAATTGATAGAGTTAATTGGTTCAATAATATTTAGAGTCAATTTAAATACCTTGGGGCAGTCAAGCGTTGTTAGCCGAAATGTCAGCGCAGCTGCCTTGCAAGCAAGCAGTTGGTTCCAGACGGTTGTTGCGAAAATATAGCCTTGTAATTGATAGAGTTAATTGGTTCAATAATATTTTTGAGTCAATTTAAATACCTTGGGGCAGTCAAGCGTTGTTAGCCGAGAGGTCAGCGCAGCCGCCTTGCAAGCAAGCACAACTTGGTTGCAGACGGTTGTTGCGAAAACATAGCCTTGTAATTGATAGAGTTAATTGGTTCAATAATATTTAGAGTCAATTTAAATACCTTGGGGCATTCAAGCGTTGTTAGCCGAAATGTCAGCGCAGCTGCCTTGCAAGCAAGCAGTTGGTTCCAGACGGTTGTTGCGAAAATATAGCCTTGTAATTGATAGAGTTAATTGGTTCAATAATATTTAGAGTCAATTTAAATACCTTGGGGCATTCAAGCGTTGTTAGCCGAAATGTCAGCGCAGCAGCCTTGCAAGCAAGCTGTTGGCTGCAGATGGTTGTTTCTGGTTCGCCTCCCGGCCGATGCTATGACATATGGGAAAAAAATACCTCGGGGCAGAACATAAAGATAGAATGAGCTCAATAAAATATTATATAGAAATTGGGAAAGCTTCAGGCAGTGGTGACGTTGCAGATGTCAATGTTAATGGGTCGCATCTCAATTCTGCAACTTCAGTTGGTTGAATTTTTTTTTGATTATTTTTAAAGCTTGGATAAGCATTAGAGTAGAAATTAAATGGTAGATTTGTGCTTCTGAATAGCTAATTTGTAAATATCAACAATAATAAAAAATTGAATGAGAATTGTAATACTTAAAAAAGATTTAAATAAATGTAGGAAGTTATTTGTACCACCGAATCTTCCTTTGAATATTAAATACAGGGGATTTGAACTCAGACTTTCAAACACCCTTCAACTATCCATACTATCTTATGCCACTGATACACATAACCACATACATGTAAAAAAGATAAATAATCACCAATATATGTATTTCATACTAAACCAGCACTCATCAGTTGGTCCAGATTATCATCTCCCACACACATATATAATCAGTGTTCAGTTTATATTAAGATAGCAAGTCTTCATATTTTAATGGACATGCTTCAATCCACTCCAACTCTTCAGCCATTCATAACATTGAAAATCTGATGATGGAAAGCCCAAATCCCATGCGAATATTAAATACCAGAAATACTTTTAATGATCAAGATGAAATAATCACCAATATACGTATTTCATACTAAACCAGCACTCATCAGTTGGTCCATATTATCATCTCCCAACACACATATAATAATCAGTGTTCGGTTTATATTAAGATAGCAAATCTTCATACTTTAATGGACATGCTTCAATCCACTCCAACTCTTCAGCCATTCATAACATTGAAAAATCTGATGATGGAAAGCCCAAATCCCATGCTGAATATTAAATACCAGAAATACTTTTAATGATCAAGATGAAATTTCTCATGTGAAAATCTGATACTATTCATTAGTTCCAGAAGACAAATATTTGGAAGCTAGTAATCTTCTTCACCTTATAATAATTTTGCATCAACAAATAACATTTGTATACAAATATTCTTAGAAAACGATTATAGATTCACTTGTGTACTTCAGACAAATATAAACAGATTAATCACAAGACTATTTATGGTGACTAGTAAATGCACTGTGATAAATAATATAATGAATATTA
Organism: Epiperipatus broadwayi; assembly: GCA_028023455.1. Classification (NCBI taxonomy): domain Eukaryota; kingdom Metazoa; phylum Onychophora; class Udeonychophora; order Euonychophora; family Peripatidae; genus Epiperipatus; species Epiperipatus broadwayi. The sequence continues at coordinate 12,644,330 of JAQFVV010000006.1, forward strand.
TTAATAGGTTTCAATGTTGAAACTTCCTAAAATAGGGAATTTGTGGTATTAGTGATACCTATTTTAATCTGTTACTTCCTTAATATAAAAAAAAAAACACTGTAGAGGATATGAGAAAAACGGGTAGATAAGGAAAACAGTTGATTAATGATCATAGAGATAAAAAATAGCTATGAGTATGAGAAGAGTAAAACAAGAGAAGAGAAGCTTGGAAAATGGTGGCTCATTTTAATAGTCGAGATCTGCTTTTTGGTTGATATCCAATGTCACACTTATAAAAAAAGCCACAGCAGTAAATAGTGTTTTTAATGCCACCCAATTGTTTATTTATTTTTCAAATCAAGATTAATCATATATTCATAATAGTAAGAAAATCAATCATGTATCACGTGATTTAATTTAATAAGCTTGTATTGCAAATGTAATATAATGAGCATGTTAATACCCCAAAACCGGTTTGGGGATGGAGATAATTCTAGATAGAGATTTTAAATGCTTTCTCTTGCAGCATCTATTGGGAAAGTGTATTTAGAGCTATTAGCATGTTCATTCTATTACATATGTAATGCTTATTAAATTAAGTCATGTGATATATGACTTGATTTCCTTCCTATTGTAGTTTGGCTTTTGAGGCTTTGGTGATGTTATATTGCTAAGGCTATTAATATATGTTGAATCTGAACTTAGTTCAGTCCCATATGGCTATTTAAGTTAAATAGCTGAATTTGAAGACATATAGATGTCTGAAATTTTCAGATTTTTTACTTAATAGTTAAATATTAGATAAATGCTGGGCTTGAATTAGTATTTTTAGATCTAGCGTCTGAATGTCCTAGTGCTTCACACAAACTGGAAGCTGGTTTGAGATAGGGATAATTCTAGATAGAGATTTTAAATACTTTCTCTTGTGGCATTTATTGGAAGCTTGTTTAGAGCTATTAGCATGCTCATTACATATCATATGTTCACATCTAATATCAAATGTTGCATAAAATTGTGATAATTATAGATTCCTATAAATTTCTAACATGCTTTATACATTGCGTTATTAATTTTTTGTATATAGACAGAAACCAAATATTGATTATCTAAGGAAATGAATTGCTACAGCAGTCTTGCATAAAATGTTACCATAAGTTGGCATCAAAGTATAAGAATAATGAAAATCATCAGATATATCACAGCTAGTAACAGTATTTTTTATACCAAGGAATTAACAGATTAGACTAGGTATCATTATCATGAGAAATTTCATATTTCAGGATGTTCCAGCATCAATAATATTCATTATATTATTGACCACAGTGCTTTTACCAGTCATCGTAAATATTTCTGCAATGATATTTGTTTAAAGTAAATCTGTTGATCTATTATTGATTCTTAATACATAAGAGGTATTTGGATACAAATTTAATTTATTTAGGTTCCAGACAATAATAATATGATACATAGAGAAGGTTGCCAATTTCTGAATATTTCTACCAAGCTTCTGGGGTTAATGAATAATGGTTAATCTTCACCTGAGTAAGAAATTTCATCATTAGGAATGTTTTTGATATTTGATATTCATAGCATAAAGAAAAAGTAAGGATTCTTTGTCCAAAACACTTAAGAATTGACACTTCTAGGTGCGTTCAGTTGAGAATGGAAAACATAATTTCTTGGAATTTTAGAGGATTTGGAACACTAAATTTTCTTCAGAATTGCATTCAATTTGGTATTACAAGATGCTAAATAAACTAAAGATCTACCCTATAATATTTGTAGATGTTCTTGTGTTTCGTGGTTTGGGTTATAGAGTCATTGTAAAATTAGCCATTAACTTTTTTTTCTCAGAAACTTTCATTTTCTGTATTAGAAGGGTCATATCCATTTATGATCATCAAAATGATAATGATATGTATCAGTGAGATTTTGCTTGATAGATGCGACTATTGTATTTTATCCAGCAATGGAAGAATATATACAAACAAAGTGATTATACAGAAAGTGGCTTATTGGTTTTATGCTGGGTTTGGGAAAAAACAAGGGGGATTTAGATATAAAGGCTATGGAGTTGACAAAACAAAGATTATGTTGCGGAAATGGGATGGAGCAGGACAGAGAAGAATATGGGAAAACTTACGGTGGGGAATGGAAAGCGAAGTCAAAGTGGCTAATCGGTTTCTCTGGACATAGTTGCTGAGAGATTCCTGACTCTGTATAAGGAGAAGTCACGGTGCATCACATCATATCACAACATTTTTGTTAAAATTTTTCTTTTAATTTCAAATTTTGTCTGGTTTCAGTCTTTTTACAATAAATAATAATGTTTGTTTACAGTGGTATTCTGTTGACTAATTTTGTAGTTGTTTTGATTGCAGTTAATGTAAATGTGGTTTTTATTTATACCAAAGTATTTCTAAAATTTATGTGACAATTTACATTTTTTTTAAAGTAAGGATTATTTCGATATACTTGCAACTTTTATTCCCTCACATGCTACCTCACACATGAATAAAAACATTTGAAAAAAGGTTATTTATCTTTTTCAGATTCCTTTAATCACATGTTTAAAAGGCTGGTGATGTAATAAAAGCTTTAAGTATATCTAAAACTTTATTCCTGGCAAAAAGAAAGATGGAATTGGATTAATGATAACATTTGGTTGTGTTATAAAAATAGATATATAAATCTTTAATTAAGTTTACAGTTCATATCTGAACTTAAGAAATGATATCATAATCTCTCACCAAATAAATGATTAATAAATAATCATTAATGATGTGAGAGCAAACCAAAATATTCAGACATGCCCTATTGGTATCACCTATCCTTTTAAAACATCTATTGCTGGTGAGTGTAAGCAAATTAATATCAATATTGCATGTCTGAATGTCTTGGGTTCTTCCCACATAATTACATATACATTGCTAATAAAAATTAATTACAGATATTCAAAGTTAAGATAGTTTAAAGTTGTGTATAGTTAAAAATAAGATCCAGTCTTTTTCATATGATGCATAGAATTAAATTTGTACAAATACTTTGTCATTTGAATTATGAGGCTTGTAAGAGAATCAAGACCTGAATTAAGCATGGTCAATAGATGTTGGTTTATATAATAAGTCTAAGCATAGATGATCCACTACGCTTTTAAAACATCTATTGATAGGTGAGTGCAAGCAAATTAATACCAATAGCACTTGTCTGAATGTTTTGGCTTGCTCCCACATGATTGCATATAAATCACTGATAACAATTAATAAACATTAATATATTTTTTAAAATAGATTGTGCCATATGTGTGAATGCAAGACATTTGACACTTGTAAATTAAATTGTAGGAAGGTTTATTTGTTGTATTTTTTTGTTTAAATTCATAGGTGGCGCAAACCATTAATAGTATCTTTTTATCCTGGTATAATTTAGTGCATTGGATGAATATCAGATTCGGAAGTATAAGATTCTTATACGGTTCTCAGACTAATTCCAGTATTGGTACTTTTCCTGTGTGGGTGTGTGTGGATGGGGGGAGGTTTTTAGGAATGCACATTTTGCTATGGAAACAAGTCAATTCTGAAAATTTAATAAGTCACATGCCCTGGAGGATTTAATACAATAGTAAATTGACATATATGAACGCTAAAGGAAAGTAAAAAGATATCCTGTTTGGGATCCAGTTCCTATCTTCTTATTTGAAAGACCCTAATGAAACTTCATCCATGTTAGTAATATTTTATTTTTATAATTGAACAATTTTTATATCATATATTGGCTATTTTTGCATTATTTATTACAACTGGAAGCTTTCAAATGATAGACATTTTAAACATTAATATTTGAATTTTTCAAAACAGAAAAATAAATTATTAAATGGAGTTCTTAACTATAACAATAGCACTAATGGCTGCAATATTGTCTATTCATAAAATTTATAGAATGAAATATTTCTAATTACGTACTGTTTGATTAATGGCATTGTTTATGTGTTAAAACACATAAAAATGCTGTTTACAGGCCCAACTTTTCCCCAAAAAAATTTATTTAACGAATTTTAGTATGATTTACAAGTTACAATAAAGTGTACAGGTTTGAATTTGAACTTTGATCTGTGAGGCGTTTTGATTGTTCATATGTCCCAGTTGGGACCATCTCAATGTTCATAAAGTTCTCTTTTTGTGGGTGATGTTTGCCTAATATTGAAGCACAAGGTTGTGCATATGCTATGATTTGTATCTTGTGGGTTGTTTGCGGTTGAGTTGTCACTTATACTATTACTGCGGTATTGGAATCTCAAAGAGTTTTCAAGTGTCGTCAAAGGTATTGCTGGAGGAAAGTATTTGATCTCTTTTCTTTATTTGGGTTAGGGTGTTGATGAAGGTGAGAGCCAGGTTTTGACTTGAATCCTCAATTGCTAGTTGACAGCAGACCAGCCATAATGAGAAAGTGAGGAAAATGACCAGTCGGATCCAGGCGAAGGTTTTTGTGCCTAGGCATCTTTGAATAGAGGTGATCATGTTGTAGTTTATTTTAGAGTTAGAGTAAATTAACTGTCTGATGCAGTTGTACTTAGGGCATATGTTAATGATATTGTTGACTGTTTCCTCCTCTCGCTGACAGAATTGACATTGGGGATACATGCTGTCATGGCCTCTTCTGTACACTAGAAACAATCTAGTGAGAAGTGCATTTAGGTTTAACTTTATCACAAAGTTGAGATATTTGGCTTCCAGGCTACAGAATCCAACTTTTCATTGCAAAACAGCATAATTTTCTAAAATGGAATAATTACATTTTTAAATTACATTTCAGCGCATGTTGACATTTTTCAAACTAGTTTTAAACAATTTATGAACCAACATTATTTTCTAAAATGGAATACTTATAGTTTTAAATTACATGTGCATGGCTGGGGACTGATGGTTTTGCCAATCCAAAGGATTGCCCAAAAGATGCAGTACTCTGATCAAACCAACCTTACAATTTTCCAAAACAACGTGCAATTTTAGTTGTCTCATAGCTGCTCTTTATCTGCAAAAAGACATTATTATAAACATCACAGGTCAACATTCTGCAAAATATTTGTAAACAATTTATGAACCAACATTATTTTATAAAATGTAAGAATTAAATTGTTCTGAAATTGAATAATTACATTTTAAAATTACATTATAAATGTCAGTGCATAGCACTGGAATGTGCAGGGCTGGAGATTGATGTTTTTGACGATCCAAAGGATTGTCCAAAAAATGCAGTAGTCTGATCAAATCAAGCTTCTGATTTCCAAAACAATGTGCAACATCAGCCATTTAATGTCTCATAGCTGCTCTCATACAAACGTGCCTTTTTGCATGAATTCTGTGAAACTGTGCTTGTTCCTACATGTTTGCAATTTTTTTTACATTCCAAGCTATGTAGGGAAGCACAACAATGAGCTTACAATTATTAGTATGTAATACTATATCAAGTAGGGTATTAGATCATTACTTCAAATCCAAATTACAAGAGTTATGGTCAGTTGAATTCTGTACACCCTCACATGATACAGTAGCGATCTGTGAAATGTGTGCATTGGCATAGTGTCGCAGAGCACACCAGTGCCATAATATTTGTGTGCAATGCAATATAGGCCCTCAACAGCTAATATGAACATCACTGTTCTATAGGCTGTAAACTTCAGGCCATGTAAATGGCATTTTATGTTTTAGCACAAAAACAATGCCATCAAGTGGCATGCATATCTAATCAACCATTTCAATAGCATGTGAATGATTTACTACTACCTTGAATATGTAACATTTAAAATTACAATCATATCATAGAACATTATCATTCCAAATACATTACTCATAATTATTTTTACAGGCAGCCTGTCTGCAAAAATAATCCTGAGTAATGTATTTGGAATGAAAATGATCTGCGATATGAAATATTTCTTATCTGAATTTCATTTTTAAAATAAAAAATAATTTTAGATTAGACATCATTATCAAATGAAAATATTTCTTTACCAGTGATTATAAAAGTCATTTTTGTTATCCAATAATAACTGCTTCGGTTTTGCTTTAATTAAGATTTTAATGACTTGACTTTTTAAAAACAACTACAGTATTTTCAAATAAAATCTAATTGTAATCATGTAGTTGTTTGGTTTTAAGTAAATATTTTACAAATATATTGCATAATTCAATTTAAACATGTATAAAAATTACTGAAAATTACAATTTTTCTTTTTGAAATGACACATCCAAAAATTGCCTTGAGGTCAAACAATCTACCAATCAGAAATTGTCACTTGAATTGAAATAAAAATTAGAGTATCTGTTGACTTATTTTATATGCGAATTAAAGATTCTATTTTTTTTACAACTAATAATATTTAAATACAAGCAAAAGAGAATTAAACTCAGGCTTTCTAGTTCTCTACAGCTATCCACTCCATCTTACACAACTGATACACATAACCTCATATATGTGAAAAAGATAAATGATTTCCAGTATATATACTTTGTGCTAAACCAGCATTCATCAGTTGGTCAAAATCATCATTCGCCACTCATATATATAATCAGTGCTTAGTTTATATCAAGACAGCAAATCTTCAAACTTCAATGGAGAGGCTCTTCTCCACCCTCTAACTCTTCAGCCATCCATATCATTAAAAATCTGATGATGGAATGCTCAAAGCCCTTGTTGATGCCAATATTCTTGTCATACCCATGTTGACTTGAAGTCACACACCCCTCATGTATAATACCTTAATTTGTCCATTTAAATGTGTATCAGTTGTATAAGATGGAATGGATAGCTGTAGGAAGCTTGAAAGTCTGATTTCAATTACATTACATTCAGTGTGGACAATACGCTTGTATTTAAATATTGCAGATTCAGCTTGTATTCTGTCCATCCCTATTCTGGGTATTCAAATAGTTGTATTCAGGTCTTATACACGAGGATCAGAGTGACTTAAAGTCAACATGGATATGACACTAATATTGGTATTAACATTTTGAGCATGATTCCATCATCAGATTTTCAATGATATGGATGACTGAAGTGTTGGAGGATGGAGTTGATTGAAGCCTATCTATTAAAGTTTGATGATTCGGTACCTCAATATAAATTGAGCACTGAGTATATAAGCATGTGATCTAAACCAACCAATGAATGCTGGTTTATATGAATATTGAATATTATTTATCTTTTCTCCATGTATTTGATCATGTGTATCTGCTGCATAAGATGGAGTGGAAAGCTGTAGGGAGCTTGAAAGTCTGAGTTCAAATCCCTTCTAATAATTTAATAATAATTCCTACACAAAAAAAACTGAGTGTAGTAATCTAACATAAATAGTCACAAAATAGAGATGCCAAAAAACAATAGCACTGTATGAGCATCAATGCCGAAAAATGTCAAAATAAACAATTTGGTAGTTTTTAAGTTAATTTACAGGCTTCATCAGAAGTACAAATATAATTTAATAGAAATATTAAAATTAATTATGAATTTAATTTTAAATACAATATTTGAATTTAAAATGATTTAACAAATAATTATAATTATAAATTTAATACATTTCAACTATTCAAAAAGGTCAACATTTGCTTTTTCCCCTTAGTGACAATTTCTATATCAACTTTTGATTTTAGTACTAAATCTTTTCTCTGCATTATAATTCAATAAACTGAATTTTAATTTGTTAGAAATATAAATTTGTAAACAAAAATATCTTTAAAATTTATATTTGAACTTTTCAGATATTGGAAAAGTAGTAATAAAGGGAATATATAATTAGAACAACGGAGTTTTCTCATTGGATGGCATGAAAAAAAGTCAACCAATCCAGTGACTTCAGAAAATTAAAGACATCTTTGTTGACTGAAATTTATTTTTAAAATAGGAGCAAGTAAATGTGAAGACCTCATAAACCTATAAAATTCAGTTCTAAAATTTAAAATTGCATTTATAGTTTCTAAAATATTTCAAATACCAAGATGTCAGAAAAGGCATTATTGACCAGAGTCACTATATGTGACTACTGGCCATAGTTTTCTTTATTATCATTATGATTAAATGTATACATATAAAATAAAAGTATAATCATGCATATTTTTAATAATTATAATTATTATATAAAAATAATTATAAATCGTTAATAAACTAGATACAAAAATAAAATTTTTGGTATTTCAAAAATCTTCTTAAAGTAATCTCTTAAAAGAACTTAAATCCAGAGAACAAAATATTTAAGTTATCATCCTCATGGAGTCTGGACTAAATTACTTTGAAATTACCAATTACTGGAAAATACTGAATTCTTCAGATTTATTTTAAATGTTTTTATATTAAGTTATATTGTCTGTGTTTCTGTCAGTATGTCCAAATTTTTGAGTGTTTACAATGAAAAAAATCTGTTCATCTTTAAAACTCAAACTCACATCTTATACTTCCCCAAAAAACTCCTTAATGAGTGAATGGAAATATTACATTTGTAGAATAAAATTTTAATACTGATTTAACTCATACTTAATTAAATTAATTAAAAAGCTAATACATAAATATTTTTAAATAGTAGATGATCACATGATATTTAAATTTAGAATTTGCATATTAAAGAGCATATTTTTTAATTTTTACATCTTATTATTAAATTATAATTTTTGTCAAATTTTTTTGTAATTTTAAGCATTTTTTAAAAATAATATGTAACTATAACTAAAATGTAAAAAAGTAATATGTAAAAATATATATATATATATTTTAAATAATATTTTTATGTAAATAGCCAACTAAAAAGTAGAAAAATAACGATGGAATTCATTTCTCGGTTAATTTGCCATTCTTGGAAAATTTTAGAGATCTTAAAAATCTACACCTGTTATAAAACAGTTGGAAATTGTAGGAATATTATTGTTTCATAAAAGCATTTGAGGCCTTTTTGATTTCTATGATTTATTTGAGCCTCAAATGCTTTTATGAAATGATTTCCAATTGTTTTATAATAAGTGTAGATTCTTAAGATCTTTGATATTTTCCAACCGAGAAGTGAATTACTGTTATTTGTCTACTTTTTAGTCAGCTATTTACATAAAGCATTATTTTAAAAAAAAAAGTATTTTACATATTATTTAACTAACAAATCATTATATATGTTAGTTGGCTTTTTTGTCTTTTAAAAAAAAAATCTAGTGAAATGTCACTATAGATAGTCATAGGAAAATGGAAAAAGTAGACACCAACAGCACTATCTCCAGACACAACCTTTATTCAGAAGAAAAAGTTAATTAATAAATTTTAATAACTGTATTTGAGTTCTATGTGCACAAACACAATATATACACACATTAAAAATTAAAATCAAGTGCAGTATAAAATTCATAATACATTTTAATATTTATATTAAAATTATATTTCTTGTTCTGATGAAGACTGTAAATAGGTTAAAACTGTAAGCAAATAAAAGTATAATAAAAGCATCACATGATCGCCATTTCTTATGCTTGCTTATAACTGTCATTAAAACAGGCAAAAACTCTCTATATGTATTGCCACTCAGTGCAAGCCAGAATAATCAATAGATGGCAGAAGGCTTGTGCATAAAATTCCCATCTAGTGCTTACTCATCCAATAACCCAAGACCAGTTTCAGGCTTGTAACCTTCATCAGTGAGGAGCCTTGGATCTGAGAGATGCAGTGCTGTCAGATCCAAGGTTCCTCACTGACAAAGTCCACAAGCCAGAAACTAGTCTGGGATATTGGATGAGTAGGCACTAGATGGGACTCTTATGCACAAGCCTTCTGGCATCCATTGATTACTCTGGCTTGCACTTAATGGCAATAGTGTATGGAGAGTTTTTCCTGTTATAATAAAAGCACAGAATTTAAATGCATAAGAATTGTTTTTTTTTAAAAGCTCAGTTCATTAAACCAAGTGGAATCTTTGGGCTCAACTATCATATGATATCTCAAAATGTTAACAATAAAATTACATAATTACATTAAAGTTTTTAAAAAATCCTATAATCCTTGCTTTTTATTTATGTATATTTTCAGATTTATATGTATGCATACTGCCTTTAAAAGTTTTATTTTCTTTTAGATTTTACTTTTGGTGTATGTCCATAATTACAACAATTCTGGAAAACAGTACAGTGTTTAATTCATTTCCACCATCACTTTTCATTATCTGACTTTTGCATGTCGATACATATTAATCCAAGGCTAAACTTTGGCACTTGTTTTATTTATTATATAAAAATATATGGTCCCATAATGCAATGGCAGTGCATATGTCTGCTATATCTATAACCTAGGTTCAAATTAAGATTAGATAAAATGTGGGGAAAAATTAGCTATTCGATCAGGCTTCAAATTTTTCTTTCAAGTAATTAACAAGCAATCAATCCATCTTTAAATAAAAAAACAGTATAAAGATCTACTGCTTAGGAGCTAATTCAAAGTTCAAACACAGGCAGTAACAGTGCTTCTGTGATCCAAAAAATCTGTCATTTGCACCACTGCATCAAACAACACACATCAGATTTCATTCCCTATCGGTCAGAAAATGGATCTCTAGATAATTCAGAGCTTGCTAAAAGAACCAAATGAAAGACTACTCAAACTTTCATCACCAGGAAAATAACAAAATCTGACGATTATTACATTCTTCATCACTATTTGTTTATGAGAAATTGTTGGAGACCATTTCATCCTCCCGCCAGGGAGCTATTCGAGAACTATTCTGATGATTAATTATTAAGTCAGAATTTAAATTTCATAAAAATAAATATTACAACCAGTAGATTAAAAATGATTAATAAATAAACTAATACATGACGGCATTTTTACAACAACATTAATTTATAAATAGAATCCAAAGTTCTAATAAATAAAACGTTGAGTCATTAGCATGCTTAATTGTACTTCTTAATTATACCAGTTTCTTAAAATCTTAGCAGATGTAAACATATTAAATTCGCTGGTTTCAGCAATAAAATTAATGACGTTAATTAGGAATTTAAATATAGTGTTTGCTTTAATTAATAACTACAATTTATTTTAATTAAAAATAAATAAATAAATATATATATATATAACTTTTATTTTAAATATACAGAAAATGCTTCCATACATATGTCAAAAAAAAAAAGACCCCTGCATGATTTAACATCACTGGCAAAATGACAATCTCTGAAGCTCCAAATTCATCGATCACAGCTCTAATTCTGTTACTTCCGGTAATTGTTCTACTTACGATTTCCCGAGAACACTTAGAAGAAAAAATATATTATTTTTGACCAGCGACTTTCGGTACAAACATGGATAATGGTTCCAAAACCCCTAAACATCACACGATCACCATTTCTTATGCTTACACAAGCTGTTGGTATGGAATCAAAGACACCATAATGTATAGATAATGAATTGGTTTGAGTGTTGTATGACTACACAAGCGAATGTGCTTGAACTGGAAAAAAATATTGTTTCATTTTGGTGTCACAGCTTTATAGTTAACCAAAAATGAAAAGATGACTGCTGGAAGGTTGCACTAGATTCCAAGATCTAGATGCAGTGCTCTCAGATCCAAACCTCATCACTGATGAAAACTAAACAACAAGCTAGAAATTAGTCTGAGGATTTTGGATGAGTAGGTATTAGATAGGGATTTTATGCACAAACCCCCTTGCATTCATTGATTACAATGGCTTGCACGGTGGAACTATTATATGGAGGATTTGATACTATATCATGGTTCCAACTGTTGTGAGTCCATGATAATTGACTTCACCTCTGTTACTTCCTGCAATTGGACTTCAACTCTGTCACATTTGGTAACTGAACTTCTAATGATGAGAGTTTGCCACTGTATCATGGTTCCAACTGCCATGATTCCACGGTAGTTGATTTCAGTTCTGCCACTTCATGTAATTGAACAACTCTGTCACTTCCGGTAACTGACCTTCTAATAATTCCATGGTAATCAATTTTAGCTTTTCACTTCCTGTAATCAAACTTCAACCCTGTCACTTCTGGTAATTGAATTTTTAATGATGAGAGTTTCCACTGCCATGATTCCATGGTAATTGATTTCAGCTCTATCCCTTCCTGTAATTGAACTTCAACTCTGTCTCTTCTGGTAATTGAACTTCTAATGAGAAAAGCTTGCTACTGTATCATGGTTCAAACTATTGTGATTCCATGATAATTGATTTAAACTTTGTCACTTCCAGTAACTGAACTTCTAATGATGTTTTTAGACTGCTGATGGGCTCCACAAGTGGAGGTAGTGGCATGATATTTAGATATGAAGACCAACTGTTAATAACAATTAACAGTATTCAACCAGGAGATCTACTACCTTGTATGTGTAATTAAAGGAAAAGGAAAATCTCTCTCAGGGTTTTCTTTCTTTATCATTTTTTTTTATAAAAATTTGAGAGGTGGAGGGAGGGGGATGACTCATTAAACTAGAAGTGTCTTTTTAATATATACATAAATATATGTGTGTAAAAAGAAAAACAATTTTTAGAAAAGTATTTGGGAATTTTTATTTTTTAAATATATTTTTTTTAAGTGTATCAGTGTTATTAGATAGAGTGGAGAGAAGTGGGTGGTGTGAAAGTCTGTGCTCATATACCCTATATTACCTTGTATGCTAGGGTGTTAGTTCATTGAAGTCCAGTTCTCAATACAACCAGACTTTTCTGTCTCCATCTTCTCATTGGTTCATCACATAAATTATTATAAGATCAGTCATCATAAACATCTATGCTATTGTGTACTCTTTATACTAACTACAGAAATGGGTCTGTGGATTTATGCAACATTTCTGTCCTTTGACTGCATACACAACAGTTTTGAGACCAATGTCTTGTTTCTTTTCTTTGTTTTTTTATTTCAGGCTCTTGGGAAATAAGAAAGTAATAATGTGAATAGGTTTAGTAGGCTGACAGTGATCTTAGATCAAAGGAGTACAATCACTACTGAGTCTTTAAAATATCAAAAAAAAACAGAAAAATAAGCACGTTTTATATGTGGATATATTTATGATTCACAAATTGGTTTATATACTCATCACAAAATTCTATTTCTAGAGTTTTTCCCCATCTCCTTTCTCTCCTTTTGAGTTAGAATGGCTACTATAGTTACTTATTTTAGTATAGCATTAACATAATAACAAATATTTTTGACAAGATTTATCATCTATAAATAATACTTGGGTAAAAAATTTATATATTTCTTTATTATGTATCTTGACATCCAGAATGTAGTAACACATTGAAATATATATCCATAATATATTATATAATGAGTGGGAATAGCTCCTAACAAGCTTTTCAAAATATCCCTATCTCCAGACCGGTTTCTAGCTGTTGGCTTTCATCAATGAGGCACTAGGATATTCAGACATTAGCTATTCATGCTCATTGTATAATATTTGTAGTACATGCTTATTAAATTAAGTCATGTGATGTATGACTTGATTTCCTTGTATCTATAATATAGTATGAGTGAGGTCTAAGACATTAAATTAATAGTAAGGGGTAGGTGACCTGCAATAAGCCCTAGATTTGTTTTGGTACACAATAGTAATGAAATTCCCAGCCAAATTTTTCATTGGGTCACACTGTTCTGCAATTACTTAGAGTGTTCTGCAGCAATAGTATAATATATGTGAATTCAGGTTGTCTTTTTATATTTTGCTTCCTGTTGTTTCATTTATAGGATTATTGATACTTGTGAGTTTTCCTGTAAATCAAGACAGCAGCCCATACTTTTTGATAAATATACAGTTTTGGGGCCCACCAAAAATGTTTACAAAAAATGGCTGCTAGGATGTGTATTTAATATTTACATTTTAATTTTTTATTATTACTGTTATTTTTTTAAAAAAAAATCATTGTGGAAAAATTAATTATAATATTTACATATTTTATATATATTATTAACAGAAAAAATTTTTAAAAAAATATCTATGAATAAAATATTTATGCTTAATTCACATCAGCAGCTTGAAAATCTGAGTGCAGTCAGAAACAGAATTTTAGAACTCTCAAACCATGTTTCTTTACAATGGGATATTCTGTTTAAACAAGATTTTATGTTTCATCACCACTCCGGAAGTGTTTGAATATCATGACCATTAATGCACTTTTTTCCAAATGGCAGAAAACTGTATCTTTGAAAATATTTCATTGCATCGCATTCTATGACAGGAATGTCCTAAATTTTGGTCATGATGACAATTTACAAAAAAACTCCTGACAAAAAAAACACTGAATTGAACCAAAGTACAACAACGTTAAGAGCATCTCATCCACTTTCACATTGCAATATATATATAAAAAAGAGATTCTTAATGAAATTTATCAGAATTTATTGCTTTTTTTTAAATTTAACAATCGATTTACTAAATTTTTATTTATTTAACAACTAACCCATCTTCAGGAGATTATAGGCCCTGTAAAATGTATATTTATCAAAAAATATAAGCAGCCATATTGGTTTATAGACAAGTTCATGAGTACTGGATTATCTTGCATTTTTCAAAAATAGTTGTATTAATTAATTTTATTAATAAGTTCAATTACAGTTTTTAGACATACTTTATTTTACAGTTTACAAAAACCTAAAAACTTCTAAATCATTTAAATTGCACACTACAAAATATGTGTATATACTCAGTAATGGCCATATTTGCTTATGGATGACATTATTATAGTAATGTTTTTCATCTGTAAGAAGACAGATATTAAATTTAAAAAATAAAATATTATTAATTAATCTTATTGTATATAGATGGTTGTCTTGACAACCGTTTGAGATTGTTGATTGTTAGCTATATTGGGATTGTCTGAGCTTTGACTGATTTCTAATGGTTACATATATATATATAAAGATTAAAACTCCAAATCTAAACTAGTTAATAAAATAATTAAAATTATCCCAAATTCACAACTCATTCAGACTAACCAAAAAATAAACTCTAAAACGCAACCAATGATTTCACTACTACAAGCTGACTTCCTAAGTGTAAAGAACTACAAGATAGCAACATATTTAAACCAAACATTACCCACAATTCCACTTACCTCCCATACATCCTTAATATTAAAAGAACTTTTAATTAAGTTAACTGCTTAATAATAAAGATTTTTTAACTCTTCTTTTTATTTCATTTCTTTCAATAAAAAGAAGAATCTCCATAAGGCTGGAAATCATTGTGCTTCATCAACGCTATTTAAACCAGCCTTATGGAGACCATTTATTGTATCTCTGTCTTCTAATATAAACTTGAAAACAGTTAATTGTGAAACTGAAGAAAATAAACATTTTTTTAATTCACATATTCTGAATGCTCAACTACTTCACGCTCAGTTTCATTCTTTATCCCACACTCAATTTCATTACCATTTGAAATGTAACAATTTTTTTTGAAATGTTAACCTTGACAATTGTTGGGTGATAAGCAAAATTAATGCATGGTTTAACCCAAAAACTTCTTTGGTTATATCATACAACTGTGAAAACATTAAATATATATATGTTATTATATAATTGAATATTTATAAATACAGTAATCAGATATATATATATATATATATTCTAAATTGTAATGGCACAATATATATATAAAAAGTATAACTTTAAAAATTTTATCCACTTAGGAGCACTTTCAACTATCTTTGTAGTCTTTGTCAACTAACATTTTGAAAGACTAACATTCCCTCAATTCTGTGATCTTAATGTTTGCTGCCTGCCTATTAATTAAGTCATGTTTGTATATGTATATTAGCATAGCTTCCTTTATTTTCCTTTTGCTGTTACTTTTTTCAATTTGCAATATTTTACATTATTATAATTGAAGTCAAAACCATAAATACATGACTTATAATGGTCATAAAAAATGGATGCTCTTAGTTGACAAAGACTACAAGGATAGTAGAAAGAGCTCCTAAGTGAATAAAATTTTTAAAGTTATACTTTATATTATAACGATCCAGAATAAGAGACTACTTAACGTAATCTGCACTACAAGGGCGCCATCTAGGCATTTGAACTTAGAAAAATTTATAAAGTAGGCAGATACGTAAGTTCAAAAAAAAAAGATTATTTTATATATTTTGATTCCGGTCATTAGCCCATTGTCACTAGCTCAGTGGAACAGCAGAGATTTATATTTTATAAATTCTTATCTAAGAATAATTTTTAAAAAAGAATAAAATAAGCCACTGCCAATAATTATACACACAAACATTTATTTACACACATATATATTTAAAATTATTTTAGTATCAGTTTACATTTTAAACATTAACTTACATTTTTAACTTTGATTTTAATTTACATTTTAATTTTTATAAATTTACATTTTAATTTTTATATTATTATAAGTTCGCACAGATGGATTTATAAAAGTTTGTTTTATAAATGTTGAGTATAGATCGGTTACATAGATTACACAGTCAAAAACATTTCAAAGTAAACATAAACGATCAAAATATAAAGTCATTGATGGAAATGCAGAGGGGAATTTATAAGAAACCCAATGGTATTCATCATAAGATGCCACAAGACACCAATAATAAAAGACATCCAACATAAATACATCTTAGATACTCACTGTAAGGTATCAGTATTTACCGAATGTCTATACATTTTGATCAAATATGAAAAGCAATAACATAATTAACCAGTAACAAACCCATGCAAGCGTCTATACTCAACTTATTTTTAATGCATTTTTATTTAGAGTGTCGAGTATGAATAGACTACATAGATTTGCATTTGAAAAGAAAATATTCTATCCTTGTTTAACCTTAGGCCAAAAGTTCGCAGTCAAACCAACTTCAATCCATCTGATATATCGATGTATTCAATGTAATATGACACGACAGCACAAATAGGTTAAGAGAAGAAATTGCCTTTTGTCAGATAGGAATACTACATCTATATAACGATAAGAGCAATAAAAAAAAACTCCATAGGAAGAAACTGCGGTCTCTGTCTTATAATTCCTCCCATAGGCAAAATGAGTGTGTGAGGCATATAATAGCGATTCTGCCCGTAGCGAATCTCATACTACATCTACTCATTACACCAATATATCCAATCCATTGACCCAATTCAACTATGAAACAAATAACCTAAGATTACCCTCCCCTAATATAACTTTACAAATCTATATAGCCATTCACGCCTGACTTAAGTTTAACATTTATATAATTTAATTTATCGCAAAACAAAAATCATAAATAAAACTTAAAGAACAAAAAAAATAAATGGAAATGATTTTAAAAAGAAATACATCAAATAAAAAGAATTAATAATGAATTTAGTTTGGTCAGATAGGATTCTATTTCTATAAATTAAATACTGGGAAAGTTTACCTTTTAAAGTTCTTAGTGTTTTCAAATTAATATTGTTCATTAGATTTTATAAAGTTCTTACGGTTTTAACAAGTCTGTAGTTTCTAATTTCTTGCAGTTGCTTGCCATTAGGAGCCAGCATTAATTCCCTCGATGTCCTATGGTCCTCAATCTAGGAAAACGATGTCATTTCTCTTTCATTTTTTTAACGAGATTGAAGGGATTGAAGAGTGCGTCTTTTCAATCCCTTCTCCTTCACTCCACACTAAAACATATCTGTCATCTCTTAACAATAACTAACTCAATCATTTCCAAACTTTTCCTTTTATATCAATTTTAAGGATTCAATTGACATTACATCATCGATGTGATAGTCCTTTCGCTGAGATCCGATTCCATTGTTTTTCTCTCCTATCTGACCTTTGCTTATACATTTAAATGCCCAAGGCTAGTTTACATTGACTAATTAAAATAATCATTTCCATTTTTCAATAACATTAATTAATTTGTTTTCAAACTTAAAGATATATTTTTATCTCTAAATCTTTTTTAAGTTTTTGCTTTTACAATACCTTTTCTATTTTTAATAAAGTTTTATTTTAATAATTTTTTTCATCTGTGCGATTTTATATAGATACGAGTTTAGTATAGAATTTTAATTTTCAATTTTTAATTCTTA
The DNA here is from genome assembly GCA_028023455.1 of Epiperipatus broadwayi. NCBI lineage: Eukaryota > Metazoa > Onychophora > Udeonychophora > Euonychophora > Peripatidae > Epiperipatus > Epiperipatus broadwayi. The sequence goes on from JAQFVV010000006.1 coordinate 12,662,360, forward strand.
AAAAAAGAAGTTTTATTTGTGAACTTTTATTTTTTTCATGTTTACGTTACAATATATATCTGATTACTATGTTTATCAATATTCAATTACATAACTACGTATATTGCTTTGAAGAAATACAGACATCAAATTATAATATATATATGCAGACATGGTTTCATCTTTTATTCTATTTTTATTTTTATTCTTAGACATTAAATCAAGATAGTCAGAGTTCAGATCAATCATTAACTAATCACTTTCTGTCTGTTTGGCCAGAAGATATTCCTAACCCTAACTCTGTGTCACAATTAGTGGTAACATCATCTAAAAACATTAAATGTAATTTTACATTTGGCATAGTTTGTCTAGCTAAAGTAAAGTACTTCATTAAATGGTTTGTGTCAAAGTTGTGAGCAGTAGGTTTGATGCTTACTAATTAGTAATTTCCCATCTATATGTACTGAACAATGATAAAGATATGTAATAAACAATGCAATCTGGGCCAACTGATGAGTGCTGATTCAGCATGAAATATGCATCTTGGAGATTATATATACTTTTCATAGGTCTTTGTACAAATGCTTATGATTACACACCTTCAAAGGTGTTACAAATGGATAGATATCAAACCCTATCTTGTGTAAGAATGGTGTATTGAAAAATTACATTACAAAACTATTATCCATTAGATCAGGAGTGGGCAAATAACAGCCCGAGGGTCACATGTGGCCTGCTAAGAATTTTTATGCGGCCCACCAAGACAATCAGAAAAATCCATCTTGAACTGAGATTTCCTTCCCATGTGCGACCGAAGATTTGTCTTGTATTTTCCACTATGGCCACGTCAATACACATTCACAGTATAGATATGAAGTGCAGTGCTTTTCCAGTTGATCTGGTTAATTTCAGTTTTGTCTTTGCATTAGCAAATATATACATTTCCAACTTTAGTGAAACCATGAACCCTCCAAAATAATGTAAAATTGGTGATGAATGTCATGTGTTTAATGCAGAATGGTCAAACAAATATTTCTTTGGTAATACAGGGAATAAAGCAGTGTGTTTATTAGGTCATGAAAAAGAGGTGCAGCTCTCTGCTAACCTTTGCTTCCACAAAGTGGCTCTCGATGCAGCCCTCTGCCAACCTCTGCGGCCCCCTGAGCCAAAACAATTGCCCACCCCTGCATTAGATGGATAATCTCTAATTTAATAAATGACTAATAAAAATTATTATCAAACTTCCATTAAGTGGTTTGGGTCAAAGTTGTAAGGGCAGTAAGTTTGACACTTATTAATTAAACTATAGTAATTCCTTATCTATATATACTCAACAATGGTAAAGATATGTGTAATAGAGTGTGATCTGGGCCAACTGATGAATGCTGGTTCAGCATAAAATGAGCATCTTGGGATCATAAATCTTTTTCATGTGCCTTTAGTCATATGTTTACGATTACACCCCTCCAAAAAGAGCAAAAGCAGATAGAAACCACTCCCAACCTTGGGTAAGAGTAGTGTAGTGACAATTACACTACAAAAATATTAATCATTAAAATATGTCATTCCTTTCTCTTGACTTTCTTATTAACTTTTAAAATATTACTTCTGCTTACAAAATTTTTAATACCTAATAAAAATTTCATAGCAGGGTATTTATTAAATTTAATTCATATCTGGTAAATAGTGAATATATTCACAGAAACGATAGTTACTGCCTACCAGATATTACATTTGCTCAGAAAATTAGTATAGTTAAATTTAATTAACTCGTATTCCATCAGCATCCGAATGCCTTTAGCAGACATATAACTAAACTAGTATTAACTATATAATTTACTATAAAAATACTAATATTATAAAGTCGATACGTAGTGGGCTGTAATCATTGGCCCGTGAGTCAACCAATCACAATTGATTTGCCATTAAAAAAGACAATTTACCATAAACTGACTATAGCCTAATATTTATTTGATATAATTGATAAATTGATGCATAGTTAATATGTGTTTGTTATATAGATTAAAGATAAATAAAACCACTGGAAAGCAAAGATCATTACCAAGAACCATTCTTTGAGGAATAATGCTAATTTTAGAGATATAAGCATTTGAGTAATATTTTTGGATTGTAGTTTCAATACATCACTTTCACACAAGGTAGGGACAGGCTTCTATCCACTTTTAATACCTTGTTGAGGAGTGTTCTTATAAACGTATGACCAAAGATGTATAATGCCCAAGATGCACATTTTATGCTGAACCAACACTCATTAGTGGACCCAGATCACGATCTCTTTCACATATCTTTATCATTATTCAGTATGTATACAGTATATATAACAAATTACTACAATTTAATTGATATGTCGAATGTTCTGCTCTCGCAACTTTGACACAAATCATTTATTGAAGGAATATAAATAATTTTTATTGTTCATTCATTAGTTCTTGAAATTATGCAATAATGAAAAATATTTCTGTAGTACAATTACTCATTATTGGGTAATCCCTAGTCTAATGAATGACTAACAAAAATGATTAAGATTTGAGCTTTTTTATATTATTGTTTTATTTTCTAAATAAAAATAATTAGATATCCGTTACTGTCAAATATTGGATGGTGTTCTGGTTTGATTATCTTAAATAAAAAAACTTTAAGCTGATTGTATCCTAAAAACAATTTACTTAGCTCAAATTCGAACCCAGATCAAGGAAATAACGCATAAATGACAATTACGTAAACTTCTGTTATATATATACACACGAATAAATGCTTAAATTCGTCGACTTACATTATTTGAAAATCAATGTTTTGAATATCTAAGTCATATATAAATCATTTACTATGTATAATGAAATTTACATATTTATTAAAATAACTTGAATATCTAAATATTATCAACGTCTTCAAAACAGAAAAATAAGGCGGAGGGGATAATTATGGTTAATAATAAATTCATTTAAGATAAATTCAAATTGTGAATTTAAAATAATTATAACATTAACTCATCTGTGGTGGAAGTGATCTTTGATAAATTCTTTATTGACTAATAATTAGAGGTCATTTGATTTCAAAATTATAACCCCAGTTATACAGTAAATGATAATTAATAATTATGCAAATGACGTGATGCCAGTATGAATATTACTTTTCAGAATTTTGATAAAACGAAGTTTTCATTGTTGATTGACTTCAGACGTAATGTAAAGTATAATATTTTTTTTATTGATAACATATTATATGCAAATATTGACCTCACGTCATCATTATCATTTTCAACCATTATTCGATCCACTGCAGGTTGAAGATCTCTCCAAGTTCAATCTATCTTCTCCAATCTCTAGCCTCTCTTCACCACCTCACCCCTGCACACTTTCTTATTTCATCCATCCCTCTCACATGTGGTCTCTTTCTGGGTCTTTTACAATCTTTTGGAATTCAGTTTAAGATTTCAACTGTCCCTCTATTATCATCTCTTCTAACAATATGCCTAGCCCAACTCCATTTCAATCTCTTAATTTCTCCAATGATGTCAGTAACACCTGTTTGTTCTTCCACTCATCTATTTTGTTTTTGATGACTTATTGTTACTTCTAACATACATCTATCTATATTTTATTGAATGGTCTGAAGTCTCTATATTGCTCTTCTGTTGTGTCCAATCAGATCTGTAAGAACTGATAACACATTTATTAAAGGAAAGTTCAAACTACAAGCAACCACTTAATGGAACCATGATACATCACAACTTAAGCAATGCACTATGTTGTCCAATAATGACAAAAGCATAGCAAAATAGAAAGAATATAGTAGATCATATGAGTATATACTTCTGTGTTATAATTAGTTCAAGAATCCATGCTTATGTGAGATGTTAATCTTAATACAAGTTTGAAATATGATACTGCATAACTGAAAATGATTATAGCTATCAAATTTGATTCATAATTTTACTGGTTATGTGTTAAACTATTCTTTTTTTCTTTAGTATGTTGTACTTTTTTATTTCAAAAGTAATGGGTCAGCATATTAATAGTAATAATAACAAGTCAGATGTCACATGACTTATATATAGCTTGCACTTACAAATATGTAAAATTAAGAGCATGCTAATAGCTCTAAACAAGCTTTTTTTTTTATTTATGATAAATGCTACTACAAGAGAAGACATTCGAATCATTTTTATCTTGGATTGTCCCCATCCCCAGACCGGTTTTGACCTATGGGTCTCTTCAGTGAGGAGTTGGGACATTAGATTTCAAAAACCAACTCAAGCAAAGCATTTATCTAAAAGTTAATTGTTAGAAGAAGATCTGAAACTTTTAGACATCTACATGTCTTTAAAGTCAGCTTTCCAACTGAAAAAATCATATGGGCCTGAACTTAATTCAGATACTCCATATATTAGTAGGCTTAGCCATTTAATTTAGCCAAAGCCACAACAGCAAAATAATAATAGTAACAATAACAAGTCAGATGTCACATGACTTATATATAGCTTGCACTTACAAATATGTAAAATTAAGAGCATGCTAATAGCTCTAAACAAGCTTTTTTTTTTTTATGATAAATGCTACTACAAGAGAAGACATTCGAATCATTTTTATCTTGGATTGTCCCCATCTTATGAAACACAAACAGGCATAGAAGTATGGATGATTTAAAAATATATATAGTATTTCATCTGGATAATTATTGTTTAAGATACCAATGGGTTTGAGATTTAGTTTGAATCAGTTAATGAGAATTTTTTTTAGCTGGAATTGTATCTAGTAGTAAATTAAACAGAAATGTTAATAATGACTGAGGAAAACAATGGTTTGGGAACCTGGTTAAAGGCTTAATGACTAACAAGGTTGCCCATATATGTTAGAAGGGGTACCAAATTTTGTAATAAAAAATTGTGTATTTACTTTTTATATCTTACAAATTGAATCTCTTTCAAAGTACTGTCCATTTCATGCAATGCGTTGTTCTAAACACATTTTACATTTTTATTTACCATTGTCAAACTCCCTCCACTCACAACTTTGACACTATCCACCTCAGATAAGTACAATAATGATTATTATTAATCATTTTCTAAACTAGAGATTATCTCTAGCACAGATATAAACTTTAAACCTCAGTTAAAGATTAATATATCTGATTTTTTAACTTTAAACCTATACACACATGGAATTATTCACCTTTCTCTTTCCCATGTCTAATATCTTTATAGTTATATATTAAATAATCTCCATACTTACTCACTCTTTTTAAATTCATATAAATAATGATACAATAAGAGACAAATGACCTCCAAAGTTGCATTTTGTGCTGAACCAGCACTCATCAGTTGGACCAGGTCACTATCTCTCATATATATATCTCTATTATATGAAGAGCATTTATCCATAGTATATTGTTACATTTTTATTTACAACTGTCAAACTCACTCCACTCACAACTTTGATACCATCCACCTTAGATAAATACAATAATGATTAGTACTAATCACTTTCTAAACTAGAGATTATCTCTAGCACAGATATAAACTTTAAACTTTATGAGACAGTCATGTGATATTGCTACGTATCAGTTTAAATTGCATACTTTTTCAGTAAAATGCTTACAAAAGTATTAAATAGTTTATACATTTTAAGTACACGTACACACACATACACATATATATATATATTATAATGATCGAAATGAAGTGAAGATCGAATCTAACCGCAAACTACGATATCTGCTCTACAAGGTGCCATCTAGGCATTTAAACCTAGAAAAATTTATAGAGTAGGCAGATACGCGCTGTTAAGATTCCACTTTATTTAAATATTCAGTTCGTTAGCCCAAGTCACTAGCACAGTGGAGTAGCAGAGATAAATCTATATCTTAATTTATATCTTAAATATAAATAAATAAAAGCCACTGCCAGAAATTAACACATAAAAATATTTATTTACGCACATATAAAATAACATTTAAATTTTGAGGAATAAATTCACCATTTTAGATTTTTCTATTAATCTTTAGTTTTATATTTAACTAAGTTTCAATGAGTTTAATATTTTATTTAGATAGTCAAGTATGAATAGACTACATAGATCTGCATTTGAAAAGAAAATATTCTTCCCTGATTTAACCTTAGGCAACAAATTTCGCAATCAAACCGGCGCCAATCCATCTGATACATTTATGTATTCAATGTAGCATGAAAATACGACAACACAAAATACTATACTGTCAGGAATGTACATCTGATCAGTAAGTAGAATTAGAGAAGACATTGTCTCTCCACCAACAGGAATGTTACATCTTTTGGCAAGTAGAACAATAAACATAAAACTCCATAGGAATGGACTGCGGTCCTTTGCCATCTTACAAACCCATCCATAGGCAAACAGAAAGTGTGTGGCATATATATATATAATCCTACCCATAGCGGATCTCATACTACATCTACAATTACGCAAATATATCCAATCCATTGAACCAATTCAACTACAAAATGAATAACCTAAGATTACCCTCCCTTAATATAACTTTACAAAACTATATAGCCATTCACGCCCGACTTAAATTTAACATTTAAATATGTTCGCACAGATTATTTTTATAAATTTGTTTTTAAAATTCTGAGTATAGATCGGCTGCACAGATTCCACGGTCAAAAACATCCAAATTAAACACAATCGATCAAAATACAAAATCATCGATAACGTCAATTGCAAAGGGAATACACAAGGCCCCATGGCATTCATCATAAGATGCCCGCATTAACATCATTGACCTATATATTCTAATCAAATGTGAAAACTTCAACATAATCAACTGCTAACGAATCTACGCAACGTCTATACCCAACCTAAATTTTATCATTTAAAATTTAAACAATAAACAATTTATACAATAAAAAAAAAATGGAAATGATTTTTATCAATCGGAAAACATATAAAATTAAACATTATTAATTTGATTTTAAACTTAAAAAAGTCAGATGGAAGTTCATAAGCTTGAATGAAAATTCTTAATTATTTTTAAATTTAGAATTCATGTCAATATAGCTTACGGTAGAAGAGTCCAGGTTTCTGCTTTTAATTCCTGCGACACCTCCATTGGAAGATAATGCACAGTCTTTTCCTTTTTCTTTTTTAAATAGAGAGTGTGGTATGTGCGTCCTACCACAACTCTCAAACACAACGCTGGAACTCCAGAAAAAACTGTATTTCCCTTTTTATATTATCCACACGGATTCAATCAACAAAATTTCACTAATCCATCACTTTTATTAGGGTTCGAGCCAAGGCTTAGTGCTTCCATTGGTCAAGCTAATTTCTCTTTATTTTCTTATCTATCTTTCATCAGATCATTTTAATTATACAAGAGCCTAAGGCTAGCTTGCTTTTCAAACAATTTATAAACAATCATTTCCATTTACAGATTACAAGAATTAATTAATACCTGTTTTTATTTTTAAATCTTGTACTTTTTTTTATAAAAAAAAGTACGTTCAAATACTTATTTATTTGGTTTTTTTTTTTAAAATATTTTTAAAGTTTGGCATCTGTGCGAATGTATATACGTTTAACAAACATTTTAATTTTAGCGTTTAGTTTCTTACTTTTATTTGCGAACTTTTAAGTTTTTATTTTAAATTAATGTAATGACATATTTATATATCGTTACAATATATATATATTCAGTAAAAAATATACATAAATAATACATTTAACATAAATGATATTTGAGTCAATGCTACTAATGGATTTTTGAAAAATATTAGTTAAGTAACAGAGTAATCAATTGTTTTATTGATTAGGAGTTTATAAAAAGTTCTAGGAAATTTGGAATGAAGTTGATCTTTATGGCCCATCATTCTATCACTGCAATGAATCATACAGGACAAAATCTCATTTCTCAGAACAAAATCCTCTCATTTCATGGTCAAAAATCCTCTCATTTCTTGGGGAAAAATCTATTTTTGGGGGGCAAAGGGCAAAATCCTCTCATTTCTTTCTCAATTGATTTATTTTTAATAATTATCAGTGGAGAAGCCTAAATCTCACAAAATTGCAGCAATATGACTACAGCTTCCTTTGCATTAGAAAAAGAAATCCAATGTCTTTAGTGTTTGAGAGTGCATAAGAAGTTTGGGAACCAATAGTGTCAGTGAGGAAATCAAACTGAGGATCTCACATTCCCGAAACCGACATTTTACCAACTATGCTAAAACATGCAATGCTTTGCAACATGAAGATATTTGCCTCTGATCTCAATACAGAATACATCTTTTCAACTTCATAATTTATGGTTTAATTTTAAATTTCCTCTTCAAAATCATTATGCTACTATTCATTACTACATTTGGCAGAATCTCTGAAATGACATTCTGACACTCAGATTGAAATTAACTAAATAGCCCTTTTACTTGCCATTCTGAGATTTCATCATCAAATCAGAATGTTGTATATTTTTAGATAAGATATAGAGTTAAGATTTATCCTCAGATAGAAGGCTCACATAAATCTAACTATCTGATAATGGTCAGTAAATGGGTATTTAAACATAATTAGATAGTGGCTGAAGCTTTCAGATTAATCTAATCTGGTCAGATAAGTATCAGTGCACTTGCTGTGACATGATGAAGCCTTCATTAACAGCAGAAGAAATCATATTATTGCAAATGGTACAATTCATGATTATCGTTAGTAAAGGTTTCAAAATGTTTGCAATAACCCTTTTCAAATAATAATTCAATTATGCTAAAGATAATCATAATTTTTATTTTACTATCATTTTCATCAATCATGCATTGAGAAATAATTAAGAGTTCTTATAGTGCATGAATGCATGATATACTTATTTGGTGATCTATATACTCTTAGCATTTAATGACTGAAAAACTAATCAATAAAATATAAAATGTCTACATTTATTCTTTAATATATAGTGACAAGAATATGAAATACAAAATAAAGACAATAATATATTTTGGCAATAAAAATATGCTTTTAACAAATTAAAGCAAGAGGTAGTTCATGCTCAGAATATGCATAAAATAGCCATAAATTCAACAATAAATGCAGCTAATTCATTTTTGTAGACACGTTTTCTTGGCCAGTTCCAATTTAGTCTTTTATATATAATGTTTATGAAAAGGTAATTTATTTTAATGCTTTTATTTGATAAGAAATAAAAACAAGAAAAACATAATTCCACGTGAAAAATATGCATCAAATAAAAGAAAGCAAAAACTTAGTCCATAGTAATGTTTAAGTGAAAACAATAGATAGCACATTGAACATAGACATGAGCCAAAATAAAATACCAAAAACAGAATATTTACTGTTGTATTTATAGGCAAAATATGATTCATGATTTATATACATACAACTTGTATGAAAGAAAATCTACTGCTTCAAATTTGTCTATAAAGAATCAACATGAGTGGTCTGTGATAAATTATGATCCAGTCAGACTCAAATTTTATCACAACAAACAAATCAAAATTACAACATAAATATAATGAAAATGAATAATCATTTGACATTGAAAATATCATAACTTTAGTTTTATATTTAGTTATAATAATGTAGCTTACTCCTCTGCACATGCGCTTTTACAGATCGAATGCTAATTATAATGAATACTCTCCTTTCCAAACACAAAATAAAATCTTTTTAAAAGATAAAAATGGATCGACTCTATCCTTTTTCACCTAAACTATATGTATGGGAAAATCTGAAGCATTTGGAACTGAGAGCTTGAAGATTTAATTAATCTCATTGTACAAAGGTAATTATTATTAGATGACATATTTAAAAGATCCAGATCTTTATTTATTAGTAACTCTATCAATTATTAGTGATTGCAGACCCTACAGTAGCTCATCAGAAAAGTTAAAAATACCTGAGAACAAAGGTAAAGAAAAGGTAATATCATTTCCAGGTTGGGTTGTCCAGGATTTGCAGTAAGCACTTGATGTTTGCAGCATAAAAATTCATTAAAAAGAACAGTATTCTTTTGAGCCTTATTGGAGTACAATTATTTAGAGAACATATTGCAGCACTCTTAACTAATAACAGCAGATTAAATAATGGTGGTTATTTGGTGATTTAAAAAATACGACAAAGATGGCAGAAATTAACAGCAGGCTTTAGCAAACAATTATTTAAAGAAGGTAGTTCTGCAAAAAATAGGCACAAAGAAGGTACAAATTTTACTCTAATAAGGCTCAAAATAATAATGTTCTTTTTAATGGATTTTTATGCTGCAAACATTAAGTGTCTACTGCAAATCCTGGACAACTAATCCTGGAAGAAAACTGGTAATATTTTTACCACACATGTCTATAAATCTATTTTAAAACCTTATAATATTTAAATGCTATGCCATAATTTCAAAACAGAGAATAATTAATTTGATAAATTTTTGGGAAAGACAATTTGAAGCTCTCTGGTATAATGTTCTTATTGCTTTTTAGCTTATACAAATTGCTCCTTTGAAATCTGATTGCACAGGCATATTTGCAAATGTTGAAAGACTTTTAGGGGGGAGGTTGTTTTATATATATATTAGATCAAATTCTGTTTTTGTAATTTATAGTTACTATTATTTTTAAACAGGTATGAGCTCATTGTTATCTATATTTAATTACTTAATAAATATTAATCTGTTATTAAGATTTGTGGATTATTACACCCCACATAATAGTGTTAAAAGTTAGAGGATTTTTTTAAAAAAAATGTACTGAATTCCCACCATTCACCATTAATGAAACTTCATTAATTTTTTTTACATTTATTATTATAATATTTAACACAGCATTATGCTGTTGCACATGCGCTTTGAAGATTTTAACTATAAATTAATGAATACTAACACTCAACCACATGATAAAGTCTTTGGAAAAGATAGAATGGCCTGGCCATCTATCTTTTCGAACCCAAACGCTTTTGTATGGGCGAATCTTAAGTGTTTGAAAGTGAAAGCGTGAATATATTAAATAATCACTTTAAATTACTATTACATGCTTGAATGAAAGATGCTAATGAAATTTACTAGAATTTACGATACGTCATTCTTCTTATTTGATATTAAATGTATGTAAATAAATCATTTTTATATAGCGCGATGTTCTATCTTTTCCAAAGAGTTTATCATGTGGTTGAGTGTTAGTATTCATTAATTTATAGTTAAAATCTTCAAAGTGCATGTGCAACAGTGTAATGCTGTGTTAAATATTACAGTTTACAAACATCACGCTATATAAAAATGATTTATTTATTATTATAGTTTTTTTTTGTATTTGTAATTTGAATTTTATAGCATCTTCCAATTTTTTTTAATTTGTATTTTAGAAGGATTTGTTCATTTTAATTTGTTGATTTCAGAGATTTTTGATAGAATTGTTTATTCTGGAAGGGGAGAGTGTTGCGTTTGATATATTTTCACTGATTTGTTTTTGTAATTCGAATTTTAGTGTTTTCTTCCAAATTTTTTTTTAATTTGTATTTTAGAAGGATTTCTTCAATTTACTTTGTCTTAGGCATTTTAATTTGTAAATTTTAGTGATTTTTGGATAGAATTCTTCATTCTGGGGGGGGGGGAGGGGTGCATTTGACATATTTTCACCGATTTCTGTTTTTGTAATTCGAATTTTATAGCGTTTTGTTTGATTTTTTTTATTTGTATTTTAGAAGGATTTGTTCAATTTACTTTACCTTAGGCATTTTAATTTGTCAATTTTAGTGATTTTTGGATAGAAATTTATCACTTCCAGGCTTCTTGGGTTTTTTTGATGGTGCTGCAGCTTTGCCTAGTAGCCACAGTACATCTAACCGACTACTATCTAAAAATGACTTCTAGCTACATAAGCGTGTTAGTTCCAGCATCTAATATTAGTTTCCTCTGATATATCAAAAGCCAGATAACTAGTCTGTGGATGAGGATATTATAGCACTATATTGATTACTAAAGCATATAATAGATCATTTTAGAATAGGGTGACAGTTACTGCTTTAGTAAATAAAAAATTGTTATATTTTGATTTAAAGGTGTCAAACTTACACCAACCATAACTTTGACACCATTCACTATAGATAAGTACAGTAATGATTATCATTAGTCATGTATTAAGCTAGAGATTGTCTCCAGCCCAGATATAAACCGTTAACCTCAGGTTAAGATTAATATATCTGATTTTTTAATTAAATCCACACATATGGATTGATGAAACAGACTTTAAACAGTCTATTTCAGAGACAAAATGGATTTAAAAGTCACTACTATATTTCTTCTCTGTATAAATAGACAATGCTGAAGAAGATATTAAGTCACTAGGCTGACCAATTCCTGAATGGTTTTACAATGTTATACTATCTCATAGCTAGGAATAGCTAGAATACTATTTGCCCAACAATAATATTAACTTGGTTTGACCAGAGATCAGATAATGGAGAAAAAAATTTAAGCCTGATTATTAAAATTTCATCTTACTTGGCTGAGATTCAAATCACAGATCACCAACATAACTAGCAGATAAATTATTAGTCTACTATGAATCCCTCCAATTACTACTAAAACTTTATCAATAACTTACTATGTTTATTGACTATATCACCACCCTAGCCACTAAACATTTGACTATACTTCCACCTTATATTGCAGAAGTTAAAGTTTTCTGCCATCAAAGTCCGATATTTGAACATTATTTAACTATCTGAGGGACTAACTATTTGCCTATTAACTCAGTTCATTGAATTTTTATTAGCACCATAGAGAGAAAAAATAAAGTTTTAGGTGACTAAATATTATCAGAGTAGGATTTTTATTACTACTGTTACATTTTAAATGATTTTAGTAATAGCATAAGCTAGAATCAATCCCAAGTTGGACACTTTACCAACTATGTCAAAACACACAAGACACAACATCAATAAACCTATACTTATATTTTTATTAAATATTTACCATGTGATTAAAAATGACCTAAATTCTTACCAAGTTGTGCTTAATAATCTGACATCGTCTTGATCCTAAGTCATACATTCTACCAACTAACTATATCAAACCACACAAGACATAATAATAGCATAGAAAATGTTATACATCTATTTTTACCACCCCATGATTAAAAATGACCCAAATATTTATCAAGTTGCATTTAATAATCTGATATTCCAATCTCAAGTCATGTGCTTTACCAATACACCAAACTGCACAAGACATAATAATAGCATATATAAATACTATACTTATATTTTTACCAAATATTTACCATGTGATTAGAAATGACTCAAATGTTTATTGAGCTGTGCTTAACAATCTAATATCATCCCGACCCCCCAAGTTGTATGCCCTACCAACTAACTACACCAAACCACACAAGATATAATAATAGCATAGATAAAGCTATACTTATATTTTTACCAAATATTTGCTACATGATTAAAAATTATCCAAATGTTTATTATGTTATGCTTAATAATCTGATGTTGTCCCGAAACCAAAGTCGTATCCTCTACCAACAAACTATGCTAAACCGCACAAGTTATAATAATAGTAGCATAGATAATGTTATACTACTTATATTTTTACCCAATATTTATCATGTGATTAAAAATGATCCAAATGTTTATCAAGGTGCGCTAAATAATCTGAACTCGAAAATAAATATTGGGCCAATTTGTCCCAAGCAAAAAAAAATCCAAAATACAGTATTATTTATGTTACAGACATTCGCGTTTATTTTTAAATATCAGTAGTCTTTTAATTATTCAAATCAATATAAAAACAATATATTGAACTCTGATCTATCATTTCCTATAAAACCTAAGGAAATAAAGATGCAAAAAACCGATAGAATCCAATTTGTTAAATATTATAGATCAGAGGTGGCCAACTTTTGTGTTCATAAGATCTACTTTTTATTTTAAAAATGTGTTGTGATCGATTTGTCAAAGGCGTAGTCTAAGTAGAGGGAGGTGTGAAATACAAACTATTTTTATATATCTACCTAGTAAAAAATAACAATTATTTAACGGGCCAAAAAACTCATGTCTGGGGGAATATAATTATTAACAATATTTACTAATTCAAATTAGCTACATTAAATCAAGATTAAAAATATTATTTTCAATAATGATACGAATTAATGGACTTCACCCATCTAGAATTGAGAAAAAATTTAGAACAAAAAAACTTGAAAATCATGACTTAATTTGTTTCACTCATTACCCATCGGCTCTTGCCAGATTGGCCTCGCGATCGACCAAAATTGCCTTTGCGATTGACTGGTGGCTCACGATCGACTTGTTGGCCCCCCCTGTTATAGATCATAATTATTCACCAATTTGCACGTCCTTCATGGTTTAGTGCGGTCTAGATTTTTTAAAACTTTAATTTGCAAGTATGGGAGTTTAGACTACTTATAATAAATTTAATCTGAGTGGAGCTTCAAGACAATTTAACTCCCATGGGGGATGGGGATAGAGTAATAATCCAATGTACAGTTTTCACAATAAACTTTTAAATCTTATAGCACTAATATATTATAAAACTTTTAAATCTTAAAATAAAAGAATTTGAAAATAATTTTATAAAAAAACGAAATCATAAAAATATTTTTGGAAAATTGTAAGTTTGTTTGTTTTATATTCTGTATTTTTTAAAGTATTGTTTGTAATTAGAATTTGCTCTGTGCATAATATATATATAGTTCTGATGTTGAATTTTTCATGAACTTTCAAGCACTCAACCATTTGATTTATTTATTAGAATTATGCAAATTTAATCAATAGAACGTTATTCAATAATGTAGTGTAGATATATATATAGTAATAATAGCTAACAATGAGCAAACACATAATATGTGTGTATATATATGGGTAAGAGGAAAAACAAGTATTACTGACCTCATTGAAAAAATTAAGCCTAAAGTGGAGTTGGGCTGGACATATTGCTAGAAGAGATGATAATAGATAGACAATTGAAATCTTAAACTGGATTCCAAGAGATTGTAAAAGACCCAGAAAGAGACCACATGTGAGATGGATGGATGAAATAAGAAAGTGTGCAGGGGTGATGTGGAGAAGAAAAGATAAAGATCGGAGAAGATGGATTGAACTTGGAGAGACCTTCATTCTGCAGTGGATTGATAATGGTTGATGATGATGATATATTAATAATATCTGCTCTTTCAAATTAAAAAGTAAAATATCCATGCCAAAAAAATACTGTATCGGAACCATGATTTGTCAGTGATATATATGACAGTTTAAGAGACAACAGACACATTAGTAATATGTATTTCTATGGCTCTAGAATTGGGACCAAATAAGCTGATAGTGGATATGGAAAAATGACATGACTTCATTGCATTCAATATATAATTTAAATATAACAATGTTAAAAATTTATATCTGGACCAACTAATGAGTGCAGCATGAAATACAAATCTTGGTGATTATTTATCTTTTCTATATATGTATGGTCATGTGTATCAGTAGTATGAAATAGTGTGGATAATTGAAGGTTGCTTGAAAGTCTGAGTTCAAATCCCCTCTATTTATATATAATGCTTGAAAAAATTATTGTGAATTTTGATATATATATACACTATAAAAAGCCTTTGGTTATAGTGATTGGTGCATCTTTCTGCCACATACAAGAGGTAGGGTTTGAATCTAGTAAATTTGTTTTAGAAAGTTGATAATGTTTCAAGCAAAGGTTGACCTGTAGATAATTTGAGTAACTATTCTATTATTGATCATCCAGTGGGTATCCAGCTATTTTTAATTAAAAGATATACTAAAAAGAAGTCAAAATAAGAGTCATAGATCAATTCATAGATCACATGACCCTATCTCTAAGCTTGTAAGTTATAAACAATGAGGATTGCCAATTCCTCTACAAGCTTTATGATAAATGCTTAGCCAGAGACAGCATTTAAAATATCTCTGTCAGGAACCCCTCCCCAAACACCTGACCATGGTTTCGTGCTTTGACACTTCTCAGAGAGGTGTCAGGGTAGGTTCAGACACAAGATCTAAAAATACCAACCCAAAGCCAAGCACTTAACTAAAAGTTATCTATTGAGTGGAAAATCTGAAATTTTCAGACATCTACATATCTTCAAACCCAGCTATCCAACTCAAATAGCTATATGGGGCTGATAGATCTTCAGCCATACCATATATTAGTAGTCATAGCAATATAAAATTGCATAAGACTTTTGGCAGAGACTATAAATAGTCAAAATAAGAGTCATAGATCAATTCATAGATCACATGACCCTATCTCTTAAGCTTGTAAGTTGATATACCTAAATGGCGTTATCTACACTATTCTTCTTACTGATGTGTTTTTTTTTGTCTTGAAAGAACTACTTAAAGCTCGTTTACATTATTTATATAACTTGAGTAACCATTCTATTATTCCTCATCCAATGGGTATCCAGCTATTTTTTAACTAAAAGATATACTTAAAAAGAAAGTTAAAGTTTTAGTTGATATACCTAAATGGCGTTATCTACACTATTCTTCTTACTGATGTGTTTTTTTTTGTCTTGAAAGGACTATTTAAAGCTCGTTTACATTATTTATATATGTTATACGGCAAAAACAATCTTGAAACCTTGTGTAATACAATATTTACAAAAATATTTACCTTTGAAAAAGTAGTTTATTCTATTGTTTGATTGGAAATAGATGTTAAAATCTAATCTACTTTTGAAATTTGAAAACTTCTGCAATGCAATATTTATCTAAATATTTACCTTTGAAAAAGTAGTTTATTCTATTGTTTGATTGGAAATAAATGTTAAAATCTAATCTACTTTTGACACTTAACAGCAATTTTTTAAATGGAAAGTTTAATAAATAAAATGTTATATGAACTCAAACCATTTTTTTTTAACTTTCAATAATAACTGAAATCTGATACGAATTCAAAATTTCAAACAATAAATGTTTGTACATTGAAAGCTAGTTTTTGATTTTTAAAAAAATATTCAATTTTTTTTAAAAATTAATTTTAAATAATTTTACAATTTATATATAAATAAATATTTTAGAGAATTGTTTATTCTAAATACAAAAATAACATTTTGTACGAAACAGTTTCTTCACTTGATTACATATTCATAAATAAAAATCATAACAATATCTTTCGTTATCTTATTTACTGATAAAATTATTTTTCCTTTTATGATTTATTATAAAACTTTGCTGTGTTTTGTTTGAAACAAACAATTTCAATCAAACTACGTTTTTTTATTATTTTATCTTTAAAAATACACACAATATTCTATTATTAAGTATGATTATATACTCTTTTGAATGTTGTAATGTTCTAATACATATGTTGGTTTTGTTACTTATATTTTGCGACTTCTTATAATTAATAACACTTTTTTTTAAACAAACATTTTGTTTCTAAAGTTACCCATTGTGACATCTGCTAGATTTTTTTAAAACTCATTTTAATCTATATCCCTACATACAAAAAGAACATATTGTACTTCAAATAATTGTGCATAATAATTAACATGTGAAACTGTAGATGCTTTAGACCAGTGGTCTTCAACCCTTGGTCCGCGGACCAGCGCTGGGCTGGAGAAGTTTTCTGACGGTCTATGCTAGAGTGGCAGGAAAGTTTGTAATAACGAAATAATAAGATTTTAAACTTTTAATTAATATAAACAATTTTTATTTATTTTTTCATCTCATTTTTACCCAATTTTTTAAAAAAAAAAACAGAACCAAAACAAAATCTAATCAATCATACATAAATTAATTTGTTTTTCTAGTTATCACAGATGTTTATGGGGGGGGGGGGGGTATTACATTTTTTTTATTTTTCTAAAAAAATTCAAAATTAGAAGAAAGTTTTTTATTATACAAACTCCATATATATATAACTTCATCTTGTATATTTAACATTAAATACAGATATTACATTTATCATAATCATTGTCATGTAATTATGTTAGCTATGATATTTCCCAACATTCGGGTGAATACATTGTATTCTTGCATGTTTTAACAATGAAATAATAAATGTAGCAATGCAAGCACATTAATGAGAATGATTATTATTGTACTGTTTTCTGTAGCAGTATGACTGTTCAAATCAAGAGTGTTCAGCATGTGAAGGTAAGCAATACCATTACTATACACAGTATCTATTGTGAACAAAGACAAAACTCTTTTCTCCATACAGTAGTGCCACCCTGTGCTAACCAGAGTAATCAATAGATGCCAGAAGGCTTGTGCATAAAATCCCTATCTAGTGCCTACTCATCCAATATCCCCAGACTAGTTTCTGGCTTGTGGCCATCATCAGTGAGGAGCCTTGGATCTGAGAGCACTGCACCTATATCTTAGGATCTAATGCAACCCTCCAGCAGCCACCTTTTAACTCTACTTTACTACAAAACTATGAGAATGAAATTGGAAACACAAAAAATATTTTCAATCTAAGCTCAATTGCTTATATAGTCATATAGGTCTGAACTCAATTCAGCACCTACACATTTTTGTGTCTTTGGCTCTTAAACAACCATAGCCATCACTATCCTATTAGGCAGGATTGGTGTTAAACCACTAAACATCACATGATCACCATCTCATACTAGCACATAATTGTTGTAAACAAAGGCAAAACTCTTTTCTCCATACATTAGTGCCACCCTATGCTAACCAGAGTAATCAATAGATGCCAGAAGGCTTGTGCATAAAATCCCTATCTAGTGCCTACTCATCCAATATCCCCAGACTAGTTTTTGGCTTGTGGCCATAACAATTATGCTCATTTAGAGATAAGCAGTTTACATCTTTAAGAAAATTTATCTATAGACTTCTGCCGGTCAATGAAATCTTATCCTTGTTTTTGCTGGTCCACAGGTGTGAAAAGGTTAAAGACCACTGCTTTACACAATATCATTATCAGAATTATTACTAAGAATGATGGATAATATTAAAAACTTATAATAACTGTTCTCTGTTAACTTAAATGTCCCAAAAAAACCCTTAAAAAAAGAAAATAGGATGAGAAAAGAGCACAGAGAGAAGCCAGAAAACACTTATTTGTGAGTTTTCAAGTAAACCAAAATGGCAACCTGTATTATTGATAAATGTACAGTTTTGAGGGCCTATAATCTACTGAAGATGTGCTACCTGTTAAATTAAAACAAAATTAATAAATTGATTGTTAAAATTTTAAAAAAGGAATAAATTCCAATAAATTTCATTAGGAAGCTTACTTTGAACTTTTTTTTACTTATAACATGGGAAGTGACAAAAACTCTTAACATTACAAAACAAAGGCAAAACTCTTCAGACAGTAGTGCCACCCTGTGCCAAACAGAATAATCAATGGATGCCAGAAGGTTTGTGCATAAAATCCCTATCTAGTGCCTACTCACCCAATATCCCCAGACTAGTTTCTGGTTTTTGGCCATCATCAGTGAGGAGCCTTGGATCTGAGAGCACTGCACCTAGATCTTAGGATCTAATGCAACCCTCCAGCAGCCACCTTTTAACTCTTCCTTACTACAAAACTATGAGAATGAAATTGAAAACACAATAATATTTTCAATATAAGCAGGGTGGCACTACTGTATGGAGAGTTTTGCCTTTGTTTACAACAATTATGTGCTAGTATAGAAATGGTGATCATGTGATGTTTAGTGGTTTAACTCTTAACATTTTTGTTCTTGGGTTCAACTTAATGTGTTTCTTTTTGCTAGCACTTTCTTTGGTAAATTGTCATAATCATAAAAATTTGGGATCTTCCTATCACAGAATATGATGCAGCGAACTATTTCCAAAAGTATGGGATCCTGCCCTCCTGAAAATTTGCGTTAATGGTCTTGATCATCCACTGACATGATTGTATTTATGTTTTTTACATTTTTCTGTAATAAGATAATCAAAACAAAAAAGAACATGACTGTAAATATTATAATTCATTTTTCCACAATGATTTCTTCATTTAAAATAACAGTAATAAAAAAATAAAATGTAGTTATTAAATACAATGCCTCCTAACAGGCATTTCTTTTTTTGTAAACATTTTTTGGGGGGCCCTGAAACTGTATATTAATCAAAAATATGGGCTGCCATCTTAGTGTAATAGAAAACTCACAAGTATACCAACTACTTTTATCAGAAACAATATGTAGCTTATGATAAACAATTGTTACATACAAGTAGTGAGTATTTAATAACAATTGGAAACAGGATTTGATAAACCAATAAACTATGTTATAACAGAGCAGGCGATACTGCTTATTCATAATCAATCCTTCTATCATGAGATCATTTCACTATTTAACAACTATAGATGTAACTATTAGATCTCCTGATTTGTGTGTGTATATATAAACATATCCGTGCACTAATTAATCACTGCACAAAAAATGTATAAATTATTTTCAGGAATACATATATATCTTAAGAGGTGTTTCTGATTAATGATTTATGATCTAATAAGTTTAGATCTAAAACAGTAGCAAGCCTCTCCAAACAGTAGTGCCATCTAGTGGAGGTCATGGTAATTGATCCTCACACTAGTTTTAGCTTAGGAGTTTCACCAGTAAAGAGTCTTGGAATCATCTTTGGATTCAATGCAATCCTCCAACAGCCATCTTTGCCTTTTTTGTTGACCATAAAGCTATGAAACCAAGATGAAAACACAATAATGTTTTCAACTCAAGTTATTCACTTGTGTAGTCATACAGATCTGAACCTAGTTCAGTATCTATACCTTTTGATATTTTTGGTTTTTTCATAACCATATTCACCATCATCCTTTGGCCAAGTTTGGTATTAATCCACTAAAACAACAGATTAATAATAATAACTTGAAAGGCTAAAACCTTCAACAGAAGTGCCTTAAAAATGCTTTTCTCATATTCTGGCTTTTGTTTTTGAATTGAGAGATTCCACGTGCAATCATTATTACATCTGATTGGCTGTCACATAAGCATTTTTAAGGCGCATCTGTCGAAGGTTTTAGCCTTTCATGTTATTATAAGATCATCTGCTAGTGCTTAATAAATTTAATATATTCAACAACAGATTGTGTATGCATAAGAAATGATAGTCATGTGATGTTTTAGAAGTGTAGATCTAATACTGAGTGTGCTATAGACTGTAAAGTTGATAGGTTGAAAATGTATTCAAATAACCCAAAGTGGTTGACTGATTTATAATGGTTATTAGTAATATTTTTAATTATTGTTAATTCTTTATTGTTTTATTATTATAAATGCAATTATTCATCTATAACTGATATTTTATTTGATATATATTTATTATACCGGATACTCAATCTATTCTGAAACAGAGGGCGCCACCAGACCATTACGTGTCTGGAAAATTTGTTTACTGTGATCAGAATAGATGATGATGATGGTTTGCGCCGACTAGACCCAGGGAGGAACAAGAGATCTTAAATTGTTTAGACAATTGAGACAAAAGCAAAAAAGACAAACGTCAGCCAAATTAAGTTTAAACATATTTCATAAATTTTATTATGAGAAAATAAATTATTAAATATAAGTTTATGACACAAGAGATGGAGGTTAACTCAGGCGTGTACCAGACATACTAAAGGCAAAGCTATGACAGACTGACTGATCTTCTAATAAACAAATGTAAAAGGGAGGAAGCAAATTTCATTCAGCAGAGGATTCACCTAAACATTGGTCTTCACTTTCAGATATTTAAACCCTATGCCCCTGAAATAGATCAAAGAATCCAGCGCCGAAGAGCTGTTCAAGATCTAAAAATTGGTCAGACCTTGAATGTCCTTATATCGGTATGAGCTGCACCTATTACTATGTTTAAAATAATGGCGATTGATCCACCCCAAGAACAATCGAAAAATATCATTGAAATGAAGAAACAATTAAACTGGTGAATCCCAGCCAAACGATTGGCGAAAATTACTTTAAAATTAATAATTAATGGTCTCAATAAGAGACAAGTAAATGATTAGAAAAACAGTTATGTCTGTCCCAGCAAATAACGAAAAAAAAAAAAACTTACAAACAAATTCTGAGTACACGCTCTGATAAATTTAAAGCACACGTAATAAATACACAAATGAATCTATCGGAGAGTGCACGGAGTACGAAAATCTTAAAAGTTGTAAACACTTTAGCAGAACGAAAGTATCACTCACCTGTAATTTAAGAAAGGATAAATTTTATCTTCCTGCTGACAACTTATAAAATTACAAAGAAAAACACAATTCTGATTTCCACTTTTAGAGATCTTAGAACGAAATCTCCACTTGCGAAAATCAGACAATAAAGTCATCAGCCAAAAGATTTTTGGAGGTTTAGCAAGAGGGCAAACATAGAGTATAAAATTAATTAATTATTAAATACTAAATAATTACAGGTAAGCATTTTAAAAGCATGACTGCCAAAGCATTTATAAAAATCTTACATAAAATAGAAAACTCACTTGTCACTCTCCAATAAACAAAACGGAAAGCAAATTAGAATCTTAAAACTAAGATTCTAAGACACACTATAAAATATTGAAAAACACAGAAAATATTAAATATGGGGCTATATTGATTTAAGAATACATATTTGTGGTTAGTTTAAGTGGAGATTTAATGAGAATTAATTTACCCTGGGAAGAATAAAAACGAAAATAATTACCTTTCGGTAAAAGCAATGTTCACGTAGAGTGCGCACTTTTACTTAAGTTCATTTTCAGGTTCTTGAAGCAGCAAGGTAGATGTAAAGAGGTTCCGGTTTCTTTTAGGTGTTCAAGGCATTACTGGAGCAAGCTTGGAAGTCAGGGATCCGTCTTTTGTGGAGTTAGCAAGCCATTCGGGTGGTGATAACAAGTATAAAATTTTTCATTTTTGCAAGCGAAAGTCTTTAATAACAGCTGATGTCCTTTAATTAAGAAATTTAAATGTCCGTGCTGCTATAACTTTCATGTGAGAAAACCACTTGTCTATCTCTCAAAAATGGATTAACTGACCCTCCAAATTTCCGGGGTTATTTATACGTTGCTCCATTTCCCGCGAAACACTTTCCTTGTTGTTCAATTTCTTCACCTTAGGCAGGGCAAATATTAATCTCCCGCTCAATCTATCTAGGAATTCTACCCAGGGTTTATTGAAATGAAAACAACAACATAAAAATCAAATCTCTGCTATCAAAATTGTTTACAATAATTAAAATAAAAGCCACAGGAATGCAATTAGCTAGCCAGCTTGTTTTTAAATCAAATGGATTTAAAAACAGGCGGTATATGAAAACTATTTTAAAATAAATTGATAAATATTTAAAAACAAATCCGTTTTACATATAAATGCATGTGTATTTTGATATACGCATTCTTTTTAAATAATAACGAAAATTTAAACCTTTACGTTTAATGAAAATTAAAAGGTTAATAAATATTTTTGGTAATCACATCATTGAAACGGATTTCAATCAGGTTCAATATATATATATATATTATTTTTATATGACAAAATAGATTGGTACTGATATTTCAAAAGGTGGGCCTTATTTACAAATTTATTTAATTAATTCTTTGAGAATATTGCTTGTGAAATATTTAAGTAATATGTTCAGACTTGTTTGTTTTATAAGTGCAGGGAGTCCTTGACTTTCATACCTAATTGGATCCTGAAATGTGTATGAAAGTTGAAATATATGAAAGTGGATCAATATTAAAAATATATCAAGAAGTGTTTTTAAAATATTGTATACGCTAACCAAAACTAAACGTAAGTACAATACTATTGTATCTATTTTTTCTCCCTCACTAAATATCAGATTTCAAATAAGAATTTATGTACTGTAATCACATTTCCTTTGCAACTTAAATACTACACCTTCGTAGTTCAAATCACATGTACTCACATTTTTTCTGGGCATTTGTTAATTAATTCTTCGCAATAAACATAATAATATGCTAAGCAAAACTAAATATTAAAACAGGCAAAACTCTCCATACAGTAGTGCCACTCAGTGCAAGCCAAAGTAATCAATGAATGCCAGAGAGCTTGAGCATAAAATCCCCATCTATTGCCTACTTATCCATTATCCCCAGACTAGTTTTTGGCTTGTGGCCTTCATCAGTGAGGAACCTTAGATCTGAAAGCACTGCACCTAGATCTTAGGATCTAATGCAAATAGTGATTATGTGATGTTTATTGTCCCAAAACTATATATATATAGTATTAAAGTATCTGGCATTTTTTTTATAAATTTATCAAGGGTTAGTTGAGTTGTATTCTTTTCCTTGTCTTGATGAAGAGTTATATACGTGTTGTCTTTTTTTATTGTCTTTCGTACATGAGATATTCAAAATATGTATGAAATAGTGAATTGTAAGAAAGTAGAATATATGAAAGTTTATGGCCACCTGTACATTGATATACATATAATGAAAATAGTAAATACATTAACTAACTAAAAGAAAAATCAGGCAAAACTCTCCATACAGTAGTGCCACTCAGTGCAAGCCAAAGTAATCAATGGATGCCAGAAGGCTTGTGCATAAAATCCCTATCTAGTGCGTACTAATCCAATATCACCGGGCTAGTTTCTAGCTTGTGGCTTTCGTCAGTGAGGAATCTGGTAATCATGTGATGTTTAGTGGTTCAATAACTAAAAGAAATATAAATAAAAACAAACACAATTACTTCTCTAAAGAGCCGCTTTAATACTTCAATCATAACTCTGATTTTTGTCAATTATAACAAAATGACTTCCTCCAAAATTTAAGCTAAAATTTATTGGCAGATTTAATAATGCAATTAATTTCTATAGATTAAAAATCTTTATATAAAAATAAAGACCGACCAGTTTCCAATCACGTCAATTTACCTGATTACTCAATTGTAAGAGAGAGAAAATAGTAATTTTTTTTATTATTTATAAATACAAAACTTTACATACTCATAGTATGAATACGAATATAGACACTATTACTTTCTTGAATATTTACTTCCTTTCTATTTTTTATTCAATTATTTTTCATTTTATTTAATATGTTAACCAATAAACATAATATATATACAGTTTTTTTGTTTGTTTATATATATTTGAAATTTTAATTTTAATTTGAATATGTCAAGCATTGGTGGTCGAGAGATCAGCGACAGCTGCTTTACAAGCAGTTGTCCCGGGATAGCGGGTTCGCCTCCCGGCTAATGCTATGACACATGAGAAAAAAAAAATATTTTTTTTTTTTAATTTGAATACGTTATCTTTTGTATACATGATTTTTGGAATGCAATTTTTGTATATACTGTACACATATATTGTATCGCCTTCAACAGACTACTTACGTCACGAATATGACTTCAAATAGTTAAAAACTTGTGTAGTATTTTAGGATAAAATAAATAATAATCTTTTTTTTTTTAAAACACATGTTTTGTATTGAATTAATGATTTGTTATTTTGTAAAGTTTTATATGAATATAATTAAATTTAATTTCTTTTTTTGTCTTTTTCTAAAACTGTAAGATATTTATTATAATGCCTCATTGTTTGACAGATTAAGAAAGGTTTTGTAAAGACGTAATTGTGTTATTTTTATATAAGGTAATATATTTAAACTTACACATTAACATATCTGTAATAAATTTTAATGATAAATGATGGATTGAGAAAGAAGAAATATTCTCACAAACATGATATCCAAGCAGAATGTTTTTTTTTTGCTAATAAAAGGAGTAGCAATGAATATTTCTTAGCTACTGTAGATCCATCTCACATGGGGTCTCTTTCTAGGTCTTTTATAATCTTTTGGAATCCAGTTTAAGATTTCAACTGTCCATCTATCACCATCTCTTCTAGTAATATGTTCACCTCAATTCCACTTGAGTCTTTTAATTATTTTAATAATGTTAGTTACACATGTTTGTTCTCTCATTCATGTATTTCATTTTAGATCACTTCTTATTACTCCCAACATGCATTTTTATGATGATGATAACATCAATGAAAATGAACATGTTTTGAAAAGGTCTGCCAACACTATTAGAATAGACAATTTTGAAATATTTCAGTATCATATAGCACACTGTCGTCAATACCTAACATTTGAACAAAATTTGAAGAAAATCCATTCAATAGGAATATGTTTAAAGTCAGTTGCAAGATTTAATCCAAATAAGCAGAATTTCTAAATTGAATAAAAACAGATAAAAAGTGGAAAAATAATCGGTAAGATACTAATGGTAAGTTTGTGATGCTACACAAATCAATCCTTGAGCCACAAGTATTTCCAAATATCAAACACACAGGTCTGTTATTTTGTTCTTTTGATATTTTGCAATGCCGTCTTTTAGCTTCTATGGCAAACTTTTCTTTTTCAAAGATTTCATCACTTTGTCTATTTGTAACTCTATGTTCTATTCTATTCTCTGCCTGTTATATTTCATCTTACCTTCAACTAATGAACTAGTACAAATTCCATCTTATCTTGATCAGATTGAACATTCGTCACAACAGATCAATAGATATATGAATAGATAATATATATTCAATAAGAGAAACAGGCCAATAGGTATTGGTTTTCAGTGAATCCAATTGTTTTCACTATGGTTATGAATCTGGTTATAGGTAGACAACAATAATTACTGTCAAACCTGAATGGCAGTATGAACGTCATCCACAATATGGATAAAGCAGTGAGACCAGTTCACATTAGAACTGGAAGGTTCTAGAACATAGATCAGACTTGAGGCAAGCTATCACAGTATATCTGGAACTGTCATTGTATTTAATCACAAGAAAACTGTCACAGACAGCCAGAACTGTCAATCATACCTCCTTATGAGGCAAGTTACCAGACTACAGCTGGAAATGGTAGGTAAATCAAGAAGGATACCTAGATTTCCACACATTAATAGTTGCATCACAACTAAATGCTATACCAAGACAATGGTATCAGGCAAAAGTACAACAATTGTATATATTATAAATACTCATTCACACAATAAACACAACACTTCCATATCTCTCAATTAAATAAATTAATATTGCACATATGTAGAGTATTAGAAGTAATTTTATAATATAAAAGTAATTTTATAATACCACAGGTGTCTCACCTGAAAACTATTCTCATGTTCATTATAAATATTGCTTTAGAAAGTCTTATATCAATTAGTAATATTTTCTAATTAGATAATATAATAAAAGTGAATATGGTTGCTAAATGTGTAAGTAAAATAGATCAGAACTTCTCAGTGATAAGACAAAAAATAAAATGGAAATGTGAATATAATAGTAATATTGTTTAGTCTTCATTAATTACATAAGCTTACAATAGATGGCTCTAGTATAAAGTAAAGAGAAATGTTTTAGATATCAGTATTTCTTTATAATATTAAAATCATCTTTGTCATCATTTCCAACTACTATAGATCCATTTCTAAATGAAGGTCCCTCCAAAGTTAATCCAGTTTCATAGATCACTAGTCTCTAATTTTCACACCCACGGACAAATTTATTTATTTTACCCATCCATCTCATACATGATTTGACCTTTGCTAATTGACAAAGTATATTGTACAAAATGTTATTCTTTCCTATAAGCGTGTGGCATTTAAAAAACATTGAACAGAGAGCAATGCACCCAGATCTTAGGATCTAATGCAACTCTCCAGCAGCCACGTTTTATCTCTACTTAACTACAAAACTATAAGTCTTAAATTGAAAACACCTTAATATTTTCAATCCAAGCTTATCAGTTTATATAGTCATAAAGGTCTGAACTCAGTTCAGTACCTGTACATTTTGGTGTCTTTGGTTCTTTAATAACCATAGCCACCACTATCCTATTAGGCAGGATTGGTTTTACACCAATAAACATCACATGATCACCATTTCTTATGCTTGCTTATAACTGTTATTAAAACAGGCAAAACTCACTATACATAAATGGTGATCATGTGATGTTTATTGGCTTAAAGCATATAAATATAGAGATGATGATAGAATTATTAGCTAACAATTGATAAGAAATTAATTCCTGGGTTTATTAATTCATACCAACAACTCGAGCCAATTTATAATATGCTCTCCGCATCCTTCCTCCTCTAAATTCGCACACATCTACGGCTTAATGAACTGTGGTTTCTTTCCTGCTATTACTTCCCAAATGTGAGGATTCCGTTATTATTTGTCATCATCTCTTGCCGCGGAACAACATAATCTTAAAAATCTTTTTCAGGGAGGAAAAAACTATCAAAAACAAGCTTTATAAATTACAATTTTCAAATAGATAATAATTTCATCGTCAATAGATTTATTTTACAAGAGGCAATAAACGAAATTTACATCAGTTTTCTTTTTTTTAAAAAAACTTCCTTATCAAAATTTTTATTAATGGTTTTAGTTTAATGTATAACAGTTTTATTATAAAAAAAATATAACCAAACTTCTTTCAAAAAAAAAAAAAAATGAAATAAAAGAGTTTTTATTTCACATTTCACCTTTACAAGACGAATCTAATAATAAAGACAGATTCATTTTCTTAATTAAATACTAAATAAGCAACTTAACCAAGCAAAACAACAAAATGCATTAATAAAATGAAAAAGACAGCGAAAGATAAAAAGTATAATTTATTTATTCCAGTGTTAGATGATAAAAGCAAATGTTTAATTTAAAAAAAGAGTATCTAGCGAGTTTATTAAAATTATTTATGAGGCCATAAATATACATACTAATAACTTGGAAAAAATAAAGATATAAAAACAATAAACTTTGTTATCCAAATCACACATGAAAATATATAGTTTTTATGTATTATGTTACGCATACTTTTATGAATAATAGCATAGCGTAATTTTAAAGTAGCTTCTATTTAAAATGGAATTTTTATACATTTAAGAAAAGACGAGGAACTGCTATAGCCGTATCTAGACGGATATATAAGGGCCCGGGTAGATAACCTCGACTGGGCCAAAATGATTGATAGGTTCGAGTGTGAGAAACTTGCTTTTTTACAGTATAATGATAAGAAACAAACAGGGTACTGTATAGTTTAGTAATGTAGTAGAGTGGTAAAGTTTGGAGTTGAAAGGAGGGGAACAAATACAATTTCAAGAAAAACTTGCTTTTATGTAGTATAATAATAAGAAAAATTAGTAAACTAGTAGAGAGATGAGTTGGAGTCGAAAGTCTATCAGCCATATCATGTCACTTCCGTTGCTCAATTTTTAAGAACTTCTAAGCAAAAAACATATTATTTTTGCCCCATGTAGGATAACATAGTCAATAGGGCCTACTTATCATCTACCCCATTTAATGCTCAAACTTTGTATGAACTCCGGAGCTATATGCCATTTTTTGCACACAAACAAGAACATATGAAAGTAATATCGAACATTTAAAATGTTACAAATTAAATATTTTATTAACAGCTACATTGGTGGAAAACTGATTAATCTTGGCGAGACATTTCTGACTCATTTGCTAGGAAAGAAGTCCAATCCAACATCAAACATAGCAATTTCATTTTTGGTATAAATGAAACTACTATGCTTAATGTGGAAGTGGTCTTTTCTCATAGCAATAGAATTGCTACTGTTGAATCTAAAATACATGTTCTATAGAGGTTGATCATTTTTTCCATCAACTATAGCAAATATATAATATTTATTTGATGATGAAACTTTGAATATTTAATATATCCTTTCCATTTTTTATATTATTTACGATGGCACTATTTATTATATATTTAGATACTAACAATTGTGCAACATTTTTAATAATAAATATTAGTATCTTCCATATGCATGCATAAACTGTTAAACCTTGACTGTTATATGCTGATACCCTATGCCAGTTTTGTTCACTGTTTATTTAAAACATATGTGGTGGGGATTGTGCATATTTGTTTCTAATTTCATAGTACTGTTAGATGCAAAGAGTCACTTGTGAGCAATATTCATTGCAGTTAATTTTCAGTATATTTATTGTATGCAATATCTGATAAGGTAACATAGTATTTGTGCAACAATTTTAACTGTTTTACTGATTATTTCAGTCTAGATGTGATGCTGTGATATGATGTGATATGGTTCCTCCTTTACTGGAGTCAGAAATCTCTCAGCTACTATGCCAAGAGAAACCTGTTACCCACCTTCCCTTCCCTCTCCATTCTCCACACCCTAAGTTTTTCTCATATTCTTCTCAATCCTGCTCCATCCCATTTCTACAACAGCAACTTTCTCCACTCTATATCTAGATCCCCCTTATGTTTCTCCAAACCCAACATAAAAACCAAGAACCCACTTTCTGTATAATCACATATTAATTCTCCCAGAACTTCATTATTTGTATGCTTTATGATTGTAAGTATTTACATTCAATTAGCAGATACCTAATATTTTCCATGCCTTCCTTACATAACTTGCAAACTAAATCACCCATTTCTCCATTTGTGCGTATATTCCCTTGTTGCTAAAGATCCAGTTTGAGCCTTAAACAGTGACCTACTTTTCTTGTTATTATCGTAAATTAACTCTCACCCAATATTCTGTTTACTTCTATATATATTTAAACTGTTTTTACTTTCCATACTAGTTCTCCATTTCTCTACCTCCCTATTTTTAATGAATCTATTCTTCTATCCCATTCTTTGTCACTATAACACTCAACAATCCTCCTAACACAATCATCCCACCTTTTGTACAATTATATCAACATAAAGTCTTCACCCAAATCTTCTACATACCACACTGCCTTTCTCATCCATCCTGTTGCCTGTCTCTATTTATAACCCTATTAAATACTATTTTGGCTATGCTCTTATTATCCATAAATTGTAATCTATCAAACTACCAAACATTTTCATTTTGCTTTTTACATCTCTCATATAAAAACTTGACCATCCCATTTGTCCTTGAATTGCCACTTTTGATGACCACATATCTGTATCTAATGCATGTCTTTCTACTTCTCTTTATACTTTTACTAAGTAATCTAACACCCCTTTACTATCACACAACACACCATTACCATAATTAAACCTGCTACTGCCATTTCCTTCCATACAATTCTTGTTACATCATAGAAAGCTTCAGTTGATCATCACTTGGCCATTTTGGTTCTATTTTGCTTACCTTATGATCATTTATCATAAAAACTGAGTTGTCTATATTAGTATTGCATGTCAAAAAAAGTCTGAAGAGATCAGTATTTATCAGATAAAATTGAAAGTCTGTTGCCTTATATGGTGTCAGAAAAAAGCTGAATGTCTCTGCCTTACATCTTATGTGGTGTTTGATAAAATCTGACTATTAATCTCTCCATGGTTGATTAGGAGTTTCTAATTGTCACTGTCAGAGAGTGTCTGAAAATTCTTCCATTGTTCATGATAGATTTCGAAAATGAAAATATATATTTTACATAATTATTTACATATGTACAATTAATTTTTGCAATATACTGACTAACACCACGGTAAGATATAGATCTTTATTCAAAAATATTTAACTTTAGAATAAGAATAATCAAGAGAAATGAATAGACCATACTGCTATTTGCAAGCCAAGATCAACGACATTTGGCAATCGCAAGTAGAACGTTTCTATTTTTTATAATTATTTACATATTCATTATTATTTTTTACAATAGATTGACTAATAATATAGATATATATTTAAAGTTAGAAATAGATTTTTATTCAAAATTATTTAATTTTAGAAGAAGATAAAAATTAAACAGACAATGCTATTCGGAAGTCAAAAGCACTCGATGGTGATCACAAGGTATAATTGGTTGAAAAATAATTATATTACTTTACCACAAGCAATTTTTCTTACATTTTTTTACAGTTTTAATTTTATTTTAAATTTTTCATTACATTTGAATAATCTAAATGTAAAATTAATTCAATTTTTACAAGCTAAATTAAAACAATTCAAATTATTTTACTTTCATATTTTCATAAATAAAATCGTAACTGACAAATTAAAAAAAAACGTTGATTTAATCCAATCTGATCAATAAGAAAAATGAGCAGGGAAAGATTATAAGAATTTGTGTTTTATTTTTTTACACAATTAATATATTTTTTAAATTCATTTAATTCAATATGAGAATGTTAATTCATTTTTATTAATAAAATTATATATAACCTTAGAAATGGTCATTTAATTGAATGCTACCTAATTAATTTTTGCCAGTATGCAATACCAGCATGCAACAATCCGGTAATTTTTATAGGTTGTAGCAATTGAGGGTTAAATTAAAGATTTAAGCTTTAACATCAAATGGATCATATTATTGGTATTTATATAGAAATGGAATTACATTTAGTACAGTATTTGTCTTTTCTTATGACAAAGATGGTTGGTTTCAAATCATGTGACCTACAGAACTTAGTAAATTTTTAATCAGTGTAACAATGGATAAAATACTTCATAATTTTAAGTGATGCTTTGAAGATATCACATCACTTCCATTTGCCATACTGTAATCAAAGAAAGTTACAGATGAGCAAATAACGAAAAATTTCAAATATATATACCTTCTGTACAATTTGTTTAGAATGTTCTAACAAGTTCACATTATTTACTTATAAAAGATAACATTTTATCACCACTAGTCATTCCTGAGTACAATTTATTTTTAGAAATTTATCTATAACTTTAATAATTTGTTGACATTTATACTTAAAACAGAAGCAAACATTTATGGTAGTCAATTGAGTTTAGAAAAGTGAGACCATAGATTTTGAAACTAGATGCTTAAACATCACATGATCACCATTTCTTATGCTTGCACATAACTGTTATTAACACAGGCAAACTTTCCATACAGTAGTGCCATTCAGTGCCTCTCAGATCTACAGCTCCTCACTGACAAAGGCCATAAGCCAGAAAGATACGGCGCTTCTCACTGATGAAGGCCACAAGCCAGAAACTAGTCTGGGGATATTGGATGAGTAGGCACTAGATAGGGATTTTATGCACAAGCCTTCTGGCATCCATTGATTATTCTGGCTGGCACTGAGTGACATTACTGTATGGAGAGTTTTGCCTGTGTTAGATGCTTAAATGGTATGTTTTCTAATTTGATGTGAAAAGAGACAATAAAGAAGAGGCTTATAAAATTGATTTTGTTGAATGAATGAAACTATTGTTGTTTAGAATTTTCTTATTTAAATTTTATGCCTATTTGATTGACTAAAGATAAAAAAGAAGATATAGAGAGGAATGTGACAGAGGAACAGAATTTCACTGAAAATAGTAAGAAATTGAGAAATAAGGTAAAATAAAATACCGCTAAATAATGTTGATTGACTGAGTAATGAATGTTGCAAATAAGAGGCTCCTATGATACCAATGTGATCATAATAATAAAGATGTTTCCAAATACACATTGATAGATTCAGTTATGTATAATAGTTAAATAAAAACATGGACACAGAATCTTACTATGAGAATTACATGATAGTCACTAAGGCTTAAATAAATCATTGAATCAGCAATCTGTTGCCAAGGCAACGTCTATAAGTCAAAGGTGAATTGCCTTGACAACAGATTGGAGCTTGCATGGTTTATTTAAAATACTAGCTGTTATCCTGTGATTTCCATTTAGAAACCATCTAATTATTAGTAATTTCTGGTTTGTAATGAAGGTAGACTAAACATAACACATTTGTAATGGTGATATTAGTAAAACATACAACAGGATGCTTGAATTTTAGGGCAATTAGTTTGATAGTATAGATGAGTCAAAAATAGACAGGGCATGTGAAGGCATAATTAGGCCCAAAGATGCTAGTCTAGAAATCTGGATTATGGCTTTTCTGTCTAATGTCATTTACTTTTTCAAGTTTATAAGAAATGGCTTTATATACTTATATGCAGCACCCACTTGTAAACAAGTTCGACATTCCGACTTCTGGGGGGGGGGGGATTCAAAGCAATCTGTGAAACATAAATACATCCATATATAGAACATCTACATTTCTGTTTTTTTTTTTTTATGTTTTTCAATGTTGTATTTTAATTTCTTCAACAGAAAACTTTTCTTTCGGAAGTATTTCAATATCATGTCTATTAGTAGCTCTGCACTCCAATACATTCTCTTCTCTATCATATCTTTGCAATAGGAACAACCAATACTGAATTTCTTTAGAATGTTCTTGAGATAATACTTAATAATGTAGATGAGGTCTACCTCTCCCATAAACCCATACTCAAGTTCAACACAAAACACTCTTTTAGAGGTCATCCATTGTTCATTCATTTTACATGTCCATTCTAACAAACATATAATTTTACCAATTGTAGACTTTAGAGTATCATATCCAAAAAAAAATTGAAGAAGTAAAACAATTCGTTTAATTGTATTTTTAAAATTGAGACACTTTTGGGCTGTTAGGAGTGTCCATGTTTTACTTCCATACAATAAATTACATAAAATAATAGTTATATATACAGCTAATGTACTAGCAGTAATTATTTTCCTGTGATGAAATAGTGTAGCTGTTGAATTGTAAAAGTCACAATAGCACAATGGAGTTGATGAACATCACCATCTAAGTCCACCTTTATTATATACAAAATTGTCTAAAAAATACAAAACCATAAAACAATACAATACTAGATAAAAAATCCAAATTTTACCAAAATTCTTAAACAACCATGGTTTCATCTACTAAACCAGCGGGTGGGTAAATAGCAGCCCAAGGGCTACATGCAGCCTGCTAAGAGTTTTAAGGTGGCCCACCAAGACAATCAGAAATATAGCTTTGAACTGAGATTTCCTTCCCATGCACGACCAAAGATTCATCTTGTATTTTCCACTAGGATGGCCAGGTCAATATACATGCACAGTGTAGATACGACTGCAGTGCTTTTCCAGTTGATCTGGTTAATTTAAAGTTTGTCTTTGCATTAGCAAATATATACATTTCCAACTTTAATGAAACTATGAACTCTACAAAAAATTTAAAATCGCTGATGAATGTTGTGTGTTTAATGAAAAATGGACAAACAAATATTTCTTTGCATCACATGATCACATTTGCTCTGTTTATCAAAAAATATTTCTTTGGTAATACAGGGAATAAAGCAGTGTTTATTGTGTCATGAAAAAAGGTGCAGCCCTCCGCTAACCTTCACTTCCACAAAGTAGCCCCCGATGCCACCCTCCACCAACCTCTGCAGCCCCTGAGCCAAAACAATTGCCCACCCCTGTACTAAACAAATAGACCTTCTCAATTAAAAATCAAATAAAAAAAACAACATATATATATAAAACAACCAAAACTTTTGTATATATATATATATGTTGTTTTTTTAGTTTGATTTTCACTTGAGAAGGTCTATTTGTTTAGTAGATGAAACCATGGCCATGTAAGGATTTTGGTAAAATTTGGATTTTTATATAGTATTGTATTGTTTGATGGTCTTTTATTTTTTTATTTATTACTAGTATAGTGTTAGGCAGTTTTAAAATTGTCTAAGTATTTAAACTAATTTAATATTAAAAGTAAATGCTGTAAAGACTAAAGCAGTGTTCAATAGATTTTCTCAAAGAAAGAAAATAAAGATTGATAATGATGAAGTTAGCAGCTACAAATACCTTGGTCAGATTATTAATACAGATGGAAACATAATGAATGAAATTAATCATAGAATTAAACTTGGTTGGGGTGCTCTTAGTAGAAATAACTTAATACTAAAAGGAAATATGCCTATGTGTTTGAAAAAAAAAAGTTTTTTAATAAATCTATGTTACCAGAACTTACTTATGTATCTGAGACTTGGACATTAAACAGAAGAACAATACAGAGACTTCAGATCACACAATGAAGTATGGAAAGGTGTAAGAAGAGACTGAATACAAAATACATTGGTGAGAGAACAAACAGGTATTACTGATATCACTGAAAGAATTTTGGAATTGGGTTGGATATGTTGCCAAAAAAGATGATAATAGATGGACAGTTGAAATCTTAAAGTGGATTCTAAGAGATTGTAAAAGACCTAGAAAGAGACCACATGTGAGATGGATAGATGAAATAAGAAAGTGTGCAAGGGTGATGTTGAGAAGGGAGGCTAGAGATGAGAGAAGATGGATTAAATTGAAGAGACTTTTATTCTGCAGTGGATCGATAATGGTGATGATCATTTAAGATGGCTCTGCATTAGGGTAAATAACGTGAATTATTACTTCAAAAGATATATATAGAATGTGTCGCGCTTTATTCAATAATTTATTCTACCGTCTCAATTTTAGATGTACTTTGAAAATATGAGCCTCACACTATTCGGATTTTTGAATAATGATTAATTAACACAATATTTTATAAAAAAATAAAATAAAATAAAAAATATTTTAGTATAATTTAAAAGCAAGCAAAAAATGAAGGAGTATCAAATTGAACGAAGTCACCTGACTAAAAACCATAATTTAGTCTATTTCATATTTATAAATACTTTAAAATACTTTTTTATTTATTTTCAAAAACAAATTTCTTTATACAATTATTTATAATCAGTTATTACAAAAACATATAAAAATTATAAGTTATATACATTATTTATTGTATTCATTTTGCTATTCATATTGTGATAAAAGAATAGATATTGCCATCTAGGTGTGGAAAATACTTTTATTGGCTTAACCCCATTATTAATTTATATGATACTTTATTAATTAATTTCTCTGGTAGGAGAGAACATAGTTGTTTTTTAATAATTATAATCAAAACAGCTTCTCATATATATAATTTTTTCATTCTTGCTAAATATAAATAATTTATGATATAAAAACACTTGCGAATAACTAACTATTGATTGGTCAGTAAATGAGTATCTAGCTACTATTAGCTACAGGATGGAGATTACATACTGATTTTGGTTGTTCAAATTAATGCCAATATACTAATTGTCAAAAAAAAAAGACTAGTGATAAGTCTTTTCATCATGGATAAAAAATGCTATGTTCTAAAAACAATCTAAAGTTTATCTGTTGTATTCATATCAACCAGTCTTTTGCTAATAAAATATATTGCTTCATTTTATTATATCCAAATACTTTTCTAAATATTTTTTAGAACGTTTTCTTTTGGCAATAATATTTATCACAAGTTACAATAACGTATAAAAACAACTTACTACAATTCGATTTACAAGTGTCGAAATTTGAGCTCTCACAAGTGTCTCAAGACACCACATGATCTTTGTTTACACATTACTATTCATTAGCAAATTTTTCTGCCCCACTACTTTTATGCCATCTGGTGTACATTTTATTAATTAATAGGTGCAAGATAGTAATGTTTAATAATTCAATATCCCATGCTGTTCTATCCAAATATCCCCCCCCCCCATTTAGCTCTGGCTTATAAATTTCTCAGTGAGATGGCTATTCTTATATTATCTAATGTAAGCTTTAGTATTCAATTAATGCCAGATGGTAATGCTTAATAAATATCTTATTCAGACCCATTTCTAGCTTACGATTTTCATCAGTAAAGTGCATCTAGTGTAAGCTTTAGAAAGGATTAGGGGCCAGTTGGTAAGGTTAAATAAATCCTTATCCAGTAATATCCTACCCAAATATTTCCATATTAGTTTGTAACTTACAACTTTTACCACAGATATGGCTAATTCTTATGCTATTTAGTGTAATGTTTATTTGTTAATAGTACCAGGTCTTGCTTATTCAGTAATATCCTATCCAAATATCCACACATTAGTTTCTAGCTAGTTTGCTGGCTACTCCTATGCCATTTAGGGAAAATTTAATAATCAATAGATGCTGGATTATAATGCTTAATAGATCATTATCCAGTGCTAATCCACCTAATATCTCCAACAGCAAAGAATTATAAAAAAGGTCAAAGGTGAATTCTAGTGAAAAGTTGCATTAGATCTAAAAGATGTAGTAGCATTGCTCTCAGATCCAAAACCTCCCCACTGATGAAAGCCAGAAGCCAGAAACTAATCTGGGAATATTCAGATAGGATAGGACAAGGATTTATTAAGCACTACCAGTTGGAAACTATTAATTACTAAAACTAACACTAGATGGCAAAAAGTAGTGAGAATGAAAGAATTTGATAATTTTACCACTTCCCACTAAGAATGATAAAATAATTTCTAACCTCATAAATGCATTGTAATAATCATTAAGGCATTTATCTAAAGTGAATGGTATCAAAATTATGAGGATAGATAGTTGATACTTGAAATCAAATTGAAGTAATTTGATATGGATAAATATTGAACAAATGTTGGAAGTAAAAGAGATATTGACCTGAGCTAACTACAGATTATGAATTAACACGAAATGTACATCTTGGAGAATCGTTTGTCTTTTTCAAATGTATTTATCTACATGTTTCAAAATTCAACAAAATATCACATGACCCCTACTTAAATGTTCAGAATCAAACTCATTTTTTCTCACACTTATGCTATCTAATATACATTTTAGTAATTAACAGATACCAGATAGTAGAGCTTAATAAACCTCTAGCCAGTATTGTCTTATCTATACTCTCAGACTAATTACTAGCTTGTGATTGCACCAATGAGGAGCTTTAAATCTTGAAATAGTACACCTGAATCTTTTATATCTACTATATTTTTCATTTAGTAGTCATCTATTTCTTTTTATTTCATTATCAAGTTACTAGATACAGTTGAAAAGCACATTAATGTTTTCAGTCAAATCCAACATGCCTCATTGGTGAAAGCTGTAAACTGGAAAATGGTGTGGAAATATTAGATAGAGCAGTATTGGATAGAGATTTATTAATCACTATCATCAGGCATCTATTGATTACTAAAGCTAACACTAGGCGGCAGATGTTTACAGGAATGGAAGTTTTATGTACAACTTTTAGAAAAAAAGCTACTTGGTTAAACAAAAATATTTTAAACATACTCCACACCCATACTAACATTAAAAGTATATCGAATTTTTTTTTTTTAAAAAAGGAAATAAACTAATACAGCATATGTTATTGTAAATAAAAAATAGTAACCCTTCTTAATTAAATTATTCCCTTTCTATGCAATTTACAATTTCTTTAGATAATAACTAAATATCATACCGAGCTAATCAATGAATTAATAATAAACAAACTCGTAAAAATAAAATCTTGAGATTGCTTGAATAAATACTTTCTTTTGAATGCAGTTAATTATGTAAGAATAAAACATTGATATTGTACAAAGTTTTTAAAAACTTGCTTTCATAAATAAATATTAAATTTGTTCAATTTAACATTTTTAATTTTCGATGAAAATAGTCTTATATAATGCTTTAAAAAAAATCACAAATAAAGAACTAAAAATAACTGTTTTTATATATGGATTAAAAAATAAAATAGAAAATCATATAACAATACAATACTAGTCAAAAAAAAAAATTTACTAAAATTCTTCACAACTATGGTTTCGTCTATTAATCGATAGACCTTTCCAAGTACAATTCAGAAAGATACATACAATATATATACCAAACAAAATAGCGTTACCAACATTCACTTCAAAAACCAGTTTTCTTTAACATCAAGACATATATACAGTATATTCCAAACCAAATAGACTTCCCATCATTCAACTCAAAAACTAACTTCCTTTAACTTCTTATGTTAGAGGAAGTCGAATTTGATGCGGATGATGCGAAGACTATTTTGTTTAATATATATGTATCTTGCCGAATTTTACTTGAAAAAGTTTATTTATTAATAGATGAAACCATGATTGTGGAAGAAATTTTAGTAAAAAAAATTTTTTTGGTTAGTATTGTAATGTTATATGATTTTCTATTTTATTTATAATTACCACGTGATCACCTTTCCTTAAACCATCAAATATCACATGATCACTATTCTTTATTTATAATTACTAGTATAGTTTGGGTAAGCAGCATTTAATTATTTTTATTTTAGTGTTTTGGATTAATATATATATATCTTTCAGACTAGAATTAAAATAAAAATTGTATTATTTTATAAAACAGAATTTAATTGAGAACATTTTTAATCTAATGTTTCTGTTACATATCGTACATCTAGCATCTTTTTACATGCATACAAAATAAATTTAAAAATAACTCAATGACTTATCATGTCAGGAGTTCATATGATGTTTTAGCACCAGTAATGACATACACAACCCACAACCCATGGATCTGGAATTCCAGATACTGCCATTTTAATACTGCATTAAACCATGTGAAGAAAAGTAAATAACCTTATGAGTCAAGTGTTTATTGCTTAGAAGTTTAGAACGGGAACCTCAATCTATGGACTTTGATTCTACTACGGCTCTAAGACACGTGGAGCAAATTAAATAATCATATAATAAAATTAAATGGTTTATTGCTCACAAGTTTATGAAGATGTTTGAGTACTTACAGTGAGTGAGTCATGATTCATTAACCTTGAGACAACCACCTGTATCACTGCATTAAACCATACAGGAATTGACACCAACAAATCTACAGCCCATGACGTTTCCACATGCCCCCCCCCCCACAAGTATTAACTGAGTTTAACATTGCTTAACTTCAGTCACCAGATGAAAACTAGTGTATTCAAACAGTATATCCATAAGCAATAATCAAATTATCTAATTGCCTGGAAGGTCATGTGATCCTTGAGTATCTAAAGAGTTGATTGAACTCAAGTTGCACTCTAATTGATATTTATCATTATTATTCAATATTGTAACTGTAAAAATGTACATCCCATGTGAAAATCACCTAAGGGCAATCTTCGTATGCTTTCCACATTCCAACATCACAGAATAAACAACATTTTCTTTTTATAGCCTGCTAAGATCATCTAGATATATGAGAGTCTATCATATTACAATTCACTTATTGATTGCAAAATAATGACAAAGGTCAAAGGTAATGAGGCACAATTTATTTATGTATATGCATTACTATACCATGCATGATAGCATAAATTAACTGCCTGTCAATGTCTAAACAAGTCAGTATGTACAATTAGCTATTTATGAATTCAATAATTAAGTTTATGCACAGATCATATACAGAACAATACATTTTTAATTGTTTCTGAACAGATCTAAACCTGCTACATATTGGATCACAACTATTTATTACTACATTTTAAAGATTTAATAAACGTACATTCTGAGGATATGCTGAATTGATTAACTATTTAAAGAACAGGATTACTATAAATACTTTTAAGCTGCAAGGCAGATAAGTATCTAAATGTTAAATAAGTAAATGTAAGAAGCAACATCTGCATTACATTAATTCTGAAAAAGTAATGCATGTGAACTAGGAAAATGCTCTACGATAGGAATTTTCATCTATCATGTACTATTATAAAGGTACTAAGCATAAGAAGAACTAGCAATAACAAACAGTATCATCCAAGAGTATATAAACAAGCATATATTATATGCTATGAATTTCTATCTACAGCATAGTACTGCTCTAAGTAAAATAACGACTGTAAGTGGCCGGCAATTGTAGTGATATCATGATCATTTACGAATAAATAAGATACATACAAACAAATCTTATATATATATATATAGCCTGAAATAAAGTTACAGCAGTTCCCTCATAAGATACATACAAA
Organism: Epiperipatus broadwayi; assembly: GCA_028023455.1. Classification (NCBI taxonomy): domain Eukaryota; kingdom Metazoa; phylum Onychophora; class Udeonychophora; order Euonychophora; family Peripatidae; genus Epiperipatus; species Epiperipatus broadwayi. The sequence continues at coordinate 12,703,942 of JAQFVV010000006.1, forward strand.
CAAATCTTATATATATATATATAGCCTGAAATAAAGTTACAGCAGTTCCCTCACACCAATACACCCAGTTATCCCTCCACAAAGCCGGAGGGTAGTCGCTTAAAACTGTAAACAATTTACAGATAATAAAAACAAGCTTAATTTATTCAGTCTATGCAGCCTGTTTAGCATTCTATTCAGCGTTTATCCAGCTACAGTTAAATTATTATTTTGACAATGTTTTTTACAGGTAATGAAAATGGCTAAATCTTTAAAAGCATGGCCAAGGATTGCAATAAAAAAAGCTAATTGCTTTACATAAAAATGTACTTTTCTCTTACATTTATGCTGACTGAATTGTTGCATTAGTAAATAAAATAGTAGAGTAATCCCTTATCATACTAGTTTATAAACAGATTTACAAAATCACTAATAATAATTTATAAAATACTTTCAGGCTAATGGAGATAAATAATAGACATTTATAATAAAATATTTTAAAGTTTGTAATCATTCTCTTTCATCACTGAGTTCAAACTCAGACTTCAGATATTGGTATACTTTTACTGGACTTCATTTGTTCAAGCATAGTTATAGCAATTGTAGGTTTTAATTAGGCAGTATCAGATGGTAGTTTATTTATTGATTGATAGCTGGTTTCTCCCCAAAGCAGTAGACACTTGATGTTTAGGTATATAATTGACATAATGCTCCTTAAGATGTTTCTATATTAGCTGGCAACTCCTTTTCATAGCCGATAGTTCCTTTTCATAATTTACTATGAACTTTCAGCCTGCACTCTGCCTAGTGGCCAGAGTGAAGCAGATGATGTCTTCTCTACTCCTGCATCATATTTCAACAGCAATCACAGTAAATATAATAGGATCATAATTAAAGACTAATCAGCTACACAAACGTTAACCAAAGTGATAAGAATTCAGCAATAATCAATAATAATTTCAATGATTTATAACCCCTATTTATAGTTCCTGGAGTTGGCTTACCAGCAAAATCAGATCCATTGTCTGTCATTTCAATCCATTGATGTATTGATGGAAGATAATTCCTGAACTCTGTTTCGGTTCAGGGCTTATTAATCCAATCACGATATTTAAAATGTTATCTTTAAAAAGGATTACCAGATTAAATTACATCACATATTGATCTCCTTAATTAATTGATCCATTTATAAGAATTTTAATAAATATAGTTTTACTTCTTAATATTATGTAACAAAAGAACACTTATTTATAATTGTTAATAAAGAAGAAGATATAAATTGATATTAAAGTTTATCGGCTTAACGTTTTCGAGGATCCATGAATATGAGGCATGGATCCTCAAAAACGTTAAGCCGATAAACTTTAATATCAATTTATATCTTCTTCTTTATTAACAATTATAAATAAGAATTTTAATTACATTTAATGCCATTTTCCCTCACCTAATTATAAAATACCTTTACAAATGTTAATAAAAGAAATATCCTATGATAAATTATTTTTAAAATAAACATAAGTAATCATACCATTTATATTTATCTGTGCACACAAATTATATATATAATTTTTATTTACTAAAATTGCTGAAATTATTGAATTTAAAACTTGCTTCAAAATTTTAAGATGCCGACATGAGCATATATAAATATGACTTCAATACATATAAGAATTGATTTAGGAACCTTTAACTCATAAATTTTACCTTTTTAAAGATGCAGTAAAATGAACAGGGTTATACACACTTGAAGTATGCTTTTTCAATGACTTTTTTATCACTGAACATGTAATAACTAAATGGCTTCCATGCATAATGAGTGCATATTTCATGTTCAATACTAAAAATAAACTTTACATAAATTCAAAATGGTTGAAATAAATTCATGCTAACAATGCTGTGACCCTCCATTTTTTTCCTCCAAATAATCAACTTCTTAGGCATTTTTCTGCTTGCCTAAAAAAGCAATATTTGTCAGGGACCATATATGCATATCAAAAAATATTCTCTACAAAATGTTTTTAAAATTTACTTATGATTTAATCTCTGAAATTTTTAAATGAAGCCCAGCTTTTCTTATAACAATGCCAATCTATTTTGTCAGATAATAGATAGAAAGTTTCAGTCTTTTTGAGTATCACTGTTTGATTTATTACTATACAGGAGATCATATTTTATCTGACAAAATACATTGGCTCTGATACAACAAAGGCGGACATTATTTGCAAGTTCATTTAAATAATTCTTTAGGAATCTTATCTTGTGAATTATGGTTAGTAACCTATTCAGATTTGTTTGTTTAGAATGGGTTTATATTCTTAATATTATATAAAAAATACACCATTAAATGAATTACACATTCATTAATTTAATGTTTACATATTAAATCATATTTGCTTATTGTAATCAAGGTGTTAAAGAGAGATTCTGTCTCCAGATTTGTATAATTAATTGAGTTTAGTAACCCTTAAGTGGCATATTTTATCTGGCTGAGTATATTAATTTCACTCTGAATCGCCAACAACATTGACAAAGGTATGTTTATAAATATGAGAGCTCCAAAAATAGGTGGGTTCATTCTATTCTTGAGCCTTTAATCAATATTTAGACCACTTTTAATTCATAGCTCAAGGAAGGGAGATTTACTCCCTTTGTTTATGCATATGCTGAGCTATGTTCATATATATATATATATATATATATATATATACATATCTATCTATCTATATATATATATATATATATATATATATATATAGATACATAGATATATATATATATATATATATATATAGTTTCCATAGGTGTTTTGCCATGTACAGGGATAGGAGAATTTCTAAAGTGGTTTAAAAATATACAGGAGAAAAAGAGAAGTGCTACAACTTTTTCAAGAGTCTCTAAGTATGTTGCTTATGCAAGTCAAATAGTTTTTAACCATAGACTAGAGTTTCCTGTTCAAATATTATAAGCAATCATATATATATATATATATATATATTTATTGAAATTTTCACACTGGGAGATTTTATGTAATAAAAATGTAATAGCTAAATAGCTGATGTTTCAGCACAATAACAAGAACTTTCCTCAGAGCTTTTTTTTTCTCAAATCATAAGAATGGTGTGGTGAAATGTAAAATCATAATTTTTTCCTTTGTTATTTTCCTCTTATTTTCAAATTCTATTGGTTGACAAATTTTAAAAAAATATTTTATCCTCCAATAGTTTTTCCAAATATTGTAAATTTTCATTAATTCACACTTTTCATTTATGCTCTTAGGCCTTTTAAAATATTTCTATAGCTTCCCTTAGCACTTTATATTCATATATTGTTTACATTCATACATTGTACAGACCAATTATGGAATAAACATAAGAAAGAAAGAATGCATTCATTTTGGCAGTTAGAGAAAAATCTAATTCTTCAGCCATTTATTCACACATTAAATTAACTAACCATGATATCAATTTTAATAAAACACATTCTGGCAAAACTTAAACAATATGACCAGAGATTGCTAAGAAAAGCTACAGAGATTTTTAAAAGGCACAAGAGCATAAATGAAAAGGGTGAATTGACAAAAATTAACATCATTTGGAAAAAGCTATGTGAGGATAAAATATTTTTTACAACTTCTCAACCAATAGAATTTGAGAATGAGGAGAAATTAACATAGGAAAAAAATAACGATTTTAAATTTTACCACACATATTCTTATGATTTGAGAAAGAAGAACCTCTGTGGAAAGTACTTGTTATTGTACTGAAACATTAGCTATTTTACACAGAAGTTCCCAGAAATAATACTATGAAAAGTACTTGTTATTGTACTGAAACATTAGCTATTTTACACAGAAGTTCCCAGAAATAATACTATGAATATATATTGCAACCTGTAAAGAAAAGATTTGACAATGACGTTGCACAAAGGACAAGCTAAAGCATCTCACGGTAGCTAACATTTGGCAAAGCTATGCTCTGTGGATTCATAACATATGCAACAATACAAAGATATATTGGGAAAGTATTATAATAAAATACAAAGTAATATTATATTAATAAATGACAAGGAGAAGATATCTGAGCTCAATCTAGCATAAGTAAACATATGCCATTAAGGTTATGTTTAAATTTCTTTCCTCTATAAAGATCAACTACCTCTTTTTAAATCCATCTTCTAAAGATCTTCTAAGAATCTCATTGTTTTGATCAAATAAATCATTAATTCTTATAAAATTCAAAATGTTCTTTGAAAATCTATGCCACTTAAGATCCATATTTGAATGCAAATTGTAGTATTAAAATAAACAATAAATTTAATAATATGATCCATTGAATTAAATCAGGATTTCTCAGGGTCATGTGATCTCATAAATACTTCTGACTCTAGATTTATTTAATATTGAATGCAATCCTAATTAATAAAATAAATAAATAAGACATCCATTTCCCCTAAGCTAATGTCTTGTCATAATTATGACATTAACAATTGGATGGACGGTTGAAGAGTTGTAGTGAGGAGTAGATTGAAGCCTGTCCATTAAAGTAAGAAGATTGGATATCTTAATATATATCTGAGCACCTATAGCATATATGTGTGGAGATGGTAATCTGGACCAACTGATGATTGCTGGTTTAGAATGAAATACATATATTGGTGATTATTTATCTTTTTGACATATATGTGTTCAAGTGTATGAGTGTTATGAGATAGAATGGAGAGTGGTGGGTGGTGTGAAAGTCTGTGCTCATATACCTATATACTATTAACTTAAAATATAACATGATCTCCTAATTTAGAATGGGATAAAGAATAATATAGGATTACACTCAGATATTAAGAATGGGAAAGGTATTTTGTAACCATCCTAAACAAACTAGAATAAATCTACTTAATGCCCTTCTAAATATGAAATTAAATCTTATCATAAAATAATAAACATGATCTTTAAATATGAAAGCTTTAGAATAAATATGCACAGTGATTTGAAATAAGGAATTCAAATTAATTAAAGTGATCCAATTAGTAACTCTAATTGCAATTCTTTATTAAGCAAATTACATCTTTATTAAATGTTTTACTAATGATTAAATAATTCAGTAAAGTGATTCATTAATTTTAATGTGATGTACTTTTTTAGCAAATACTCTATAAGCATTTAATTTGTAATTAATACGTGGAATGATTTCTGTTTGATAAGTAGAATGATGTGAAGAAACAACTATGAGAAATTTCTTAAATAATAACAAATTTTTACTTACAGAAAGACAAATCAAAATTACAAATGTTCCATATTTGAGTCATTTCTGTTTGATAAGTGGAATGATGTGAAAAAACAACTATGAGAAATTTCTTAAATAATAACAAATCTTTACTTACAGAAAGACAAATCAAAATTACAAATGTTCCATATTTGAGTCCACATTATGTCCTCAAAATTTAACAGAATCAAACTTTATATCATGTTTTATTAAAAATAAATTTCATTTGGATTAAGCAAAAATAATCCAGCATATTACAATAACTTTCTATTGTTCAACTAGTCAGAAGTTCTCATTTATCAATTTATTCATACAATGATAATAAGCTTCATATAAATAGTGTTGCTTTTATAAATATTTAGCATATTTAATAATAATAATAATAATAGCTTATCAATCCAATAATGGAGAAATTATAAGACAGATGTATATTGTCTATCTATGCCTAAAATAAACCTTAAAATTTTAAAATTAATTATTTATCATATTTAGTCCTGATAATTAGAAAAGCTCAAATATAGGATTGCCACATGTTCAATATATTATTCTCATTTAAATCCAACCATGAATGCTATAGAGATAAGGTCGATTTTTTTTTCAATATCTTGACAAAACCAATAAAATGCCAGATAACGCCATCATAAAATCTTACACATGCTTTATTAAACATACTATAAACATCTTCAATAATAATAAAGTAACACAGTGAAAGTATGATGGCATAATTCATAGATGTGCCTACTTTTGAGGGGTAATAAAAAATCTAGGACTAGGACCTTGTCACTAATCAAAAAAAAATAATGAGAATGCACACCAGGGACAATATACTACAGAGGAATTGCCTTAAAAATAGAGAGTCTAAGCTACAATTTCTAAAAATATATGCCATGAGCATATAAATGCTAGAAAGACAACAAATAATAAGAGATACAATGCTACCCTCCCTTTTGAAAGATAATCTAGCATTATAATGACAGAGAATCACACTACCATCTTTAAATATACTGGCTATAAAGCACTCCTAAAATAGAGAGAAATAAATCTGACATTTCTAACAAAAATACAATCCCTAACAAATATGATAAATAATAATAATGCCAAATATTGCTCTATTAACATTAAGCAATAAATAATTATAAAACAAAAACATTAAGCAATAAATAATTATAAAACAAATCAGAAATATAATCTATTCATTTAGCTTGTAGCATAACAATATACCTTCATAAATAAATTATTCATATTTTTAAAATAGGAAACACATACTTTTTTAAAATATATAAATATAATAAAGTACTAATCTGAGAACTTTAATCTCTAATATCTCAAAATATAGCCTATAACATGAAAATAATATACGCATAATTAAAACAGGAAAAATCATAATACAAATAAATTCAACCTTTTTACCATTAAATTATGCAATGTTGAACACATTTCTTTTGGCTATCCTTACTAAATTTAAAAAGTTTTGCTAGCAGGTATAGGATAAATTTATAGCCATTCATTAAATACATTCATGGATTTAAATTATAATAAATGTTCATAATATTGCAGTAAACATAACTCAAGTTCTTGAACTGAGGTTTTTAAATTAATCCATTATACAAATTATTTCAATTTATAATAGTAACATAAATACAAAAACAAAACTCTCCATATAGTAGTGCTACTCAGTGCAAGCCAGAGCAATCAATGGATGCAAGAAGGTTTATGCATAAAATTCCCATCTAGTGCATACTTGTCCAATATCTCCAGACCAGTTTCTAGCTTATGGCTTTCATCAGTGAGGAGCTTTAGATCTGACTTGCACTGGGTGATGCTATTTTATGGAGCATTTTCCCTCTACTTAAACAGCTCATGTAAGTATAAAAATTTGATCATGTGATATTTAGTAATGTAAATATTGTATAATAAAGTAGTTCTGATAAATAACATTTATCAAATATTAAATATTTGCAGGAGAAAATATTTAATTCAAATATCCTATCTGTGACCACAGTGATCCAATAGCAATGCATGGTGGTAAGAAATCACAAGTTTTAAACATTGTTTCTCAAAACATTTATTAAACTAATTAATATGGGTGATATATTACAAATATGGATAATCAACAATTACAATATTAGATGAGTTATGGAACTAACATTATTGAGTTAAACAGGGTTAGGTATTTAGTGGTTACGTTCTTTGTTAACTTTATTAGAGAGTCTGATATAGCTTCTATGTCTTTTGAAAAATGAATGTTGTGGCAAGAGTTTTGTCTCTTTGTTTAATTTTCTCTATGCTCTGAATAAATAATGAGTTTTCATCTGGCTTGGGATGTTGGTATTGTGCCTTGCACCTTACAATCCAAATGGCATAGACGATGAAAATTGACAGCCTGATTGTAGGAATATCTCTTCTACGAATGCATTCTTTTATATTAAGTATTTTGTAGTAATCTATCTTTGAATTGTTAAATATTATTGTTCTAATATTACCTAGACCCATGCATGTTTTAATTATGTGGTCAAATGTTTCCTCATCCTGCCACAGCTGTGGCAAATTGATTGGACTTTGGTGATAGATCTTTTATATCTGAGGAACCAGTTGACCGGCATGGCATCCAGATTAATTTTAAGTAAGTAATCTAAGTATTTTGGTTCTACAGACCAATACTTGAACAGGGTAATCAGCTTGTGATTAAGTTATTTCTATTCTTGTAGAAGAGATTTGATTATTTTGTTTAAGGATGCGATGGGCATCCCACAGCTTGATCTTGCTTTCATAGTTGTTATGAGCATTTGTATTTTGTTGCATTGTTGACAGGATTAGGTGGTCAAGCCAGCTTAATTTTTTTGGGGGTGGGGTGTTGGTAGGAATTATGGATTCGGTGATCTGGTCATGGCCATACTTTTGGACTAGATTATATATCAGAGTGTGTGATTTCTGATAGTTTATTGAAGTGATGGAATGTAGAGACATTCCATTTAATCTTTTGTTTTCCTGCATGTTTCTCATGCTGATGGAAACAGTTTGCCCTTTCCATAGTAATGTTGAGCAATATTGCTCAATTTTCTTGATGAATGTTTTATTTGCATTCATCATTGGCAGGTAGTATGCAATTTTGCTGTAAATCTTTATATTTAGCAGTGAAACCTTACCATAGAGCGAAAGGTATACCTTTGAGAGGGTCTTAGTGATCTGGTCTGTGGACTGGAGGATTTTTTCCTGAAGTTCTTTAGAAATTGCTGATTGCGATTTTGAAATATTAAATCCCAGAAATTTCTGTGGTTCAGCTTGGAAGCGCGATTTGATTTTTTTTCCAGATAGGATAGACCAAGCTGTGGATTTTCCTGTATTTATTTTTAGGTCTGATAGATTGGTATATTTGTCCAATATTTCATATAGTGTGTTTAGATATTTCTGAGTTGGCAGAATGATCAAGACATCATCCATGCAAGTGACTGCCTTGATCGCTCTTTTGAGTCTGGGTATATATACTCCAGGAAGGTTATCTTCAATGTCTTTAAGAAGTGGATTGATGTAGCAGGCAAACAGGAGAGCACTGAGTGGAGATCCTTGTGGGATTGAAGTATTCAGAGTAAAACTGTTTGTATATACTCCATTGAGTGATATGTGAATTTCCCTTTTGTGTAGTAAATTGTCCAGTATCTGAATTATCTGGGAGGGAACACCAAGGCCCTCCAAAATATTCAGCAGTGTGCTGATATTGACTGAGTCAAATGCCTCAGATATGTCAAGTTGTACGGCAATGGGCTTGGATTTTCTGTTGGTTCTGATGTAATCCAAGAGTATTTTGGTTTCACCAATCGCCGTGAGTGCTGATGAGCCTTTTTTGGCATACTGAGAGGGCATATGACTCAGGATTTTATGTTGTATCTTATCTTTAATGACACCCTCTATAATCTTTATTAAGAGTGGAGACATGGATATGGGTCTTATGTTGTTTATATCAGTAGGGTCTTCACTCTTTTTGATAAATGGAACCAATGCAACTGGATATAAATTTTAATGAACCTTTGCTTTTGCGCAAGATGGTCAATCATTAACATGATGATTGGGACAGTAAAATTGCTTAAGTGGGAGAGGAGAAATTTAGGTATCCCATGCATTCCGTGATGGATGCTGTCTGGAAGGGAGCATAGTTTGTTTTTAATATCTTGGACTGTGATCAAATGATCATCACTGGATGAATGTCTTGTCCAATCATGATCTACTGATGAGTTGTGTTTTTTAATTTGTTTTCAAAGTGTAGTTTAATTTTTTCAAGCATGTGGTATCCAGTCATGCTGGTGCCCTGATGTTTAATTAGTATTGGAGTATTTTTTTTCTGTGGCCCCAGTGCCCACCTGAGATATCCTCTAGTCCAACAATATTGAGGAGCCAGATATATCTTGGATCTTTTCAGAGGCACATATTCAGCAAGGGCTTTTTGCTTTGCTTTATATTCATTCTTAAGTGAGATGATGTCATCTATCAAGTTGCTTTCGGTAAATAACTGTTTAAGTTGAGCATTAATGTTCTCTAGGTCCTTTAATAATGAGGTTGGGCACTTTGACCTGCAGGAGTACTGGACTATTAGAGTTTGGAGAACTCCCACTAGTGCAAACCAAGCCTCCTCAGATGGTCTTGAAAGTATATCTATTTTCCTAAATAGAATATATGCCTCTGATGGGATGGCTTCAGTGATGTTGGCCTTTGTTAGCATTCTAATTGTTTTGTTGTGATTCAGTTGTGTGAGGTTATCAATTTGCATTGAGATGACCACTGCAATGTGGTCAGAGAATGCTACAGGCTGAAGCACTGCCTCCATAATGTAGTGGAATTTGGGTGTGTAAAAGACCAGCTATCAAAGATCTGTGTCTTCTGGTATAGAATGAAAAAGCACTATCTGGAAAAAAACCTTTACCGCTAAGAAAACCTCTATTCAGAAGATGAAGGTATTTATTGACAAATTCTCCATAGGAAGTGTTAAAATCCCCAACAATCACTGTTGGCCAGCTACTGGTGGAGATTATCAGGTTGATGCTATTAACTATTTTAATATATGAACTGACATTGTTAGGAGTGTATATGTATATAGCATTAAAGGTGGTAGTTCCATATGTGAGTTTGATAGATATTATATTTTTGTCTGTGTAAGTAATTTTAAAACTATCTGGAGCATTTTTACTATTTATAATTATGTCTACTCCTCCAGCTGCTACATTATTAGTGCTAAACTGAGTGTAACCCAGTTTGGATAGTTCTTCCATGATAATACTGCTGGAGTTTATGTGATATTTAGTTTCTCCCATGAATAGTATATGTGGTAGGTTGTTTTGAAACCAGTGTTTTATGGCATATACACGGGCAGTGGAGTTGATACCTCTTATATTCAACCCCACAAACTTACAATTAATAGTCTGCACTGTGTTGGTGACTGCTATAGATAACTGCAAGAGGGTTTATAGATGGTGAATTGGTCTTTGGTCTTATATTTGGTCGGAGGACTTGAGAATCTTCTGAAAAGGTTGGTGTTAAAAGATTGACAGATTCATATGTGTCTTCTCTTTCTATTCCATTTGATGGGTTTGGAATTATAGGGTTACTTGTCTTATCTTCTTGATACTGCTTGTTGTGCTAGATTTAATAGTATTTGCTGGAGCTATGAAATTACAACCTTCATCTTCTGAGTCTGCCTTTTGGTTTGTGAAAGATTTTCTTTTATTGTTTATAATTATGGATTGTGTATGCTCCATTTCAGTTTCATCATTAGGTTTATACTCAGATTCAATGTGTGTTTTGTTTTTACAAGATGACTTCTTAATTATTTTGTTTTGAGTCTTGCCTCTATTGAGATCTGGTATATGGTTTTGCAAAGGTAGCATTTTATCCTGATTGTTGGTGTGTATCAGATTGTATGGATGTTTTTGATTGTGTGTAGCTGTGTTTAAATCTTTTGGTTTTATCTTTGTTGGTATAGGTACATTGTTACTTGAGAACTTTGTGTGTTTTGTTTGTTTGTGGTAAGTTTAATGAAGTTTTAAAACTTAGTAATTGGTTATCTCTTTGAAGTGAATTGGTTGAGTTAATATTTTGGTCTATTGAGAAACACTGCTTATCACTTTGGCTTGTTTTGGGTAAGGGTTGCACATTTTGATCTATTTCTGAACATTTATGGTTTTGGTTGTTTCTTTCTCCACACTGGGAGCAATTCCTTGTCATGCACTCTCTGATCAAGTGTGTTCTTTGACCACAAGCAAAGCATTGGGGTCTTACTCCAAGAAATGTAAGAATCATAGGAGCTCCCTTGAAACTGATGGTAGTGGATATATCTGTAGGTTTAATTCCTTGTTTCAGATGCAATTCAAACAGCAGTGTTAGATAATATTGCATCACCAGCCCTATCTTTTGGTAAATATACAAAATTTGTATATCTTTCCAAATGGGCTGAGGGTGCTTTGAAGCTGATCTTCTTCAAAACCAGAAATGCAGTTTTTTATCTTGCCAGATAATGCTGATGTTCTATTGAAGTCAACATAGCAAATAAAATGGTTATTGATGGTCCTATTGTTGACTTTGAAATTATTTCTTTCGGCCCAAGTTTTGAACTCGACCGCTATATAGCAGTCATTGGGATGTGTTAGTATTCTGTGAATGCCTGCATCCATAGACCCTTCTTTGATCATTGCACAGAGATCAGAGTCTATGGAGAATTTGATAAGTGAGCAGTTAGGGTCTGTGATGGCCATGACGAGACTCTTGTCACTATTATAATTCAGCAGTGATTTAAGCAAAAGATTAGGGATGGTTCTATTAAATCAAAATGATAGATGATTATATTAGTCTTCTTCATAGTTGTCTGTTGTGAATATGTATTTATCTGTGGATATATTAGCGGGTTGTTTGTTAAAATTATCTTTCATGAGATCGAGTAGTGTTGAGTTAGTTGGGTTTACCCGCAATGCATTTTCAGTTACTGTTGTGTTGCGATTTCCTGAGCTAGAATAGGAAGAGTTTTTATCTGTTACTCTTATTTTTGCTATATTAGCATAAGTGTTTCTATTTTGTGCACTAAAGCTTGTTTGTGGTTGATTTATATGTGTATTATTTTTATTTGCTTAAGTATTATCTGTTGCAATATTAGATTTTCCTGAATACGTGCAAGTGTTGACGGGGTTTCCGTTTTGCGCTCCTATCGGTAGCGCTTGTTTTCCTGAAGGTTTAACATTACTATTTTTCCCGATTAATATGTCATTATTTCCTGTGGATATGCTGTGAATTATTTCATTGTTTGATGATTTTAAAATAAATGTGTTATTACTAATTTGATTTTTGTTGTTTAATTTCGGTTTTGAGTTATGATTATTCTCTGATGGATGATCTTTCTTCATAAAATCTGCGCTGCCTTGACCGATGGCTTCATCCCGGCCACTGCAAGTATCGGATCTAATTTCATGTTGGTTAACTTGATTTTGTAAATTATTGTTGACTAATTCCTGACAATAATTGGAATTTTGTTTTATATTTTCTTATTCTTTTATTGTTTGAGTTTTATTTTTCTGTTTGATATGATTTTGAAAATCACTGTGATTTTCCTTTACGTGATCAGCTATATCTCCTGCGTAAAGGTTTGGGCTTGCATTAATGCTGCATCATGCTCCGAGCTTCATATTTTTTTTGTTCGCTTTTTTTAATTTTATTTGTGTCGGAGTTTAATTTCGGCTTTTTGGGCAGAATTGCTTGTGTTTTATTAGATATTGATTGTTTATTTGTATTTACTTTTATTTTTGGGACTGAAGAAGCTTCGCTATTGATGAGTGAGTCCATGCTATCCATTTTAAATAAACTTTTATTATTTTGTCCGGAGATTATGTAAGTGTCGATACCCGAGCTTTATGCTCTGGGCTCCGGACTTTTTTTGATTCTTTAGATTTAACTGATGTAATTTTTGATTTGCTTTCACATTTATCGTATGTTTTCCTAATGTAGAACACACCTGTAGTTTTTTGCTAATATTTTCTTCTGTTTTAAGGTCTGTTGTTTCTTTCGATGATTGATAAATTAACTCGTTTGAATTGCTAGAAGATTGTGAGCCCAACTTGCTCAAGTCACTATCCGAGGCTAGGATTTCTGATTTTCTTTTTTTCATTCTGGGATAGGGCATTGTTGTAGATGTTTATAAATTTTTAAAGTGCAGAAAAATGATTTAAGTTTATTGAATGTTATGTTTTTAGTTAAATTTATACTTCCAAAATTTTATCCTATGAAACATTTTAAAATTTCATATATTGTTTATTAACATTTCATTGTAGATTGATTGTCATTATTACCCCACCTGAAAAAAATGATTTCTCTTTCATGGGGAGAAAACAGAAATAGTCGTAATAAATAGTTTTCTCGTGTTGTTCCAATAATAATATAAAGTCTTTTGATGAAATACAGCTCAAGTAAATTATTTTACTGATGCATAAAATTATTATTACTTTAACATTTTTTTGTAGATTTAATCATTGTTAAATATCTGAAAAGATATTCATTGTATCAATATAAGGTTCTTATCGTGAATTTCAGGTAAATGCACTCAACACAATTTGACATAAATGAATATTTTAAAATAAATATCAAGAAATTATTAGTATTTTCTGTAATGTCCTTGCCAATAAAATAATTAAATATTCTGTGGCAACTTTATTAATAACACAGACATTCAGTTTGACTTTAAAAGTGATACTTGTTCTTAAGTCATGATAATGGTAACAATAATAATTTTTGAAGTTTTCCAATGCAGCAAACTTTTAAAATAATATTCTAAACTGGTGGTCTTCAACCACTGGGCCGCAGAAGTTTTCTGCCGGGTCATGCTAGACTGGCAAGAAAGTTAGTAATAACAAAATAATAAGATTTTAAACTTTTAATTAATATAAACAGTTTTTTATTTTGTCATCGCATTTTTACTCTGTTAAAAAATAAGAAACAGAACAAAAACGAAATCTAATCAATAATACATAAATTAATTTGTTTTTCTATTTATCACAGATGTTTATGGAGAGATAGAATTAAATTTATTATTTTTCTAAAAAAAATTCAAAATTAAAAAAAAAAAGGTTTTTTATTAAACAAACTCCAATTGACTTTGGATAGCCAATCACGGTTGCTTGTCGGCATTGTTTATGTGTTAAAACAAGATCAAAACTTTTGACTTTTTCAAGTTTCATTTTTTTTTGTTTAAAAATACGCCCACTTTTTTTTTTGGCCTATAAGGGGATATTTTTTGGTTTTATTTGTATACTGCTAATATACTAAAACTTTTATTTTTAAAACCAATTTCTGTTAACCTTTTTTTAAAAATAAAAACAAACAAAAAATAACTTTGCGATTTTTTTTTTTGGCTTTATTTCCTATTAATTACATTTTTTGATCCTTTCAACACACCAGCACAAAAAAAATTACAATAACATCAAAACTTCAGACTTTTACATGTTTCGTTTTATTTTTTCAGATTTAAAATATGGCAAATTTTTTTTTGACAGTACAGTGATTAATTACATGATTTCTATTTTGCCCTTACTAGTATCAAAAGACAACCTCCATATATATATATATATATATAACCATCTCATATATTTAACATTAAATACAGATATTACATTTATCATAATCATTGCCATGTAATTACACTAGCTATGATATTTCCCAACATTCAGGTGAATAACATTTTATTCTTGAATGTTTTAACAATGAAATAATAAACATAGAAATGCAAGTACATTAATGAGAACGATTGGTATTGTACTGTTTTCTGTGTTCAGCATGTGAAGGTAAGCAACACCATTACAATACACAATAACTAGTGTGCTATTTTGGTCAGTTATAACAATTATGCTTATCTAAGGCTAAGCAGGTTTCATCTATATGAAAATTTATCTGTAAACTTCTGCTGGTCTGCGAAATCTTATCCTTATTTTTGCTGGGCCGCAGGTGTGAAAAGGTTGAAGACCACTCTTCTAAACATATTAACAATGATATATATTACCATTAAGCTGGCAGATATAAAGACTTCAGTTCTTTTGGTGTTTCAGTCTAGATAATTATGTCAAGACAGTTTAAATTACCCTATCATACTGAGCTTAAAAAACAATACATTTAAAGAAAATTATACTTTTAAAATTTCAAATATGACTGTTAAAATTAAACAATTGAAGTGAGACAAATGTGTGATGAAGAGAAAATGAGAAAATAGGAAAGAAGAATGATGTCAAGGGTCCAGTCTCATCTTATCTGTACTATTGGTCATATGACCATTCTGCCAGACTGTTTATTAACCATTTAATATATGACCTCTTTCCTGATTAGTTCAAATTCTTGATCTATCTATCACTAGGGAAGGTTGTTAATCAACAATTATCTAATTAATATTCAATTTTACAATAAATCAGTTTTTAGATATTTGAATTAATTAAAAAGACTTACTGGTTATGAACAAAAATAACCAATTAAAAACAACAAGGGATAAAATTAAAAATATTACATAATTAAAATTTATATTACATCTTTAATAAAAACAAATATTAATACAATTTAACACCTTTATTTATTACTGTTTTAAATTTAAATAAATAGCTCAAAATCGATTTTAAAACTTTTTAAGAATATTTTAAAAATAAATAACATTAAATAAATATAATATTTATTCATTTATACAATATTTATTTATTCACTACTTTAAAATTCTAACTTTAATTACTAGCTTTATTAAATTATTTTTTAATTAAATTAATCTAAAATATTTAACTAAAATGTTAACATTAAAATGAATTATAATATTACAGTTTTAGTTTTAGGTACCAGCAAACTAAAATAGGGTTTAAACCCGGTTTCTGAACTTTAAAATTAGTACCTTTTTTAAACATTACTTAAGTTACAATTTTCATAAGTTAGACTTCTTAAGTTATAACTCTTATAATTTAGACTATGTAAAATTATTGTACAGCTGAATAACAGACAAAATACTGATATAGGAGCTATTATGTAAAAATTTATAGCATTATAAAGTATTAGCAACAATTTATTCACAATAAAATTAAGTTATATACTTGTTTTAGATGTCTTGGCACAAAAATTTAACTTAACATTTAGCTTCTGCCAAAGCTAAAGGTTATACTATATATATATATATATATATATATATATATATAGTCAATTCTAAAGTTAAGTAAGCTTAAAATGTTATTAATACACTGTACAGGCTTACACACACCTGCACATATATGTAATATATAAGGGATTCGAACTCAGACTTTCACACGATCCTCAACTCTCCATGCCTACTTTTTAAGAAGTGTAATCAAAATGAATGATTTTGAGAATTTCCCCCTCCTCTTTTTTTTCCTTTTTTTTTACAAGCCACAAATTTATTTCTTATTAGCTTCTTACACATTATTATACAAAAAATAAAATAATTCCATTTAAAAATAGAAATTTTAAATTTACCAGTTGTCAATTGTTGTAAAGGAAAAGCAATAAAGTTTAGTTAAATTTAAAGGAAAAGATTCTCCTTTCAAATGCTAATTTTTAAAATTATTTTTGAATAAAGATTAATTTCCAATCTTCAAGATTTGATAGGACAGAAATTTACTTTGTAGAAGCCAAAATTAAATTAAAAAAAAAAAATTACAAAGTTAACAACAAAAAAAAAAACCTATGTAATTAAAAAATATTTTTCATTGCTTATAAAAATATTTCTATTTTATCAATTAAAGTCCAAGTAATTTACCACTATTTTCTTTTAATTCATAATATAATAGGAAACAACAGTCATTAAATACAATAATCTCCAAATGAAAAAAATAAAACCTCGAAAAATTATATAATAGAAAGAAAAATACGAAACTTAAGATAAAAGGAATATACTGTATCTAAAATGATAGAATAAAAAAAAATATTTATAACAAAAAAAAAGCAAACAAAAAACGAGAGAGGATTGAATCAGTTAAGTAAGTAATCCAATGCTTTGTGGATTGAAAGATCACATGACATTTGAACAATAAAAATAATGCAACTGAGTTGTGATCCATGGAACACATGTTTTGTGGATTGAAAGATCACATGACATTTGAACAATAAAAATAATGCAACTGAGTTGTGATCCATGGAACACATGTTTTGTGGATTGAAAGATCACATGACATTTGAACAATAAAAATAATGCAACTGAGTTGTGATCCATGGAAACACATCCTGCTACTACAGTAAACCACAAAGAGCAGAAAGAGTAATTTTTGGATTCATTATTATAAATTGCTTTTAAATGAGATAATAGATTAATGCTGGAAATTACATATGTGAACCACTCATAAATCAATATGGTCATTCAAACTCCAAAAGAGAGAGAAACTACTCTAGAAATAAGTTGTGCAAAGACTACAAAAACTATCCTGTGAACCACAAATACTTTTCATATGATTCACTTTGCTGATTATCTGATACTTTACATGTTTTAATATTTTCAGCAGAAAACTTTTCTTCCTGAAGTAATATTTCAACACTGCATCTAATTATATCCAGTATATTCTGTTCTCAAAACAGGCAAAACTCTCTATACGTGTTGCCATTCAATGCAAGCCAGTATAATCAATGGATGCCAGAAGGCTTGTGCATAAAGTCCCCAACTAGTGCATACTCATCCCATATTCCCAGACTAGTTTCTGGCTTGTGGTCTTTGTCAATGAGGAGCCTTGGATCCGAGAGCACTGCACCTAAATCTTAGGATCTAATGCAACCCTCCAGCAGACACCTTTTACCTCTACTTAACTACAAAACTATGAGTCTTAAATTGAAAACACTGTAATATTTTAATCCAAGCTCATCTCAGTTTAGTACCTATACATTTTGGTGACTTTGATTCTTTAATAACCACAGCCACCACTATTCTATTAGGCAGGATTGGTTTTAAGCCAATAAGCATCACATGATCACCATTTCCTGTGCTTCCTCATAACTGTTATCAAAACAGGCAAAACTCTCTATATGTATTGGGCAAGCATGGTAAATGGTGATCATGTGATGTTTATTGGCTTATATTTTGTTCTCCACTATATTTTGCCAATGAAACCAATCAACACCACAGATCTTTAGAATGTCTTTGAAGTAATATTTATAAAATAAATGTGGTTTACTTCTGCCATGAAACCATGCTTAAGTATATTGTAGAACAGACTTATTTGTTTCATGTCCAATCCCAATAAGTCTTTGATTTTACAATACAGGACTCTATAATATCACATCTAGGAAGTTAAATAACATACTGATTGCTTTTATGATTCTTGTATTTTTAGAATTTTATGAAGCATCCTTAAATGAAACTTCTCTAATGACTTTATAATGCATTGATATGGTATTTACATCTCACTTCCATATGGAAAAATATTCTATATACAATGGACTTGGTTGTGATAGTTATTTTTCTATGCAGAGATATTTTCATACTGGTGATTTCATCACTCTGAAAATTACATTGGTGAATATAAGGGCTATAATTAGAACAACAACAAACCATTACTAATAAGCAATTTTAAAATCTAAAATGTTCGCCATATCCCAATAGTACATCAACCAATCATTACAATGTTCTCTGCTTATCTTTAACACCTGCTGAAATTGAGAATCGTAAGCTTGAGAAATGAATGAGAACAAATGAGCATTCGTCATAACTTTCAACTCAGTGCAGGATCAATGTTTCTCCGATGCAGTTTCATTGATCCATAGTTTTCTTCTCTGCATCATATCAGCAAATTTATTTCATCTACCAATCTTACATATGGTCTCTTTCTAGGTAGTTCTTTTACAATCTCTCTCAAATCCGATTTAAAACTTCACTGCCCATTTATTATCATCTCTTTTAGAAATATGTCCAGCCCCTCTCCATATCAGTTTTTTTATACTTTCAACGATGTTAATGATAAACCACTGAACACCACATGATCACCATTTCCTATGCTTGCTCATAACTGTTATTAAAACAGGCAAAACTCTCCATATAGTAGTTCCACTCAGTGCAAGCCAGAGTAATCAATGATGCCAGAAGGCTTGCACATAAAATCCCTATCTAGTGCCAACTCATCCAACATCCCCAGACTAGTTTCTAGCTTGTGGATTTCATCAGTGAGGAGCTTTGGATCTGAGAGCACTGAGTGGCACTACTGTTTGGAGAGTTTTGCCTGTTTAGATGTTAGTGATACCTGTTTGCTCTCTCACTCAAGTATTTTGCTTTTGATCTCCTGTTGTTATTTCTAACTTACGTCTTTCATAATTTATTGAATGGTATAAAGTCTGTGATTTGCTTCTGTTAAACCTCTAAACATGAATGATACTGCTATTATACCTACATCCTCAAAATACTTTCTGATTTATGGATTTTATCTATAAAGAGCCCACTTACGAGCCTAAAGTGTTCTTCAGCATCTTTATATTATCAAGGTTAATAGTTTCATATTCAAAAAGAACTGAGTTTTGAATCTAATCCAACTTATTTTGTATAGCTCGCTATACATCTACCACTGTATAATACCTTTTTGTATCTCAGCAACCCCATTTGGACACTACCTCTAAGCACCTTTTAGACTTTGGCTTGAATGGCTAAGCACCTTTTAGACTTTGGCTTGAATGGCTTGTACAACAATGTCATATGTCTTCCTTTGCTTACATTTAATATGTTTTTAGAACCAGTTTTTTTCATGCTATTCTGGTGCCATCTATTGTCAGCTTAAATGAACTAGATATCAGGTTATTTTATTTTAAAAATATATAAATATTTTTTTTAAATTCTTTATAACCACTCTTTACTAATTATTATTTATTCCATGTCGTAATTCATAGTAAGTCTTATAACATTTCTTTGCCATTTATAGACACTTTTCAATCTTCATTCCCTACCTTTTTATCATTTTATTGCTAACAAAAGTTTCTTTAATATTTTACTTTTTCCACAAACTTTTTTTTAAAAAAATCTTTTACTCAAATAATTTCTTTTATTTAATTTAATCAATAAGCCTTTTTTCCCCAACTCTTTTCTTAAAAAAAAAATTATATATGTATTACCTTGCCAAAATTTGGCAAGATTTCTTATCAAAGTTCTAAGTCCTTTGGCATACAAGACTCAGTCCTTTGTCAGGGATTCTAGACACTTTGTAGAATTAATCAAGAACATGAAAATTGAAAGAACTGACTTACTGTCTAGCTTTGATGTGGAAAGTTTATTCACGAATATACCATGTGAAGAAGCATTGTCTATTGTAAGGAAAAGGTTAAATGATGATAATAGTTTACAAACCAGAACAGCTCCACCTATTGATAGTATAAAGAATTATTA
Source organism: Epiperipatus broadwayi (assembly GCA_028023455.1). NCBI lineage: Eukaryota > Metazoa > Onychophora > Udeonychophora > Euonychophora > Peripatidae > Epiperipatus > Epiperipatus broadwayi. The sequence goes on from JAQFVV010000006.1 coordinate 12,724,537, forward strand.
ATATTCTGTATAACAACAACTTACTTTCAGTACAACTCAGAATTCTTTCAACAAAATCAAGGAATGGCTATGGGCTCACCATTGTCTCCCCTGATTAGCAATATTTACATGGCAGAACTTGAATCCTTAGCCATAAAAACTACTCATTATCCACCTAAAGTTTGGCTTTGCTATGTGGATGATACATTTGTTATATGGCCACATGGTGAAGCATTGCTACAAAATTTCTGTAAACACATCAACAATATATTCCCTTTAATTAAATTCACAATAGAATCAGAACAAGAACAAAAATTGGCATTCTTAGATATTCTTGTGACAAGACTTCCTCTTGGCAAAATCAAAACTACAGTTTACTGAAAAACCTATAAGAAAATACCTAATCTATATATCCAATTACACTAGAAACAAACCATGGAGTTATACTATTACTGTGAAACAGAGCAAAAGAAGTTTGTTCAGAAACCAATGATTTGGAAAAAGAAGAGATCTATATTGAACAAACTCATGAAAAATGGTTATCCACTAGCTGTTATTAAGAAAATGTTAAATAAACAACAAAAATAACCATCAAGAGAAAAGAATTATTGGTACTGTAGTATGCCCATACATTCCAAAAATAGCAAACAAATTAAGAAAAATCTGCAATCAGTATAACATCAGAACAGCTTTCCAGACCCATGACACACTACAAGGAATTCAAACATCTACAAAGCCTAAACTTGAAATGTTGAAAAGAAAAAAACTGCATCTATAAAATACCATGAGAATGTGTAAGAACATATATTGGTGAGACTAGACACCCCACTGAAAAGTGCTTGCAATATTATAAAGTGATGATTAGAAGAGAAAAAACAGATGTGTCTAAGGTAGCAGACCATGTATGCGCCAATGAAATGTTCAATTGGGAAAATACAAAAATATTGGATAGAGAAGAAAAGATACAAAGAAGCTGTTCACATGACAATGGCAAAAAATCCCATAAGCCAACCTAGTGTGACTATACATAATATATGTAAACCACTAATAAACTTGCTCATAGGAAAAACTGGAGAAATCAGGAGCAACCTCATAGAAAAGTATATGAAATTTCTACAGACTGTTGCCTTTGGCAGGATGGCTCAGTTGGTTAGAACATTACCTTAAAATTCAATATTCAAAAATCTAAGGTCCAGGTTCTAATTCCATGCTAGTACTGTCATTGGTCAGGCCAGAAGCACCTGAAGAAGAGGGGAGAATAATATCGCTCAAAATATTGTACATATACTACTAACCTGCTTGATGTGCTATTACTAGCAGTTGAATGTATTTGAATTATTTAAATTAAGTAATTTTCCTAAAAACATTCAATATGCATATTAGATGATGGAAATAGTCCAATATAAAAATAGAACTCACAAACTTTCAGAAAAACACTAACATTATATATGTTGAATTAAACATTTCCATAAATTATTAATATAATAATGAATATAAATGAGATTGTATCCATGTAAACAGAGACAACTTTTAGTTTTTGACATTGCTATGAAACTATAAATTACTATTAATTGACAATCCATGAGGCTTCTTATGAACCTATAATAGCGTTTTGTTGAAGTTTTTGTTATAGCCATATCTATTTTTATATCAGTTGAATTATGATTTTAATATAGAGTATAACAGCTACAAGTTATACATATGCACTTTTAATATTGCATCAAAATAAATTAGTAATATATACTTACAATTTGGAGCATTCTGTGTATATCTCTTTACCATGTAATGCTTTTATTGCCACTTTACTATTTCCCCCAACACCTTCACCTCTATTATTTTTTACAGCTAATACATTATCTGAATACAAACACAATATCACTTGATACTTTCCATTGACTATAGTAATATAAGAAACAGGTGTTTCCTTTCGCTATTCTAGTGCCATTTATTATTAGCTCAAATAATCAATGATTACTAGATCAGAGTGTAAATTAATTTACATTCTTCAACAAATTTCTGGATTTTGCTTTTATAAATGAATTCCTAGAATTCAAACTTAGAACCAATTCAGCTATGCATTTGACAATCATCATTAAGGTTTTGGGCCTAAATCAACCTCCTCGTATACTTATACTGATCTGACATCACGTTAATAAATATATATTTTAGTAATCCCATTTCTATTTTAAATGTAGAAAATTTATCCCACTACATTGGTATTAAGATTTGTAACCAAAACCAAGGTGTGCCTGCACTTGGAATAGAAGTTTTTAAATATAATTACTGACCTAGGTTTGGGTCTGTATGTATATATAATACATGGAGCAATTGGTTTCAATTCAAATTGTCTCAATTTCAAAATCTTAGAATTTTTTGGTTTAAAGCTATTACTTTTATAAAGCTAAGAAGTTTAATGTGTTGTCAGATACACAATTGCAGACTCCAACTTTGAATTCCGAGTTTTCATTAATAAAAACCAAAGTCAAAATTGGTCCAGGGCTAGGTAGTAAATTGCATTACTATCTAGAAACCACTGACTACTCAGTTTGATAACAGGTGGTGCCAGTGTAGAAAAAGAACTGCTCCTGTTTATAACCTTCTATTACTTTGTATTTTATTTTATCATGATCTTCAATTCTTTTATTGCTTCTGTGCAATTCCATACTTGTAGAGGATTTGAATACAGACTTTTAAGCTCCCTTCAGCTACCCACTCTATCTAATGCTACCAATACACATGACCACATATGTATGCAGAAGATAAATAATCTCCAATAGCCATAATTTATGCTGAAACAGCACTTATCAGTTGGTCTAGATCACCATCTCCCACACGCATATATAATGAGTGCTCGATTTATATTAAGATAGCAAATGTTCAAATTTTAATGAACAGACTTCAATCTACTCCACAGACTTCAATCTACTCCACCCACCTGATAATGGAATGCCCAAATACCTTGAAAATATATATATTATTTTCAATTCCTATTTTAGTTTCATCATTCTTAATTTTAACTTCTTCATAATCATAGTCTCTATGTGGTATCCACTCTTCAATTGATTTTTTTTTGAACAGCTTCAAACCCATTCACAAATGATCGACCACTGGAGTGAATGTTAATTATAAAAAAAAATTTGTTTTTCATCCAAAATAAACATATTCATGTTATCAAGTGTGCTCCTATATTGTCACTGCAGGGTTTGAGTGATAGCCTCAAGAGCAAAAAAATCCCAAATTAGGGTTCAAATAATTACTTTTATTGTTCAGATATCACACGACCTCCCAAGCACCCAATCTTTCAATTATTTTATTGTCTACTCCTTACACAATTAACTGTAATAGAAGAATTACATTGTCAAATGCTAAATAATCCTGAATTAAAGCTCAACCTGTCACTTCTAGGGTTTGGATGTCACATGACCTCCCAAACATCTAATCTTTAAAATATTTTATTATGTCTATACTCTGTATATTATTTTATTGCAATAGTAGAATGACCTTTTCAAAAACTGAATATTCCTGAATTAAAGCTCAACTTACTGTTTAAATGTCACATGACCTCCCAAGCTACTAGACATTCAGTTGTTTTATTATTACGATTACTCTCTATAATGCCATAATGACAGCTTTAAAAGCTGAATATGCTTGAATCAAAGCTTGACTTACCATTTGTAATGTTTGGATGTCACTTGACCTCCCAAGCGACTAATCATTTGTTTATGTTATTTGTTAAATCTATTTTCGGCATAGGTTATTGTAGTGGCAAAGTGATAGTAATAATAGCCGAAGTTTTCTAAATGACATCTCATCCTGTTACTACAGGGTTTGAACCCACCTAACTCTCAAACACTAAGCAATTAATTCTATATGCAAGATTTACTACAGAAAAAGAATGTCAGTGTCAACAATTAAATATTTCTAGAACAGAGATCAATTTGTCTCTTCCACCTGCTTAGATATCACATGACCATTGATTATGTTATTTATTATGTCTACCTCTGCTTTTAAAATAACTCGCACCTTTCATTGTTTATATGACAATATATCCATTTTGTTCCCCAAAGTTTTAAACATCTCGCACACTAATTTTACTATCTGTCCAAACCTGTTTATAATTGTAACATTCTAGTGTGTATTTTTATATTTTGTTTAAACCTCATAGCATTACTTAAAAACTAAACTAAATAAAATACCCTCTGACCTTGGTAGAATTTATCCTAATTAAATATATCATTTTCAGTGCTTAATGAGCATCGCTCTTATTGCTCTTGCTACTAAGACACTTTAAATACTTTATCGACAAATCTGTACTATCAATTCAATATGCTGTTCATCATACTTGAAAATGAAGCCTTATTTATTTATGATTGGTGTCATCTGTAATCAGCAATTAATCAGATTTTAATTGTGTATATGAGTTGGAGAGCAAACTGCTGCTATTAAAAAAATATCACCATTAAAGAAATAATTCTGTTTCATTCATGAATGCATACAACTACAAAAGATATATTGCCAATGATAATAATTTTTATTATCATTCATTAGGCTAGAGATTACCAAATAATGGATAATATTTCTGTGTTGTAATTTTCACTACACCATTCTCATGCAAGGTAGGGACTGATTTCGATTCATTTTTAATACCATTTGGAGGAGTATAATCATAAACATTTGACCGAAGACATGAAAAAAGATGTATAATCCCCAAGATGCATATTTTGTACTGAACCAGCACTCATCAGTTGGCCTAGATCATGACCTCTTGCACATATCTTTATCATTGTTATATATAGATACTCAATTACTACTAGTTTAATTGATAACTGTTAAACTTACTATCCTCACAACTTTGACACTAACCACTTAATGGAAATGTATTAATCATTTTTATTAGTCATTGATTAGATTAAAGATTATCCACTTACTGAATAATAATATGCAGTGTAAATTTCTCATGCAAGATAGAGACTGGTTTCTATCTCCTTTTAACACTTGATGGAGGAGTGTACCCATAAACATATTATTCATTAAGTGAATAATATCTAGCCTAATGAATGATTAATAAAAATTATTAATATACATCCATCAAGTGGTTTGTGTCATCAAAGTTGTCAGGGCATCAAGTTTGACCCATATAATTTATAAAGATATGGGTAAGAGATTGTAATCTGGATCGACTGATGAGTGCTGGTACAATGCAAGATGTTCTTGGAGTTCATATGTCTTATTCACATGTCTTTGGTTATATGTTTATGATTATATCCCTCCACACAGTATTAAAAGTGGATAGAAACTAATCTTTATCTTTCTTGAGAATGATGTAGTAAAATTTACATTATGGAATATTATTCCAATACTGTTAATATTTTATGTGGTAAATTTCCTGTATCCAGGTGCCTAGTTTGCATGTCTATTCTGAAATTCATAAATAATGACCAATTTTTTATATATGTTAGAAACATACAGTTTTTCTGCCATCACAGCTGTGCTACCTTCTGTAAACACTAGTATCCAGCACCTATTAGTTACTGACATTTGTGGTAGGTGGCACAATTGTGGTGAGAGAAAAAAAAGTATACTTCTATAATGGCAATTTTCAAGCAGGATTCCTGTAACCAAGTCATGTGATAATTTATTGGTTTTATATACAATCCTGGCCACAGGATAGAGGGGCTTATAGTTGTCAAATAAAAATGAAGGATACCATGAATTGGTTTCAGATCCATATCACTATACAGGCAAGTTAGCTTAGATTGAAAACATTTATATGTTGGGCAGATAGATTGATAGTAAAACATGAAGGTAAATGATGGCTACTAGATAAGGAGTGCATTAGATTCTAAAGGTATAAACAGTGGGCCAAAATCCAAAGTCTCTCAAAAGTACTGGATAGGGATTGGGATTTATTAATCACTATCACTTGACATCTATTAGTTACTAAATGTTACAATAGATGGCATAGCTATAGTGATAGGAAAAAAGGATGCTGCATATGCTGGAATCATATGATAAAATCATGGTGAAATTTTACTGGATCTATATCAATATTGGCCTTAGGACAGTACCTATAGTTATTTAAAAAACTAAAGACACCATAGTACAGATAGCTTCAGATATATATGAATATATAGCCATGTTGGCTTAGATTGAAAATATATATATGTTTTTTGATTTGGGTGGATAGATTTATAGTAAAACAAAGAGGTAAATGACATCTGTTAAAAGGAAGGTATATTAGATCCTAAAGATCCAGACATCAGTCTAAGATCTAAAGGTCCACAATGATAAAAGCCATAAGCTTGAAACCTGACTGGAATATTGAATAAGAGAGCATTCGTTAGTTACAAACACAGCTGTGATTAAAAAAAACAAGTAAACTGCTGGAGAATCATGGGATAGAATCAATGTGATGTTTTATTGATTAGATATACAGTGCATACATTTTTAGCATGTCTGTTCAGTTACTGCATCAAATTAATAAATGCCTCTGAAACTATAAAACCACATACACTTAATAAACAAATAATTAAAATGGCAACTTTTATAATGCTGACTTTATATTTAATTCATTTATTAAATATCATATGATCACAATTTCTTATGCTCACATAAGTTGTGGAAGCAGTGATGTGATGTGATGTATTTGGCTTCTCCTTAAACAAAGTCAAGAATATCTCAGCAACTATGCCCAGATAAACCTGTTAGCCACTTTATTTTCCATTCCCCACTCTAAGTCTTCCCATAGTCTGCCCCATCCCATTTCCACAACATAATCTTTGTCAACTCTATGGCCTTTAAATCAAAATCCCCCTTATCTTTTCGCAAACCCAGCATAAAAACTACTAACTCACTTTCTGTATTGTCACTTGTTCATACCTATTCTCCCATAACTTCATTATCTGTACCATTTCTGCTTGCAAGCATTTACATTCAATCAACAAATGCCTAATATTTTCTATACCTTCCTTACACAATTTGCATGCTAAATCACCCATAGTTTTCCAATTACATGTATATTCTCTTTTTGCTAAAGATCCCGTTCGAGCCTTAAACAATAAACTTTCCTTACTATTATCATAAATTAACTCGCTTCCAATATTCCGTTTACTTCTATATATATTTAAACTCTTCTTACCCTCCATACTACTTCTCCATCTCTCCAACTCCCTATTTTTTATTAATGCTTCTATTCTTTTATCCCATTCCTTACCACTATAACACTCAACAATCCTCCTAACACAATCATCCCACCTTTTATACAAGTATACCGATATAAATTCTTTATCCAAATCTTTTGCATACTGCATTACCTTTCTCACCCATCTTGTTACCTGCCCTTTACTCATAACCCAATTAAACACTATTTTGGCTATTCTTTTACTATCCATAAACTGCAACCTATCAAACATTTTCATTTTACTTTTTGCATCTCTCATATAGAAACTTGACCATCCCATTTCTCCTTGAATTGCCTCCTTTGCTGTCCACATCTCTGCATCAATGCATATCTTCCTACTTCCCTTTGTACTTTCTCTAAATAATCTAAAATCCTTTTACTAACACATAATGCATCATTACCATATGTTAACCCTGCTACTGCAACTCCCTTCCATACAATTCTAGCTACATCATATTTATTATATGAAAATATGATTAGTTTCTTTACCAAACCTTTTCTTTTCTTTGCTTCATTTACCAATTTTTTCTCCCATTCAACCAAGCAATTTTCCTGATTACATAAGATGATTCCCAAATACCTATATCTATCCACCACACTTAACTGTATATCCCCCAATAAAAAAACTATATCCTCCCTTTCCCCAGTATTAACCATCATTATATTTGATTTTTCTTCAATAAATTTAATCCCCATCTCTTTACCCACCCTTGCACATGTCCTCAACATAATATCCATATCTTCTCTTCTTTCTGCACATCAAAAGATATCATCTGCAAAAAAAAGACCCGACAAAGTATATACTCCTTTGCCACCTATTAATGGTATCTCTACCCCTCTTCCTAGTCTTTCTATTGCTTTTTCCATTTCACTCAAAAACAACAAAAACAAAATTGGTGACATAGGGCATCCTTGCCTTAATCCCACTCCATTTTTAACTTTAACTGATTCTATATCCCCTAATTGATAAGTATAATAATTATTTTCATATAATTTCTTAATAATATTTACTAAAGCTTCATCCATTCCCCAATTGGCTAATCCTACCCATAACCTATTTCTATTTACTCTATCATATGCTTTCTCTATATCTATAAAACTCATATATAATGATCTACCTGAATTCCTACTCATCTCCATAAGTTGTGTAACTACAAACAAACTATCTCCTATATGCCTATCTGACCTAAAGCCTCCTTGCATTTCCCCCACTACATTATTTTCTTCCATCCATTTTACAACTCTTCCAGCTATCATACATGCGAAAACTTTATATAAAACTGATGTTACCGCTATCGGTCTATAATTATTTAACTTTCTATGATCCTTACCCTTTCCTTTAAATAATAATCTTATTCTTGTATTACTCCAACTACCTGGAAAAACTGTCTTCTGCGCCATCTTATTAAAACATGATAACTTTGCTTTTGCTCTATGCCCTAAATTCATTATCATCTCTGCTGCCCATCCATCTAAACCTCTTGCCTTTCCACTTTTCAATCTCTTTCCTGCCTCATTCAATTCATTTTTTGTGAGCCTAATATTCCCACTACTAACTGCTTTCATGTTTTCTATCACTAATTCCTTCACATCTAACATCTTTTCTATGTCCATTACATATCTATTTAAGATTTTCTCTAGCTCGCCTCTAAAGCTACATTCTATTCCCTCATCATCTATTAATACTATCTCTCTTTCCCCTACATTTCTCCTTTTAATGTAATTCCAAAATTTTTTACTCCCATCTCTTCCACTTTTATTAATATCCTCCAACAATTTATTATTTAACTTCATCCTCTCTCTATAATTATCCATTTCAGCTAGCTTCTTCTTTTCCAAGTACTTTCCCCATTTAACATTAATATCATTTTCACTTTCTTTATTCTTAATAGCACACTTATATTCTCTGCATGCTTTTTTCCTCTCTTTTACTAACTCAAAAATTACTTTTATTCTTCTTCATACTCTCGACTAAAACCCTATTTGCCACTTTTTCTACTTCACCACACCAGTCCTTATACTCATCCCCAACTAATTGCTCCATGGTATACTCTTCCAACATATTCTTATCATTCTCTCTCCATCCACATCTTTCACTATTATTTCTACCTTTATTTCTATCCTCCATCACATTACTAACCATTTCTATTACAATAAAGTTATGATCACTATTACACACTCTCTCTTCATTATCAAACACCTTAATTTTTTGTATTTTATTCATTCCCTCTTTCTCTACCAATACATAATCTATTGTGTGAAACACATTATTGTCCATCATATACATTTGATAAATTCCCAATGCTCAAATTTACTCTTTGACAAAATTCCTTCAAAAACTGACCATTCTTATTATCTACATCATCAATTTCTTCAATATGCCCATTCATATCCCCTATAACCATTATTCTCTTCCCCTTTTCTTTAAAACTCTGTATATCCTTAACTAGGCATTCATATATACTATTGTTCCACTCCATTACAGTTTGACTATCTCCAGTGGTGATATATACTACAGCCACCATCCATTCTTGTCCACCCAACCTTATTTCAAACCACAAATGTTCTTGACATTTAACAGTATTTAAATTTTTTTTTGATATAACACCTATACCACCACCCCTTTTTTCTTTTCTGTTTATACCCTGCCATACTACCTCTTCCAAAATAGGTTCTTCTTCTTCTCTTAGATGAGTTTCCACTACTGCTAATACCTCAAGCCCTTCATTTTCAATTGCTTTATTTAATTCCAGCCATTTTTCTGGTCTCCTACCACCTTGCATATTCAAAAACCCAATTTTAACAATTTCTTCTTTCCTAACTACTCTTTTATAAATTCTTTTGCTTCCGTCTTCTCCATTACGTTTATAACAAACTTTCTTACCACTAATCTTACAAAACCATTCCCTCTCCACATCTACACTTATATCTAAATCAACCATCTTTTGCTTATTTCTTATATCCCCTTCATTCTTCTTCTTTTTGATAATATTACCAATTTAAAAGCCCACCCCCCTTTAAATGTTTCCCAAATTATATTCTTTAAATATCAGATTCCCTAAAACTTCACTTCCTTGTTTTCCTAAGTGCAAACAATCTTTACTATACAACTCCCTCTTTCCAATAAACCAATCCCATACATCCACAAACACAACATTATTTCTCTCACACAATTTTTTCACTCTCTCATTTATAGAACATGCCCTATCTAATAAATGCTTCCTCTTATCAAATCTTGGTAATAGTCCCACTACTCCTACTCTTTCTTTAATCTCTCTCAAATTCCTAATCAATTCTACATACTCATCCATTACTTTCTCTGATGGCTCTAACAAATTATTAGTCCCTACCATTACATATACATCTCTACTACCTTGCTTTCTTACTTTATCTGTCACATCCCGAATTTTTGCTCCAGGCAAACATACTCTAACATACCTGCTTCTATTTTCTCTTGCAAGTATATCCCCACATTCTCTTATTAGTGAATCTCCTATCAATACTGCCTCATAATCTACTTTCTCTACTCCATCTTTAACCTTTTCTACCACCTTCTGAATTTCCTTATCCATTTCTTCCTTATCATTTCTACTCAATAATTCCTTTATCTCCTCATGCTTCGTCTCTAACAATTTTAACTTTACTTCTACATCCTTCATTTCTTTCTCTATCTTACTTATTCTCTGTCTAACCATCTCCATTGCATTACTACTTCCTTCACCCATATTTTCTGACACTCCACTAAAACCATACTCTGTCTTATCTTTCTTAACTACATTTTGCTCCCTCTCCTCTGACTTTCTCTCTAGACTACCTACACTTAAAAACCACTTTCTCACCTCTTTAATCACATTTATACACTGACTACATATCCAGAAACCTGTTACATCCTTCCTATTCTTATTCAAACATTTCAAATGATACACCTCAGCACACACTGTACACTCTACTACTGCTTGTCTAACTCCTTTCTGTCGACCGTATATACATTGTGCCACACAAATGGAATCCATATTCTTATTTTTCAAATCACCTATTCTATATTTGATTCTTCAAACACCCTTATACTGAAAAATAAAAAAACTTTTTTTACTTTTTCCCAAGCTTGATCAAACTACAACCACGTGTTTACTAACGTTAGGCCTTTTATCTCAAAAATAAATGCCAATTTTAAAATTTAAAAACTCTCAGTAACAAACTTAACTAAAACGAATTAAACTTACATACAATTTTTTATAAATACCTCTTTATAATACCTCACCTAGTCTTCAAACACACTTATACAGAAAAATAAAACTTTTTTACTTTTCCCAAACCTGATCAAAACTATACCCACGTGTCTTCTAATGTTAGGCCTCCCAAACAAACGTTACCTTTTTTCTCAAACCAAATACCTATTTTAAATTCAAAAAACCTTCAGTAACAAACTTAACTGAAACAAATTAAACTTAGATACAACTTTTTTATAAATATCTTTATGCTATCACACATTCAACAGGAACAACTTTTTTTTTAAAAAAAAAAAACTTCTAACCTAAAATGGCGAACGAAAATCTTTCAGACAGTTAAACACAAAAATTTTCAATTTTTCAAATAACTCACTCTCTCGATCACAATTTTACTCTCATTCACAATAATTGTTTTTTATCTGACTGCTCTCAAAAGATCAATCTCGCAGGTAAAGAAAAACAGAACTAAAACAAATCTTAAAAATATCCAAATTCAACTTAGCTCCGTTTGCTTCCAACGCCGAATTGTGACAAACTCTCCATACAGTAGTGTCACCTATTGCAAGACAATGGATGCAAGAAAGTTTGTGATGAAACCCACAAGATAGAAACTAGTCTGGGAATATAGGATGAGTAAGCACTAGATAGGGATTTTGTACACAAATCTTTTTCAATCCACTGATTATTATGACTTGCACTAGATGGTCTACTATTGGAAGAGTGTCACTGTTTTTAAACCATCCATAACTACTTGAGTTTATTATTCTATAAGTAGAATATTTACCCTTATACTGTTTATAGTATAAGAAGTTGTTTTCTGGTCTTTCCCCTCGTATATGCAGTTCTTCAAAAAATTAATATGTGTACGTGTTTGTTACCAATTAAAACTTTTATTAAATATACAACTTCAGAAGTAACAAAAAGTAAAATTTTTAAAAATGGTGTAGATAATTTTGAAAAGTGATATTTTTAAAATTGTGCTGTGTATATTCAACATATACATGAAACACAATAATTGCATGTATATCTCAAATTACACACGCAAAAAATAAAATTACTCCAACTAATTGATATGCATTCATAAAAATATTAAATATGAAACAGTTTTGATGAAAAAAATACAAATTATTTATCTTTTTTTTTTTGTTCAAACAATTATGATATTATTTGCTCTAATTCAAACAAGTGATTTCCATATAGACTTTAAATGAATTTATTTCATTTTTTGGTTTTTCAGCTTTCAACTATTGGCGAGGATTTGTCAAAAAGTAAGTCTATGTGTTTGGAAAAAAAAGGTTGTTAAATAGATGTATTTACAGGGTCTTTGTTATGGATCTGAAACTTGAGTACTTAGCAAAAGAACATTCAAAGATATCAGACCATTCAATGTAGTATGGAGAGATATGGTGTCAGAAGTAGTATTAAACCATTAAAACATCACATGATTTTCATTCCTTATGTTTACACAATCTGTTAAAACAGTAACAACTCTCTCCATCAGTAGTGCCATCTGGTATAAACCATAGTAATCAATGGATGCTAGAAGGTTTCTGCATCAAAATCCCCTATCTAGTGCCTACTCATCCAAAACCCCAGACTAGTTTATAGCTAGTGATCTTCATCAGTGAGGACTCTTGGGTCTGAGAATAGTACACCTAGATCCTTGAATCTAATGCAACCCTTCAGAAGCCACCTTTTTTATCTTTTAACTTAGCTTGGGTAGAAAACATTTTTATATTTACATTTTGGGCATTAATTAAAGAGATAAAAGGTGGCTGCTAGAGGGCTGCCGAAGATCCAAAGATATAGGTGCAATGCTCTCAAATCTAAAGTACCTTTTTGATGAAGGTAACAATCTAAAAACTAGTCTGAGGTATTGGCTGAGCAGGGTCTGGTAAGGAATTTTAATGCACAAGTATCCACTGATTACTGTGGTTTGCACTTGGTGGCACCACTGTATGGAGAGAGCTGCTACTGTGCAGAAGCAGCAGAAGATAATAAAATATAAGGATAAGAGAACAAACAGGTATCTCTGACATCATTAAAAAATTAAAAGACCAAAATGGAGTTGAATTGCACAAGTTTCTAAACGTGATGACAATAGATGCATAGTTGAAGATTGAAATTGGATCTCAAAGGCCTGATAAAAGACCTAGAAAGTGACTGCAAGTAAGATGGCAAGATTAAATGAGAAACTAGAGGTGTGGAATAAGTGAATTAAACTTGGAGCAGCTTTAATATTGCAGTATATTGATGATGATGATGATGATAATTTATACAAGAGAATATTGGAAATAAATAGTAATTTGTAAGCTTAATGAACAATAGAATGCTAGCTAATGATAATGATAATAAAATGGTTCTATGCTTGAAAGTTCTAGTGAGTTCTAACATTGGAAAAGGTAGAGGGAGCCATAATACGTAGACCATTAATGACAAAATTTATCACTCTACTACTGCACCAGGCCAAGCAGGATGACACTAGCAATACCATATGAGTATACTAAATAATTCGTATTCTATTAAATACATTTCCTTTCATTTGAATGCAAAGATGGCTATTATATAATTGAGAAATTAATGAATATTAAATAAGCATTTCTATATCAAGTATACAGTGTTTTTCTATCCACATTCCCAATCCTGTTTGTGGTATTATGTGATCCCTCCTTACGCCATGTTTAACAGCAATGTTTTCTCTCCATATTTACACCACTTATTGTAAGCTTTAATAACCTCTAGATGGTAGATAATAGCACTTATTAAAGTGCTGTCAAGTGCTGCCCCATCTAATATGTTCAGACCGGTTTCTAGATTATGGCTTTTATCAGTGAAAGCTTTTGGATATGAAAGGGGTATACCTGGATCTTTCAAATCTAATGCATCTTTCCTCCAGTGTTAGTCTTTTATTTCTTTGTTTTACTGTCAAGCTACTAGCCCATAATGTTTTAAATTGAAGCCAATTTGCATCTATAATCATATAGCTCTGAAATCAGTTTGGTATCTATATATTATGATAATCTTAGTTTTTTCTCATCTGTCATAGCATCAGCCGAGAAGCAAACCCGCTATCCTGTAAAACAGCTGTCACTGACATCTCGACCATCAATGCTTGACTAGTTTTTTTTTTAATGGCAATAATCTGTACTTACATATTATTCCAGTCTCCAAGCTTAGCATCCACATTTTTTTAATTATATATTTTCAGGGGCATATAAAATGTCATATTTAATTTTTACCTTTTTTCATTATTATTAAAGGATATAAAAAATAAAAGAAATGACACAAAAGTATGACAGTTAATTGATATTGAAATACTGTATATTTAATAATTTAAACTGCAGTTAACAAAATAACAAACGTGGGTTATTCTTGTGGGCAGACTGAAATGTCTAATGGGATGTAAAATCACCTCATATGCATCTTCTTCTTTGTGCAGTCAGAAGATCAGGATCCCATACCTTTGAATATATTCTACCACATGGTCTTTTGTCAATGGAAGACCCCAAATTTTAATCATTTTGCGAAAATGATACTAAAAAAAGCAAAGCAGGTGAATGTAAGACACGACAATCTTAAACTGCTTGTAAATGTTTATATGTTATAATCATTATCATCATTATCATCAACCATTATCAATTCACTGCAGGATGGTCTCTCCAAATTCAAACCATCTTCTCTGATCTTTAGCTTCTCTTCTCCACATTACCCCTGCACACTTTCTTATTTCATCCATCCATCCATCTAACATGTGGTCTCTTTCTGGGTCTTTTACAATCTCTTGGAATCCAGTTTAAGATTTCAATTGTCCATCTATTATCATCTCTTCTAGCAATATGTCCAGCCCAACTCCACTTCAATCTTTTATTTTTTTCAATGAGGTCAGTAACACCTGTTTGTTTTCTTACCCATATGTTATAATATATATATAAATTAATTAAATCATGTGAATGGAATTTATAATTGACTTATTAATATTTTTTAAACTTAACAGGAATTTATAAGCGATTTATTTATATATTTTAAACTTAACAAGTAACGCATATTCGGCAAAATAATATTGAAATAAAAATATAAATAAATACTTGTATGCCCTTGAAATACGTAAGTACCCTATACTCATCTTTATTCTTTGTATACAAAGGATTCAAGTTCACCACTTCCAGATGCAAAAGCTTCTCACTAATGAAAGTCATAACTTAGAAATTAGTCTGGGAATATTGGATAGGGTGACACTGAAAGTGGTTTAATAAGTGTTGCCATCTGGCATTGATTGATTACTAAAGCTTATCATCATCAACCATTATCAATCCACTGCAGGATGAAGGTCTCTCCAAGTTCAATCCATCTTCTCTGATCTTTAGCTTTAATTCTCCACATCACTCCTGTCCATTTTCTTATTTCATCCATTCATCTCACATCTGGTCTCTTTCTAGATCTTTTACAATCTCTTGAAATCCAGTTTAAAATTTCAATTGTCCATCTATTACCATCTCTTCTAGCAATATGTCCAGCCCAACTCTGGTCTTTTAATTACACATGCTTGTTCTCTTACCCATGGTCTGAAGTCTCTGTATTGCTCTTCTATTAAGTCCAAGTCTCAGATCCATAAGTAAGAACTAATAAAACACATTTATTAAAAACCTCCCTTTTCAAATACATAGGTATATTTCTTTTTAGTATTAAGTTATTTCTACCAAAAGCACTCCAACCAAGTTTAATTCTATGATTAATTTCATCCATTATGTTTCCATCTGTATTAATAATCTGACCAAGGTATTTGTAGCTGTTAACTTCTTCTAACTCATCATAATCAATCTTTATTTTCATATTTTTTGAGAAAATCCATTGAACATTACTTTAGTCTTTTTAACATTTATTTTTAGTCCTACTTTCATCTGTTAACTCCTGCAACTCAAAAGCATTATTTGCAAAAATAACTTCATCATCTTCCAAATCTAAATGACTTGTCAAGCATTGGTGGTCGAGAGATCAGCGACGGTTGCTTTACAAGCAGTTGTCCCGGGTTAGCGTGTTCGCTTCCCGGCTGATGCTATGACACATGAGAAAATCTAAATGATTTAAATAATCTCCATTTACTTTCATTCCTTTAGCTTCCCATTTTAATCCATAAAATACTAAAGCTGATGCGGAAATAAGATGAGTTATGATTTTCGTCAAATGAATTATGTACACTATAATGATGACCACTATGTAATTATGATAATAAAAAAATTAATATAAATTTGAGTTTAAACATCTTTTTATCTTTATTTTAGGTGGATTTTATTAATCAGTAAAGAGTTAAATTAGGAGCTATATTATTTTAACTGTTGCTTATAGTTACGTACGAAAATTGCTTTGAATTAATATTTTGATATTACAGTAATTTGTCAGTGACCACAAACATTTCTCGTGGATTATATTGTTTACAAAGAAAAAAGATAACTACGGAGTCAAACATTATCAGTACTAATTCGTAGCTCAAATAAATTTGAGATGTCATTTTTGGAGTCGTTTTGTTCTGAAATATAATATAAAAGACTTAATAGTAAATAACTGAGTAAACACTGCTTCTACAAGAAGAGTCTAAAACTTTTATCAAACTATTATCAGTCACAAAATATCAGAAACAATACAAATGTGAAATCTAGGTTCTTTATCTTTGTTCATAAACTAGAAACAGCCGATAAATGGCAACACAAACTCCTAGGAATATAAATGAAATAGAAATAAAGTAGGATTAATTTATAAATATAAATATCTCTTGCGTGATTTGATGTAATAGCAGAAAATCTTAGTTTGGAGCACAAACTCCGGGAGTAGTGACTGCAACTCCGAGCAATAAACTATGTGTGGTTTAGTATAATGGAAGAATGGCAAATCTGGAGTTCGATCCCAGCCAGCTATAGAATTTCCAGGTTCCGAACTTATGAAGTCTCAACAATAAAGCATCTAATTATAAAATTTAAATTTTTATATATCTAAAAATAAATGAAGGTGGTATAGTGTCATATCTCATCTTGCCGTCGAATAATGGAGTAGACCAGATCTATCCCATCCAGATTGGATAGAGTATTCATCGCTTCAAATCGATGCCTATACAAATAGATAATGCATAGCCAATGCCAAGCAAGAGCCAATATGTGATGATGCTTAATGAATCTGAATGTGTCCATTAGAATTGGGAATCTGGCAATACAAAGTCACCTTTTTGAAAATAAAAGTCAGAGAACAACTGTCACAATGCTGCAAGACAGAATCTACATTCTTAAGACAGTAGCTGTCAAGAAAAATGGGTTCTAGTAGCTTCCAGTTCTGAATGTGGACCTTGCTGCATTATCCATTTTGCTTGACAGTTACAGGTCTGTGACAGTAGTTATCTGATTCTACCCTGACATGACATAGAGTTGCACAGAGGTTAAACTCTCCAGACTGTAGCATCCCTCAGTGCAACCAGAGTAATCAATGGATATAAGAAGGTTTGTGCATAAAATCCCTATCCAGTGCATACTTATTCAATATTCCCAGACTAGTTTCTACCTTATGGCTTTTATCAGTGAGGAGTCTTGGATCTGAGAGTATTGCACCTGGATCTTAAGATCTAAATGTGCCCCTCCAGTAGCCACCTTTTACGTTGTTAGCTAACTATAAAGCTTTGAGTCCAAATTGAAAACACAAAAACGTTTTTAATTCAACCTCATTAGCTTGTATAATTGTATAGATCTGAACTCAATTCAGCATCCATATTTCTGGTATCTGGTTCTTTAAAATCACAGTCATCATAACCCTATTGGGAAGGATTGGTATTAAACTACTAAATATCACATGACCACCTTTCTTTATGCTTATACATGCTGTTTACACACAAACTAAACCCTCCATACAGTAGTGCCACTCGGAGCATGGAGAGTTTAGCCTTTATGTAAACAGCGATGTTTAGTAGTTCAACAACATATAGTAAAAGGTTATAGCTTTTTGAAAAGTGATAGCCACTTTGCCTTTTGTATATAACTTATCTTTAATCTGTATGAATCTAATTTTGCAAAATCAACATAAGACACGATTTTATCAACACAATTTAAGACAATTGTTAGATAAGGATGTATTTTTTCCTCCAATTCTTTTTAATATATGTAAAGAAGTCCGCATGTAAAACGCTCAGGGAAACTACTGGTGGAAGAGGGTTGGGGGATGTGAACAAATATTTTGAGACTGCTGATGAAACAATCTTAATAGTTGTTAAAATGTTCTTTTAAAAAATCATCCTCTGAAAAACTATTAGAGGAAATTAAACATATCAATCTTTGGGGAAAAACACATTTAAGTCACAATTACAGACCATACCAATATCAATTGCTCCCAAATTAAAAATGTCATAGTTTTTGAATGTCTAGATAAATTTGAATATCTGGATTTCACCAAAACTACTAATAATCAGCACAAACAGGATATATGCTGCAGAATTATGATAGTAAAACAGCAATAACAATTCACTAAAATATAGGAAGAGATCAACATTTCAAGAAACCCCAAACAAAAAATTATTAAATGTGATACTTTTCCAATTACCGTTTACCTTCTGAAACAAAATCTCTCAAAAAAAAAAATCAGATAAAAAAGGGATTTAAGTGCCTAAAAGAATAAAGCTTTTATTTGAAAAAGCTAAAGTCATCAGGAGTTTCCAGTATTAATAAAAGGATAAATAATGGTATATTTAAATTGCCAGAAGACCCAATGCTGTAGGACAATCTGCCATTGAAGAAAAAGTAAAATGTTTCCAGTTACATGGTCACTTTTTATTATGATGGAAAATCATATTAGTCAAGTCATTAGCTGAGTTTTATGAGATATTACATATAGATAAAAACTGGAAGCTTAAAAACGAATAAATAAGAACATCACATGACAGTTCTGTGGCCTTGCAAAGATTAGAGATTAGATGGTGGTGATATAATTGGCATTAAATTGGGTATGCATTACTCTGCTTACTTTCAATATCAGTAATACGTTCTATACATTCTACATCAGAACCATCTATTGTAAGATTGAATAATCAATAGATTTTGTATGTTATATCTTTAATCCACTAAAAAAATATAGATGACTAGAAATACTCTTCGTAAGCTAAATGTAACTTCACTTAGGCTTTCAAGAGGTAGTTACCCTGCAGTAGAATTGTCACATAAGTTTCAAGCATCCTTGTTTTAGACTGAGTTGAGTTTTTTATATATATTTTATACTCTACACCAAGTTAATTACTGTTTTTATCACAAATGTTCAATGATACACAGTCAAAAAAAATTAAGGATTTTTCTTCTGGAAGTAGTTTGATTTGGGATCGGACTGGATATTCTTTGCAAACTAAAAAAACAGTACTGCAAAATAGGTTTTTCAAAATAAGATATCACTATTGAATGCATCTACTAATATCAAAGTAGAGAGAAATTTATTAGAACATTCACTTGTAAAATGTTGATATATAGATGTAGGATATAATTTTGGCCAAAGCAAGTAAAAGTAAGATTAGAAAAATGGAAATATGGCTCTGGAAGAAATTATTTAGATTACTACTACATATACATATTGATGAAATATCAAAAAATATAATGATTTATTACAACCTTTTTTTTGGCTAATACATATATAGGGAGATATAGTCTTTGAGAAAGCTAGAAAGAATAATATTAGAGAGCAAGTACTGGAAAAATTTATTATTAAAAACACACATGATATTAAAAATAGGATGAAATTTTTGTTAAAACCTTTTCTTGAATGATACTGACATATCAATGAGAGATTTGGTCTTTTGGAAGGTCATCATTGTCACACATTATCAATCCACGGCAGGATGAAGGTCTCTCCAAATTCAATCTTCTCCATTTTCTAGCATCTCTGCACGTCATCTCTGCACACTTTCTTATTTCATACATCCATCTCACATGTATGAAAATATGGCCTTGGAGAAACTTGTCCAGGACAAGTTGGATGTTAAAGAATGGACAGACCCTGAGAGAAATAAAGATGGCCAAAGAACTAATGAAAATTGAAAGTAACAGACTTTCTGGTAAAAGTTTTAAAACATGATACTTTTTCTAGAAAGTGTTTTGAGGGGGAAATGTTACTTAGGAGTAACACAAGGATATATTGTTGTAAAAATATGTTTGATGAATATTCAAGTACAAAGAGAATGGCGGAGACAGAATGTTATAGCTGCAATACCAAGTATACCTCTTTAAAATGATAAGTAATGATAGTTGGTTTTTATATCAGATCATTCTAGGTCTAAACAACATTATAGTTAGTAGCTTAAAATTTCTGTTTCAGAAGTGTTTTTCTATTGAGGATGTTCTTAGACAAAAGACCTCAGAATTATCCCTACCCATATCTTTATGTCTACAATCTACGCTTTTACTGAACCATTCCTTTTCATCCTATTTATTGTCTTCTTATCATCATTTCTTTGATATTTTCTTTAGTTTTCACCATCAGCCTTTCAACAAGTCATCATCTCTGTTATTCTGTTACTGTTCATCCTTCTATGAGAACCATATCATGTTAATATCCTTCCTTGCATCTGTTATTACACTTTCTCCCACTCCAATCACTTCTTTGATATCCAGATCTATTTTTTTCTCCAGTCATGATTTTTTTTCCAAACATACAATAATAATACATTTCTGTTATAAACAGCCTTTGTTTATTTTTCTTTGTTATTATCCACACATCTATCCAAACTATAGAACCCTCTGCACCAAATATACAGTGTACGATGCTTTATAAAATAAATGGCTTGATAAAAGTTCAAAAGACAATGCAATAAAAAATCACCTTCGGGTTATTGATTGAATAAAAAAAATGTGTTTATTATGTAAAGAAAAAGTTAAAAACAATAAAAATCTATTATATGATGTTTCCAGACCTTAATTCTTAAAATTAACATCAAAATCTATCTTTGTGCAAGTAAACACGACTGACAATCAATCAACTCCCTCTGTTGATCGATCATTTTAACACTTCCTGCTACTGAATCAATTGGATAAATAATGGCCTTTTCAGTCCTGAACTTCTGGTTTAGTTAAATGCATCTATAGGAGATTCTGATTTGTGCCTAGAGAAGAAAATGAATAGAATTATGCCTCAGAGTTGGCTATAACAATTTAAACTTTTGATTGATTCCAACAGGGTGACTCCAGATTAGGCAATGGTATTGCCATGCTTTGACTTTAACAAAGTTTCTTGCAGTTATCTTTAGGGTTATTATGATGGTGTTGTGTTCATTTGATAGCAAAAATTGGAACTAAAGCAATAATGATTTTTTTAATTCCAAAAAAAATTTCTCACAATGTACAAAAAATCTTTTATAAACAAACTGAGAGCTCAACAAACAAGGTTGCTAATTGGTGGGCCTTAGTTCTCAGCACTGATGATTCTCAAAAAATATATAAACAATTAAAGGTTTCACAGTTGTTTTCAGAGCTAAAATATGATATAAGTAATAAAAGACAATAAAAGTTACACAGGAAGTTAATTGCATTAACCGGAATCACAAGTTAAATTAAGTGGAAGCAGAAGTTGGTGCAACGTAATAAGCAAGAATTTATGTAGTAAAATATAATTATGTACATAACCAAATAGAATATAATATGATGTTTCATTAATTACTTACATGTACTTAAGGAAGAGGTCAACTAAAAAAGGATGTTCAAAAGGAAGATGAAAATAACTGGAGAAAAGAATAAACTTAAATATGATTGTAGAATATAATCAAAAGATAGATAAAAATATATGCTGATATACATAGATATATAAGAAAATATTATAAAGCATAATGCCAGCTGCAAATTAAATAGAGAATATTCAAATCACCTTTCCAAATGTGATGATATTTCAGCAACATCCTCTGTGAATAAATATAATGTTCAGCAACGCCCTCTATGAATAAATATAAAATCTAAATTTTATATTTATTCATAGAGGGCGTTGCTGAAATATCTTAACATTTGGAAGAGTAATTTGAATATTTATATATATGAATGTATGGATGAGAAAAAAATTAATACAATAAAATAATAATTTATAAAAAAGTAATAAAAATGTAAAAGATCATTGTATTTTTCTTTGAGATATGGCTGGCAATAATTACCTGAAAGTGTTCCATATGTTAAGATGATTACGTTGTGAGAAAATAGTAGCTATTTAGAATTCATTATTTTAAATGGTTATTGTTATCTCAGTAATTAGTTTAAAAATGTAATCTAAACAACCAATTTGAATTTTTCTTGTTTTTTTCTATAATTATCCAATTTAAAAAAATACCTTACACTTGTTTTTTGACATGTTATTATAAATAATTATTTATTTTGACAAATACATAACCATTGAAAAATCACAGGCTAGAGTCTTACTGTAACCATCTATCGTGTTTGTGATATGGGTTTAAATCTAACTATGTTAAATTTAAAAGTTTTTCCAGGTTACAAACAGGCTATGGATGCTTTTTTATGTAGCCAACTCATATCCAATTAATCTTGCCATCCAATATTGGTTAGTAAATGGGTATCTAGCTATTCTTAACTACATTGCATAACAAGAAGGTAACCTGCCCCCTCATTTCTTGGCAAATGGCAAGCTTTTTTTATATTTCTATAAAAGTGTTATTGAAAAGTCTGCATTGTAATAGAGTTTTACTTAAAGACGAAATAAAAATTCAATAAACTGGAAGGCTTTTCAAATATGTATATTTCCACCAAGTCATTTATGAAAATATCTTATATTCATAAAGTTTTATATTTTGCCTATATACTCCTGTAGTATTCTAAATCTAATTAGAAATTTTATTTAAAATTTAAAAAAATGATTTACTTTAACAATTATTATTATTATTATTATTATTATTATTATTATTATTATTATTATTATTATTATTATTATTATTATTATTATTATTATTATTATTATTATTATTATTATTATTATTATTATTATTATTATTATTATTATTATTATTATTATTATTATTATTATTATTATTATTATTATTATTATTATTATTATTATTATTATTATTATTATTATTATTATTATTATTATTATTATTATTATTATTATTATTATTATTATTATTATTGTTGTTGTTGTTGTTGTTGTTGTTGTTGTTGTTGTTGTTATCATCATCATTATTATTATTGTTACTGTTATTATTTACTATCAAACTAACATAACCTTTTGATTGTATGATTTTCTCTGATTGTTCATTCTCATTTTCTTTTCCATATTTTCAAAGATATAATCCATTTTTATGATATAAATTCATTAACTTAATTTCTAACACTTTTCCTTTATTTTTATTACTTTAGAATTTTATACTTTTACAATGAATTTATATTATTTAATGATATGTACTGCATAGTTAGGTATAGTGTTACAATAAAGTATGAAAAGCTAAACGTTTCTAAATCAAAGTTCAACTCCATCAGGTTCAGTGATCATATATCAAATTACCAGCCAAACAACGAATCATTCGTTTATTTTATTTCATGACAAAATAGTATATGTAAATGTTGTATTGCTGTTGATATTTTATTAGGATTTATTTTTGAAAAAAGAAAAAAAAGGCTTTTGCAAAAACAAATACATTGATATCCATATCATGATCATTTTAACCATTCTCAAAGTGTAATTTCACTTTCTTAAGTCCACAATTATTTTTCTCCACATTACACCAAAAACTTCCTTACTTCATCCATTTATTCATCTACATATGATTTCTTTTTATATTTTGAGATCCAATTTAGACTTTAACTATGCTCCTAAAAATATATTCAGAATATTCTTTTAATCCATTTAATAAGGTCAATAATACTATTTATGTTTCATCTTTCAATCAAAAGAAAAGGCTTTTGCAAAGACAAATACATTGATATCATTACCATAATCATTTTTAACCATTCTCTAAGTGTAATTTCACTTTCTTAAGTCCGCACCTATTTTTCTCCACATTACACCAAAAATTCCTTCCTTTATCCATTTATTCATCTACATATGATTTCTTTGTATATTTTGAGATCCAGTTTAGCCTTTAGTTATGCTCCCAAAAATATATCCAAAATCCATTCTTTTAACCCATTCAATAATGTCAATGATACTATTTTTGTTTCATCTTTCAATCTTTCTTGCTATTGCCATCACATTTTTTTCATATTTCACTGAGTAGTTTGAAGTCCTTATATTGCTCCTCAACTATGTGTCCAGGTCTCAGATCCATATGCAAGAACTGGAAAAAGATATATTTCCTTTTCAAACCTCAATACAATAAATTATTTCTACTAAAAATACTCTATCCTAGTTTAATTATATGATTCAGTTCCTCCAAAGTATTTGTAGTTGTTGTTATCAATCTTATTTTTTTCATTCTTCAAAAATTCACTGAATGCCAACTTTATTCTTTATTCTACTTTCTTACCTTCAATTCCTGAAACTCTGAACCACTATTTTGCAAAACATCCTGATTATTTGCAAAATCTGGAAGTCGTGAATAAAAACCATGTATTTTTATGTATTTCAATTAAAGTTTTGGACCACTAATATATATCCTGGAATACTGTGTATGCTCTTATGAATATGCAGCAGCAGTGATTAATTACATGGCCACAATCAAAATATTAATATTCATAAGCATCTTTAAAAGAGTGGTTACACATCTCCAAAACTATTAAAGTTTTCAAAAAACTTCCTTTGCCATATATTCCAGCCTTAAGCAACACACTCTGTCAATTAAAATAAATTACTGAAAATCTTATAATCTTCTAAGAAAAATGAGCAGTTACTAACACAACCATTTCTTCACCACATAAATAAACAGATTATACAAAAATTTAAATTCTGGTACTTAGAGGCCATGTATATTGATTAATTTGGAAGCATTACAGACTTGTATCTTCTTAGCTACAAAAATGTTTTCTGCCAATATAGACTCAACTTATTCACTCTGCAATAGAGAGCAAAAACCATTCAACATTTTCTCTTTACATTTTCTCTTCAAGTGCCCATCATTTCAAATTGATCAAACCCTCATTATATCTATCATTAAATCCCAATTGGTCTCACTCATAATGCTCATCATCAGCATAGAGAGATGACTCTTTCCTAGCATTAAAACAATTATATTCACTCTTTGGTTCTCATTTCTGCTTCAACCCAACCTCAAAAAACCTGCATCCACATTTACTACAGCAAAATAACATATATTGGTGATTATTTATCTTTTCAACATGTGTGTGATCAAGTGTATCAGTGGTATAAGATAGCATGAATAGTTGAGGGTCAAGTGAAAGTCTGAGTTCAAACCCCTATATATTACAACAAAATAAATAAAATTACAAATTATATCAAATCTTCGAACCTCCAGATATATCTTCATCTGCATGGAGCATAATCATCTTATCTATACCACAGTGACCCTGGTCATTAAAATTGGGATATAATCTTCACTTTAGTACCCATTACCTTTCATTAGCCATATAGTTTTCTCATCTTAAAATTTATATGTAATAAATCAACTCCAATTGAACGCTAACTCACAAAACTAGTTTAAATATAGCAGGGCACATATCATCACATGATGCAGTTTTCTCAGATCTAAGGATTCTCACTAATGAAAGACACAAGCTAGAAACTAGTCTAGGGATAGTGTATGAGTAGGCAGTAGACAGGGATCTTATGCACAAACCTTCCTGCATCCATTGATTACTGAGGCTTGCACTGAATAACATTACTGTATGTATCGTGTGATACTGTTTTTACAGCTTACTTCCAAACTCCATTACTTTATATAACTCTCATTGAATATGATATAATTAACAGTATATCCACTATTAATTTCTTTAATATCAACTAAATGTAATTATAGAGGATTTGAACCCAGACTTTCAAACTCCCTTTTGTCATTCACTCCATCTTATGTAATCGATACACAGGACTACATACATGTGAAAAGGATAAATGGTCTCCAATATATGCTGAACCAGCACTCACCATTTAGTCCAGACTATCATTTCCCATATATATATATATATTGTAACGATATATAAATATGTCGTTAAATTAATTTAAAATAAAAACTTAAAAGTTCGCAAATAAAAGTAAAAAAACTAAACGCTAAAATTAAAATGTTTGTTATACGTATATACATTCGCACAGATGCTAAACTTTAAAAATATTTTTTTCATAAACAAAAAAAAAAAGTATTTGAACGTATTTTTTTAAATAAAAAAATACAAGATTGAAATATAAAAATATTTTAATAAAAAATATAAGTTAAAATAAAAACAGGTATTAATTAATTCCTGTAATCTGTAAATGGAAATGATTGTTTGTTAATTATCTAAAAGCTGTTTAATTAAGGGGTCAGATGAAAAGTTAGATAATAGAAGAAAGAGATTTTAGCTTGACCAATGGAAGCACTAAGCCTTGGCTCGGACCCTAATGAAAGTGATAGATTAGTGACGTTTTGTTCATTGAATCCTTGTGGATAATATAAAAAGGGAAATACAGTTTTTTCGGACAGTTCCAGCGTTGTGGATTTGATGAAAACGGTAAGACGCACTTGCCGTTCTCTCTCATTTTTTTGTTTGTTTTAAAAAAAATATATATAAAATGAAAAGACTGTGATACAAGAATGGAACCAGCTAATGCTACCTCCAGAACATTATCTTCCAATGGAGACGTCGCGGGAATTAAAAAAAGCAGAAACCTGGACTCTTCTACCGTAAGCTATATTGACATGAACTCTAAATTTAAAAATATTTAAGAACTTTCGTTCAAGCTTATGAACTTCCGTCTGACTTTTTTTTAAGTTAAGATCAAATTAATAATGTTTAATTTTATATGTTTTCCGATTGATAAAAATCATTTCCATTTTTTTTTTCCTTATTGTAAAGATTATTTGAATGTATGAAATTTAAGTTGTTTATAGATGCTTGCATGGATTTGCATGGATTCGTTTGCGGTTAATTATATTTTGGTTTTCGTATTTGATCAAAATATATAGACATTCTATAAATAATGATACCTTATGGTGAGTATCTAAAATGTATTTATTCGGATGTCTTTTAAGTTATTGGTGACAACGCAAGTATCTTATGGTGAATACTATTGGGTTACTTATAAGTTTCCCTCTGCGATTGTCGGTATCAATAATTTTCTATTTTGATCGTTTATGTTTATTTTGAAATGTTTTTGACCGTGGAATCTATCTAATCGATCTATACCCAACATTTTTAAACAAATCTGTGCGAACGTATTTAAATGTTAAAATTAAGTCGGGCGTGAATGGCTATATAGTTTTGTAAAGTTGTATTAAGGGAGGGTAATCTTAGGTTATTCATTTCGTAGTTGAATTGGTTCAATGGATTGGATATATTTGTGTAATTAGTAGATGTAGTATGAGGTCCGCTACGGGCAGGATTATAGATATATGCCACACACCCTCTGTTTGCCTATGGATGGGTTTGTAAGTCGGCAGAAGACCGCAGTCCATTCCTATGGAGTTTTTTGTTTATTGATCTACTTGCCAACAGATGTCACATTCCTGTTGGTGGAGAGTCAATGTCTTCTCTATTTCTACTTATTGTTCAGATGTACATTCCTGACAATATAGTATTTTGTGTTGTCGTATCATGCTACATTGAATACATGAATGTATCAGATGGATTGGCGCCAGTTGATTGCGAAATTTGTTGCCTAAGGTTAAATCAGGGAAGAATATTTTCCTTTCAAATGCAGACCTATGTAGTCCATTCATACTCGACCCTCTAAATAAATAGTAAACTCATTATTTGCAATCTACTTAAATTTAGAATTAAAGATCAATATAAAATTATAAACGTTAAATTTATTCCTCAAAATTTAAATATTATTTTATATGTGCGTAAATAAATATTTTTATGTGTTAATTTCTGGCAGTGGCTTTTATTCTTTTATATTTAAGATATAAAATTTATAGATTTTTATCTCTGCGTCTCCGCTGAGCTAGTGACTTGGGCTAACGATCGGAATATTTAAATAAAGTGGAATCTTAACAGCGCGTATCTGCCTACTTTATAAATTTTTCTAGGCTCAAATGCCTAGATGGCGCCCTTGTAGTGCAGATATTGTTTTTGCGGTTAGATTCGATCTTCACTTTCATTCCGATTGGTACAATATATATATATATATTCTGACCTTCAATCTCATGCATCCTCACTTCCGGATAATATATGGTATAAAATAAAACGGGTTCTATCTCAGTTAATAATTAATAACTAAAATATTCAGTATTAAAATTAAAATGTTTCACTAGTTCAAATTTACAATACGAATAAGGTTCAGTTTATAAAAATAAATTAAATAAATATTTAATATTTTCATGAGACTTGAAGTGAAAATACAGTTGACAAGATAGATTACATTGAGCCAATATCCTACAGGATACTACCTCAATGGCATAAGAACACTATCCCCCCTTATTACTATTTCAAATAACAAACTCATAGTATTCTTACGACTTTAATAACTTCTACTCACTAAGAATAAACTAATAATTAAATCTTAATCTTCTATTTAATAATAATCTAGCTCGATAAAATAATCTCAGGTTCATAAAATTTATTCTAAGTTAAATTTAAAAATACGGTAGTAAAATATGAGAAGGGATTTTATGTCATAATCTACTACACTTAAACTAATAATAATAAATAACAATAATAATATTCTTCATGTAATGATATAATAAATACGTGGTAGCATTTTAATAATCTGACAAACAAAATATGTGTGGCAACAGATAGCATATAATTTAATATAATATTGTGATAACTGATTTATGACCAATAAATAATGTAAGATTATGATTATCTAATTATAATGAATACCAACAAAATATTTAAATTCTTAAATAATTCTCTGTTTACCTTTTTGTGCAAAATTATATATTATGCATATATCGTGTTTTCATGCAGCGATGTGGAAAAACAAATAACTCTGACACAAAATTTTTTAAATAACAAAATTTAACAAAGTTTATTACCAACAATAAATAACTAAACAATTTATTTACATTATTTACAGTGGATATCCTTAACCCTTTTTATTTTATAGTTTGATCTACCTGGTTATAAAAAAAATAATTTATATTTCAATTATATTTTATTTAGATTTAGGACAAAATTTTAAAAAAAATGTTACTATTTGGTTTCTCATTATGGTTAACTTATTACAAGTATATTTATCTACTTTATTAGTAACAGCATTTTATCCTTAATATTATTAAAATATCTTATTTTAAAAATTCATACTTAGAAAACATTCTATAGAAAACAAAATTTTATAATGAGTATGGATTTCTCATAATATTAAAAAATTTCATCTTGCAAAGTCAAAGATGTTATACAAATATTAGCCAAAATTCAGTATTAAATTTTAGTATTTATCACACAATGTTTACTAATCATAATATATTCTTCTTTAAGCCTTACTTTAATATGATATAAGTTTAATCATTAATAGATTTCTGTTAATTAATAAACAAAAATATACTATGCATATTGTTTACATAATCTACTTTGTACTATTGTATTTAAAAAAAATATATATACAATACTTATTTTTCTCTAAAAAAAAAAAAATAACACTAAAGCATTTAAAATTATTATCACTTTTAAAAATATCTTTGTTTAGATACTTTATTTTAAAAAATTTTATATTTCATTTCCGAAATAAATTCAAAATATATTTTATGATTCTTTTCTTTCCCAAGGATACTTTGGATCTTCAAATTTAAGTTATAATATTCTGCTCCTTATAAGCAAATAAACTAATCTTATCCAAAAACGATAGCACAACCTTAGTTCTAAATTATCTATCATTTCTTTTAAAATATCTTACTAAACGATGCAGATACATGAAATAAAGATAGCGAAAACAGATGCATAGGATTAAGGAAGAAAGCTAGAGTATTATTCTTAACATATCTCAAAATCATGGTACAGTGCGAAGAGGTAGGACATTTATCTGCCTAATATCCTCTAGTACAGGGTACAGGGGCGATGTTAAAGCTATTTCTTCAGCTTTATTAGAACATCAATATTTAAAGTAATATAAACACTGTCCAATAAAATATGTATCAGTCATAGGGCTATGTTAACTATGCTGATAACCACATAAAGACTAAATATTATTCCCATTCCTTACCATATCCTATTTTAAATATACATCATCTTGGTTTCCTGCTAACTATAGTACTTCCAAGCCACTATCTCAACATTATTTCTCAAGATTTTTCTACATCTTACATCGATAAATGACTGTCTGCATTTACAAAACAATAAATAAAATTCATTAATAGTTAAACAATCTTACTAAGAAAAGTCTGCTTACTTCATTGCTCTGTATGTTTAATCATATACGATCTACTTAGACAATATTTGAATATCCCATATCATAAAATTTTAAAAAGAATCACATAATTACTTGTTATGTTGGATTATATTACTAATAAAAAAAGTTAAAAAAAATTGTCGTATGCATATTTTCAAATCAATCCTATCTCATAATGTTTTTTAAAATGTTGTATAAAATGCGTTTACATTATAAGTAAAAAAACTTTTACACTTCATTCTTCCAATTTATGGATGATCTAAAGAAAACAAAAAAAAAATATACACTATAAAATTATTAATAGTTATTATTATTACCAATAACCTTTATCTAGTCATCGTGTTCAGTAGGCTTCCTTTATCCACTTGAGCATTGCAGATATAGAAACAAAATTCATACCCATACACTTTATATTAAAATATTTTTTAGCTAAATTATTAGATTGTTATATTATAAGATTTTAATATTAACAAATTAATGTTTTTATGTTTTTCCTAATCTTATATAAAATTTTAGATTTAAATTATGTCAACAAAATAAAAAGAATCAAAACTATAGTTACATATTTTCTTGACGATAGTTCTGATAAGTCCAAAATGCTTATTATTTTCTTTAGAGTTTTTAAAAAATGTTCTCCAAGCGCGTTAAAGTTTAAAACAAAATAATTGTTAATCCATTTATTAAAATTTAGAAAATATTCATTGGTTTTCATTTTTAGGACGATAATATTAATTAATCCCATGAAGCTTCTTAATCTTCTCTACCAATATTCTCTGCATATCCGATGCATCAATCCATCTTATTTAACTTTAAAAATATTCGATAAACTTTTAAGTACTATTGGTATTTCCATGGATCCATTTTTCATTCATCTATGTGTTCACTTTTATCTCTGTTTTCTTCTTGATACATTTAACTTTCACTTGGTATTTTTATAAATCTCTTTTAAAATAAAAACTTCAAATACTTTTGAAGAAATCTTTTCCAAATACATTTTAAATAATTCGAAGAACGGATATTTTAATACAAAACGCTTCTGTAACATATTTTCCTGGGTTCTTTATTCAACTCTGCACTCGAAAATATTTTTTAAAAAAAAATGTTACCTTTAGAAAGGATATAACATTTTATTCCTTTGAATATCATACTATATAAAATAATTCATGCAATATATAATTATCTTATTACCATTTTTAAAAAATAAATCTTGAATAAGCTTATGCATAATAATGCGTCTCCAATTTTTTCATTAGACTCCGTATGATGTCCGAGCTGTGGTTTTTATGTACCAAAACAGTTCTTCGGTTAAATATTAACAAAGCTGTATCAATAAATATTTCAAATATTTTTACAGTATTACAATTTCTATCCATTTTATTTTGTAGTATATCCATTTTTTACTGTGTGGTTTAGGTTAAACTTTTTAGATAAAATACGACTGATAAAGAACTTTTAAAAAAAATTAGAAAATCATGTTAAACGAAATTATTAAAATATTTTTAGTTTATACTCTCTTTTGCAAAAAAAATATTTTTTAAAATTATCAATTAGTTTTTTGCAGATAAAGTTATAAGAAAGTACTAAAAAAATTGACTAAAATAAAAGATTTTTAAAAATACTATCTTTTGATAGTTATAATTTACCTTTCTTCGGTTTCAATACATTATTAATCTCCCGCTATAACTTAGTTACAAAGATATTTCTCGTCTGCAAGAATACCTCTTCTTATTGGTCAATTCTTACCCCAACTTGAAAACAACTTTACAGATTTTCAATTTATAGCAGAATTATATTTGAAAAATAAAAAATAAAAAAAAATGATGACGTAATGAATCTAAAATATCATTTTAAAATATTACCTTTAAATAAATTATTATTTTATTAAAACTATTTAAACATTTAAAATAACTTTTAAAACAACATTTAACAACTTATTCCATTTTTTAATATTCAATTTATCTATTTTTATTTAAATAAAATATTTAATTTTTATATATCTGTATTCGTCTTTATTATATTACTATTTAAAACATTACATCATTTAAATATGCAATACCGACAGTTAACTTAATATTTATTATTATTTACTTTTATGATAGGCAATAATTCTATCCAATTCTATAATATAACTTCTAAAATATTTTAAACTTTGTTATTATTTCAAACAAGCAGTGTGTGATAGTATACATTAAAAAACCACGTGATTACAACTTTGACAGACGATTTTCAATCTATTTCTCTGTCTAGACTAATAAAACCGATACACTTATTATATTATATAAAATAATTATCAAAAATTTGGAAGAACAATTTAGAAAATATAGAATTAGATATAATTTTCACCATCACAAAGTTTATTTTAAAAATATACTATATTAATTTTGACTATTGAAATATGATTACAAATTTAAACATAGCATTTATTAACTATAAGTTTTTAAACTATTAAAATCAAATTTATTAAATATACTTTTAATTATTTATAGCTGTGTTATTTAATATGGCCAGCTTTTACAACCATATGCAACAATATTTTAAGCTTTATATAACCATTCCTTAAATGATTTTATATACTACGTATTCTCTTTAGCTTCAAATTGTACTTTAAAGATATAATTGACTTAATACAATTACCATATTAAAAGAATATATTCTAAATTTAAAATTTTTTAGTAATTGACTGCTATGAATTATTACTGACCTATAGAAAAGGGCACAATATATATATATATATATATATATATATATATATATATATATATATATATATATATATATATATTCAGGACTTGGTTTATATTAAGATAGTAAATCTTCAAACTCCAATGGACAGGTTTTAATCTTCTCCAACTTTTCAGCCATCCATATCATTGAGAATCTGATGATGACATATTCAAAGCCCTTGTTTGTCAATTTTGCTGTTATATCCATGTTGACCATATGTCACTCTGACCCCCTCATATGCAAGACCTTAATCTCATTTAAATACAGGATAGAGGGATGGTCAGAATACAGTTTGTATATGTAATATTTAAATACAAGAACATTATATGTACTTTTAAACTAGATATAATTCTAGAGGATTGCTTTTTTAATATAAACTGAACACTGATTATATATGTGTGCGCGGGTATTCATGGTCTGAATCAAATGATGAATGCTGCTTCAGCACGAAATGCGTTTATTGTAGAACATTTATCTTTTTCACATGTATGTGGTCCATGGAGTGGATGACAAAGGGGAGCATCGGAGAACATTTATTTTCTTCACATGTATGTGGCCCATGGAGTGGATGACAAAGGGGAGCTTGAATTCTGGGTTCAAATCCCCTAGAATTATATCTAGCTTAAAAGTATATGTAACATACTTGTATTTAAATAATATTAACTAAAGTATAATACTTATGTATATATGTAATAAATTTCACTATAAACTCATCAACACTCCTTTAACACTTTAATAAATACTATACATCTAAAGTAATATAAAATATGTAACGCCATACTTCATCGAGAAAGATTTTGTTAAAAGTAAAAAATAAAAAATAGTATTTTGTGAATTAAATGGGAAGCTAAGGACATAAAAAATATGCATAGATGTTAAATAAAGTTACATTAAAATTAATGACTTTATATATGTGAAATTCCCGCATTTTATTACAGATTTTATTATTAACGAAATAAAGTTATAGTAAAGAATGTTTATAATTAGAAACACATTTATTTTACATTTCGCGAAAAAAGAAAACTACTTTCCAAAAGAGTATATGATTGATTAAATAATAAAATATTTCAATCGAATAAAACTCTTAGTTTAAAGTTAAAAAGACAACTTAGACAATTAATTTATGTAAATAGAAAAGTTTTCTCATCAATAAAATAAATGTAGGAGTCTGGGTGGTTTGGCTATTCAAAGTTTTAATAAATCTAATCAAATACCAGGTCATAGTCTTTTTATTCTGGAATTTCTTTCTACCCTTGTGACCTCTCATGAACATACATTTCTATTAATTACAATGCCTTTTCATTATACGTTTCTTATAAACGTTAATGGTTTCATATTAACCCTTAATGGATTGCTTTAACCCGACAATAAGGTATATAATATAATTTTCAAAAAGTCTATTATTCTTTAAAGCAAATTTATCAGACCGAAAATTTTCAGTTGTTTGACTGCACCAGCAAATCAAAGTATACGAATTGATTGATTGGTCTGTCTGACTATCTATCTATGTATATAATTTGTCTGGTTTTCTTTCTAGCTGCCTGTTTATACGTTTCCTTGACAGATTGACACTCTATCTATCTACCAATCAACCAGCCATCTATTTATCCATCTATCCTGAATGATAACAGTATAATCAAATAGAGTCGGTCTCTATACAGGCAGCCCCATTTAAAAGTCTCAAATTCGTTCCCCCCCTCCCCCCAAAAAATACATGAATATGAAAAAAAGGCTAAAAATAGCCTACCTCTAGCAAGATATCTGTGCAAGCCAAACTGCTCTTTTATGCAATAAAAGTAGTTGAATTATAAAAAATAGTATAGTTCCAATGCAGGCAACAGGGCTGGATATATTAACCTTTTTAATATTTTTAAAATATAAGTTTTGACATTTTATGCTTATTGCATGATAAATGTTCTGCATAATCTAATTATAAAATGTGCTTCTAATTAGAGAGATATCAATAATTAAGACTTGTATAACTGTTCTTGATTGCAGAGGAATAAGGTTTAATAGGAAAAATGAGTAAGAGCAGCTCTACTCCAGTGTCATCTATAGTGAGCTTGAGTAAACAGTTATTACCAAATAACACTAGAGAACTGCTCATTTTATTATATATTGTGAACAGTAAAAAAAAAAGATTTATTATAAATGGCTTAAGGTTTTTAGAAGAGTAGGCCATTCAGTAAAATGAAACTGTATGGTGTTGAATTAGCTATGACGTTTAATTGCTATCAGACATTCTTACATTTCTTAGACAAATTGTGAAATATTAATGATACTAAACACTGATTTTCAGATAGTATCGGTATTTCTGTTTTGATGTTAGATTGCTTTACATGATTCTTTGGAGTGTTTAAATGGCATTAGGGGTCCAAGATTCTTCAACTGTGCCCAATTCAGTCACTTCTGTCTCCAATCTTCTTATAATCCCTCAAAAAATAATTTTTTAAATGTTTATTCAGAAATTTCATAAAGAAAAACAAATTCTCATTAGATAGTGTTATTGCATGTGGATTCATGCACAGATCCTGGTTATCATTTGGAAAGTGGATTAACGAGGATTATGTCTCAAAGAGTGTTTTTGATTATTTGGTAAATAATCAAAATTTTCTGAGAAGGAGCTGGAAGATAATTAAAAGTTACACAGAAAGCTGATTACAATGGTGGGGGGGGGGGGCAAGAACAATTTAAATAATGATAAGATTATTAATGTAAATGGAAACTTAATAGATAAATTTGGTTGGAGTCTTTTTAATAGAAATAACTTAATATTAAAAGGAAGCATGCTATATATTTGAAAAGGAAAGTTTTTAATCGATGTGTTTTACCAGTTCTTACTTATGGATCTGAGACTTGGACACTTAGCAGAAGACCAATGCAGGGACTTCAGATCACTCAAAACAATATGGAAAGATACATGTTGGGAGTAAAAAGAAGAGATCACCCATGGGAAGAAAATAAATAGATACCACTGACATTATTGAAAATATTAAGCTATAAAAAGGTACTGGTTTGAGATATTGCTAGAAGAAGTAATATAAGCTGGACATTTAAACTCTTAAACTGGTTTTCAAGGAGTTGTAAACAATCTAGAGAGAGACCACATGTGAGATGAATAGATGAATAAAGAAATTTGTGGACGAGTTATGAAGAAAAGAGGATCAGAAAACGTGGATTAAACTTGGAGAGACTTTCATCTTGCAGTGGATTGATAATGATTAAATATGACGATAACGATGACGAAACTGAAGGGAAGAATTTATATAATAAAAATGGTGACGTTGTGTTTATGATATATTATGTATATGTAGTATATAAAAATAACGACCAAATTATTAGAGTATTAATTAATAGGGAAGATTTAAATTCAATAGTTTTTATTCTCCAATCTTTTTTTTTTTTATCTTTTCTTCTCCGTTAACATTCTTTTCTTTTCTGTTAAGATTCTACTATAATTTAGTCAAAATTTAACTCACCAAGAATTGAAGAATAAATTTCAATTTTGAGAGATAAATTATAATAATAACAGCAGCAGCAACAACAATTACTATCATCATAATAATAACAACAGCAGCAACAACAATGAATATATTCATCATCATCATCATCATAATAGCAACAGCAACAACAATAAATATACTCATCATCATAATAATAACAGCAGCAACAGCAACAACAATAACTATAATCATCATAATAATAATAATACTAATAATAATAACAGCATTAACAACAATAAATATAATCATCATCATCATCATAATAACAGCAGCAACAACAATAACTATAATCATAATAATAATAATAATAATAATAATAATAATGATAATAGTAGTAGTAGTAGTAATAAAAACGTATTCAAAGTAGAGTGGATAAGTTGGATTTATATAGCAATAATAATAGTAATCGAATATTTGTTAATCAGGTGCTCATAAAAAGTTTGGCCATCAGAAAAGACAGAGCTGGACAGCAAATCTATGAACCAGAGTTCAAGAATCTGCCACACTACCACTGCAGCAGAGCATGCTGGGAGCCCAGGAATAATGTAGTAAATGAGTGGTTTATTATTCAGGAGCTCATAAGAAGCTCAAGCATCAGATGACAGAGCTGGGTTAGAGTCCATGGACCTTGAGTTCCAAAACCTACAATTCTACCACTACAGCAAACCATAGCAGTGTTGAATGAATATTGATTTTGCAAGCAAAGCAAGATTATTAAAAAAATACTCCTTCTTTTTTCACTCTCCTTTGTTTATATATGTGTATGAGTGCATTACATAACTAATATCTTGAACCAAGTCCATTTAAAAGCTATTTATTTAATTGGGTTTAAACATCTTTAATATAATTTTTAATACTGTGTGAACGGACAGGCCCTTCAAGCACAGGGGAGAATACCATTGATAATGTAAACCATCACTGACATCCATGGCCAAATCAAGCTATGCAAAGCATAAAATGTTCCCATTTCTAGACTGTGGCCACCTCGACTGTTAGATTCAAACCCCTGCCATCCAAAGCATTTTATTGGTTTTGACGATCAACCTCAAGCACCAGCCAATCATAAGTATTATAATCAGCATGCCTCAGATGACAGGCACACAATCCAGTGCTTGAAATATCCTATGACTGGCTCACACTCTGTCTCAGAGTCCAGCATATTTTCTTAATACATAACAACATTAATTTACTGATGATGCAATGACAAGAAAGAAAAAAATAGACAAAAAATAACAATTAGAGCAAACATTAATATTTATTTATGCATACATATATTTAAGACCCTATAACAATAAAAGATTCACCGATTAATTAAAGTTCATTTAAAATAATGAGTCTAGGATATGATCAAAATATATTTAAAAGTATCTTTACCTAGATTTTCATGATTGTCAGTTTCCAACCAGTTGGCTGTTTGATCTCCATCAATGGTTTCAGGACTTGTTTTCCACTCTTTGTGTTGACCATGGGAGAGAGAGTCTGCAGCAGCATTAACTTACAATCTAGGCATTGTTCTGTGCATTGATTCAGGTGAGGTTCAGTTGATTTTCTTTTTGTTGAGGGTTTTTAGGACCCAAAGCCTAGCTGACTATCCTAGAGTTGTCTAGCAATGCATGTCGCTAGAACTGTGGCTTTTGCATGGATGTTGATTACAACAGTAATCAACTGGCTTAATACTTCATTTATAGTTTCCAAATATCTGGATCTCTGGTGGTTGGGATTCTGCATTCTGTCCAAACTGAATAATAATAATCTGAACTGATGAAGGATCTAACAGATTTCAGTCCCAACTAAACAACTATAGCCAAGATGTAACTTTTATATCTTAACTCTCTCATTGTTTTATTTTATCTTGACTTGAATCTATCTTTTAATTAATTTTACATTTCTTTAATTAATTGATTTTTACATTTGCCTTAATCTTAATCTGTTCAGATTCATCTGCTACCTTGATAAGATAGTTTACAGTTTTTAAATTAATTTGACTTGATTTTGATTTTATTATCAATCTGAAATTTTATAAACTAATTAATTACATTTTTGAAAGTTTTACAAACATTTTACTTTTACAGACTAATTTTTAGGCTGATTTCACATTTGCTTATTTTATACATTATAATATGTTTTCTTTACAAAGAGAGAGGGGGGAGTTTTAAATTTTTGTTAATTTTATTTTAGATTTCCTCCCAACTTGCTTTTTAACAAATAGTTTTATTATATTTTAAAATCAAAATATATGCTAACTTTTTAATTTATTTTTAAACTGCATTTTAAAGCCACTCCTTAATTATTACTTTTTAAATAAATCTGATCATTTATTTTAATTGAAAAAATATGTAACATGAGTTACCCACAAGCAGTACAATATATTAACCTAATTTATTGTTTTTGCAGCTAAATTACACTGCATGGTTTGGTGCCATGAGAGAGTAGCCAATCCTGAAGCCTAAAAATTATGAGTAATGCCCTAGTTTTGTTAATATGAGTAACAGAACTTGTTGCTATTACAGTAATAAACCATAGTAATAAGCTATTTGCTTATTTATTTGTATATAGTTACATTCATACCTTTATTTTTATATTTCAAGACTTAGCAGGTTGTTAAAAATATTACTTGTTTTAAAATACCTTTTATTTACAAAAATTGGAATAATAATTTAGTTGCTTACAGAGTCATGTATTCAAGGAGCACATTAAAGAATATTACATTCAATAATCAATTTGAGATTTTTTTAAATTATGATTTTATATAAAATTTGACTATGCATATTTAAAATTGTTTTAAAACTATATTTATTTGTTGATATATTTGTTTCTATTATCTCATCCTCATGTGGTGTACAAGTTTACAAATATGGTGGAGTCACAATGTTTGCTTTATTTTGTGCCATATCCCCTTCTGTGCATCATATATAGTAGCCTACATTTTGTTGATATACTTTGATTACAATAGAATGCATATGGTATATTGAACTATCTTTTTGATATACACATATTTATAATACAGACACCTTTTTATATGTATAATATGCAAATGTAAATTAAAATTATAGTAAAAACAAAATTAAAAAAAGTTATTTCTAATAAATTGAAAAAGGACATTTTTATATATTTTATAAGTATGTTTTTCAATGTCAATGTTATAGAAGGGAAATAGCTGAATAGTTGTGTTTGTAAAAATTGATCTAATTGGTTATTATGAAGTTTGTTATGTATGAGACAGAAATGTAATTGATCAGAGACAGGATTGTTCCAAAAAATAGGAATGTGGGTTGAGAGACATTCAGTCTTTATCTAGCTGCTGAAAAAGGCAGTAGGAAGAATAAAGTTCCTGACAGTGTTAACCAAGCTGTTAGCACACCATTAATTATAAAGATGATTTTTAAAATGAAGACAACCATGTAATAATTTATCTAAAAGCCATCTTTTGTAATGTAATTTCCTCTACAGAAGATATAAAGAAAAATGCCCTTGAAGAAATCTGCAATTTTGTCTTTAACCAAGAGCATGAGGGTTTATCTATTGTAACAATCAGAATCGTCTATCTTGCTAACACACTGCAGAATTCAAACCCCAGACCCAAAACTGAACATTCTAGGAGGGGTTGCCTTCTAGATATACTAAGTTCAAATCTAAAGCCCAAATTTCACAGCGCCATCTATGTGACAATGCATTTGATGCCACTACTAGTATGACCTTTGACCGGTGCCTGGTGGTCAGGGAGAAACAAAAGACTCTATACTAAAAGTAGTTTGGGTGGCTAATTAACGTCTATGGATTTACAAAAGAAATGCAGAAAATATATATATAGACCGAGACAGTGATAGGAATCAAATAAAATAAGAGATCAAATTTAGTTTTAAATAATTTCACAAAATTTATTCATATAAATTATATATATAACACCACTGTCTGCTTATATGAGACAGGGACGCGTATTAAATAATTGTTGGCATTATATTCCCACAACTGACAAAAAGACTTTAAAACAAAGTGATATATTCTATTCCTCGGGCTAATAGCATTACGATAATGTGCTTGACGAGATAGGAACATGTGCGAGGTGCTTTGAGTAATTATACAAGTTTAAGAAAATATTTGAAAATTAAGTGTTCTAAAATATTTATTGATTTCGAGAATAGCACGGACTAAAGCTTACTAAGCAACAAAGTGGGAATGTGATCAAAGCATTTATTTGAGAATAATAATAATAGAGTTGCATTGGGAGGTCAGTATTGCTGATAATGAATTTATTAAAGTTGGAGGGTGTGACACGTTTAAGTCACGGATGCTTTGTAAAATAAATATAAAATAAAACAATATTGAAGATCCGGAATGATTACAGAGGGCATTTCACTGCTAACCCATAGGAAAGTATTGTTATGAACAGCTGAAACTTAGCGACTGTGTGATGATTGCATTTAATTCCCAGGTGTGTCATTTGGGGACACACTCTGCCTGGAAACCACAAAAAGGCGAAGAGAACGGCCTTAGCCGTGTAAAGAATTCTTGGAAAATAAAACAAAGTGGTCTCAACAACTAATTCATTTACCAGCAATACGAGATGAGTGTATATAAAACATACTGAATGGGTTTTACTTGGATTAAGAGAAATGCCCAATCAAATTCCCCGAAATTCATTTAAAAGGGTCCGCACATTCTTGACGTCAATGATGAACTTTGTAATTAAAGTAGAACACGGTAATTAAAATAGGAAAATGCATGCTTGTGAGTTTGAAAAGTAAGTATAGATTGATATATGCAATCATGCATTAGGGAACACATTTAATCATTGACCTCGCACATACTCTCATACTAGATTAAAATCAATAACATGTAAATTTTAAACTATGTGATTATATGATATATTAAAAAAAAGAATCGCCCTCAAATGAGTGATTTGCATGATAATAAAATTGGAAAATTATAAATTTAAAATATGCCTTAATAGCGGCGTCTTACTTTCAATAAAGGAATAGTTCACTCAGTCAAAGACGATTCTGACACATTATCATAATAAAATAAAAGAAAGCTTTATAAATAGAAAATATTAACCCAAGGATAGAGCAAAACTGTTGATTATCTTTGAACACTTTAAAGAAGTACATAATAAAGTTATGTGAAATAAAAGATAAAAAATTTAGAATAACTATAGCATGTTAGTTAGGAATCACAAGAGCCCTTGGGTTAATTTAGGTTACCTCTGGAGATGCATTTGCAGGTAGATGTTTGGCAGGTTTTATAATTCAGCAGCAAAATCTGGAATGTTCATATTTTTGCAGCAGCAGCAGTTCTGGGGTTCCTTATGCGATAGCTTCTGATGGTCTGGAGCAGCGGCTGGCTATTCCGAGGGGACATAGCCATCTTGACGCCTCTACTCTGTCATGTCAAGGTTAGAAAATTATTAGAATAGAACTACGAGAGATTTCTCTTAGAAACATTAGAAGAAAAAAACTGGAGAACAAAAGAAAAACCTTCATTTTATAGTAGACTTTAACAATAGAACTGCCCTGGAGCATTACAAAAATATATCGGACTTATCAGCTGTAATTAAATCATCCGAATGTCTAAAGGAATTCAACATTAATTAATTTCTTTTGGTAATTTCCCTGTCAACATTCGAATTACAAACAAGATTTAATTAAAAATTACTTTTATTAATTAAAGAAAACCTTAAATGGACATCTGCTGTTTTTAGCTAAAACTTATATAATATTAACTAATTAAACTATTGTCCCTCATTTATTTTAAAGAAATATTTGAAATGACTTTTATTAAATTAAACGAAAATTATTTTACTTTTAACTTGCAATATTTGAATCTATTTACTAAATGAATTTTATTTTAAATCAAAATATATTATGACAGTAATATATTTGTAAATAGATTCAAACAAAATAACTTTAACAATTTATAATTTTGATATGTTTTAAAATGCATATCATAGTGTGTGCGCAATTACGACTTATATAACCTACTTTTTAATAAATCAAAATTATGTGAACATATACATAATCTATAATATTTTATTTATTTGGGAATGACTTATATATATATATAATATGAGCATTGTACTCATGGTTTAAAATTAGGCAAGATTTTCAGTATATAAGCATATTGCAGACACACTACGATAGATTGGGGTTCAAACTAAGGTATGAGGGTAGAAAATAGGTAAGAAAAGGTGAAATGAAGATCTGCAAAGCAGACCTGACTGTTTCACATTCCCTTAGTGATGGAACAAAAAAAATTGTTAAAAAAAAAGATCTTACAACAGGTGTCCACCTATGAAGCCTGCATAAACAAAATTTACAAGATAACCCATAATGTACAGGATATAAATATAATGAAGAAACGAAACTGAATTATATACCCG
Source organism: Epiperipatus broadwayi (assembly GCA_028023455.1). Taxonomy (NCBI): domain Eukaryota; kingdom Metazoa; phylum Onychophora; class Udeonychophora; order Euonychophora; family Peripatidae; genus Epiperipatus; species Epiperipatus broadwayi. Next base: position 12,767,944 of record JAQFVV010000006.1, read on the forward strand.
GATCATATTAATAAATCTACCATCTAGTGAACATTTTCTATGATCTCCCCCCTTTCAACAAAATTTTATTTAAAAAATCTAACAGTTTAACACTGTTTATATCCAATCTCGTTTATCCTGTGATGTGTCCATATTTTTTTGTTGTTGTTTAAAAAAAAATACTATAATCCTGGGTCTGGTGGATGATAACTGCCTTTATAATTTGATGACTGCAGTCTCGGGTTATCATGCCTCTTTACCTTGTCTGATGGTTCTTTAGGCCAGGGAATGAAATCCAGAGTGGTTGTTAATAACTGTAGCTTTAGGCTGTCGCAATTATTTGCCTTATCGGGTGGCTCCTTGGCCCATGGGCTGAAATCCAGTGCCATCATTGTTTTCACTATTTCTTTTATTCGATATATTCTTGCTATATCAGGTGGGATATTTTCCTGGTTTTCCTTAAGTACTTTGATGTTGGTGGTAAGCATGGTTAGCTGAGTTTGAATCCCTAGGTCTCATACATTCTTGGCTGGAAACATCTCGTCTAAATACAGTTGTGGACATTTTTTGACTTCGTGAACAATTTTTATATGACGAAGCTTGGTTAGCTGGGTTTGATGTCCTGTGTTCCAGACATCATTTGCTGGAAATATTCTTTCCAAATGAAGTTTGGGACATTTTTTTACTTCATGGAATATTTTAATGTCGACAAGCTTGGTCAGCTGGGTTGGATGTCCTAAGTCTCAGATATCTTTTGCTGGAAGCACCCTTTCCAAAGAAAGCTTGGGATATTCTTTAACCTCATGAAATATTCTAGTATTGAGCTTGGTTGGCTGAGTTTGAGGTCCCAGGTCTGGTGTATCAGTCTTCTTTGTGGAATCATTTGTCTCAACTTTCTAGTTCAGGAGTTTATCTGCCATCTCTTGCCATCCAGGGAGGAGTCTGTACAGCAATCTAAGTTTCTCACCTCTCCTTCGGCTTTCTTCTTCCCATCTTTTCACTCTTTCTTCACCTTGCTTAAACAATTCTATAATAGTCCAGAAATGGACCTCATTAGTATCCGTATTTTCCATGGCCTTGGATGTTACCGTGATCGATGATGATTTTTTTCCCTTTTTTATTTTATTGCTAACTATATTATCCTAAACACAAAATTTTTTTACGTTTGATTTCAAATTTTATTAATGGCTAATAGGCTATCTCCCTCTCAGTTCTGTTGGCCTAATTGCTGCTTTTACATTTATCACTAAAACCCCAACTACTGCCCTTTTACTACTGCTAAAATTTCTTGTTTAATCTGCTGCCAACATATATATTTTACTGTCCATAATATATATAAACATTCGCTAGATCGGGTATAATTATTTTGTTCCCTCTTATTTAAGATTAGCATACATATATATTTTTATTTACATAATTATTGATCCGATTCACATCTCATTATTTGGTCTAAGAAAAATTTACACACATTGGAAAAAAAACAAATTATACAAAAGAATTTAGTGTGGTGACAAAATTTATTTTAAAATTAACTCCGTTTAATGAAATTACTCTTGGGCGCCATGTCACCAGTTAAAAGGATCCATAGACTGTTACCTTCCCAAATGAATTTTAATAACTATTCCATTTAACTACGGGCACTCGTTAAAACATTCGCATTTTTTTACTGATTACACCATTTGATTTATGATTATTTCTGAATTCCATACGATAGCCTATTACATATCTAGGTCATTACCGTACAAAATTATTATTATGCTATCTTGCACATTGAGCTGATAAAACTTTATTTTAATAGAAAAATACAATATTTGAAATATTCATAGATTGTCACAATATTCACTTGGGGCAATATTTAAGTAATTTACGCTATGCGTACATAGTGTGATTTAAGTGAAACTATAAATACAGATAAATACAGATGGTTCATATCGCACTATAGCAAGTTTCGACAAGTTCTGATTATATAGAATAAGTAATTGAATGTCCGAGTCAAACAAAACATGAAATATACACGCAAATAAACAATAGATAATATAGAGTTTGAAAAATATTATATATATCAAAAATATAAAGGATTTGAGTGATTAATTACACATAAAATACTAAAATTAAGCTACAGGGATGTGGGTGTTTACCTAATTAAGATCTACAGAAATGTGGGTGTTTAAATATTCGAGGCTCCACATTTGGGCAATCCATGGACCTGGAAAAAAAAATACTATGTAACAGTCAGAATCGTCTATCTTGCTAACACACTGCAGAATTCAAACCCCATATACGAAACTGAACATTCTAGGAGGGGTTGCCTTCTAGATATACTAAGTTCGAATCTAAAGCCCAAATTTCACAGCGCCATCTACATGACAACGCATCTGATGCCACTACTAGTATGACCTTTGACCGGTGCCTGGTGGTCAGGGAGGAACAAAAGACTCTATACTAAAAGAAGTTTGGGTGGTTAATTAATGTCTATGGATTTACAAAAGAAATGCAGAAAATATATATATAGACCGAGACAGTGATAGGAATCAAATAAAATAAGAGATCAAATTTAGTTTTAAATAAATTTCACAAAATTTATTCATATAAATTATATATATAATGCCACTGTCTGCTTATATGAGACAGGGACGCATATTAAATAATTGTTGGCATTATATTCCCACAACTGACAAAAAGACTTTAAAACAAAGTGATATATTCTATTCCTCAGGATAATAGCATTACGATAATGTGCTTGACGAGATAGGAACATGTGCAAGGTGCTTTGAGTAATTATACAAGTTTAAGAAAATATTTGAAAATTAAGTGTTCTAAAATATTTACTGATTTCGAGAATAGCATGGAATAAAGCTTACTAAGCAACAATGTGGGAATGTGATCAAAGCATTTATTTGAGAATAATAATAATAGAGTTGCATTGGGAGGTCAGTATTGCTGATAATGAATTTATTAAAGTTGGAGGGTGTGACACATTTAAGTCACGGATGCTTTGTAAAATAAATCTAAAATAAAACAATATTGAAGATCCGGAATGATTACGGAGGGCATTTCGCCACCAACCTGTAGGAAAGTATTGTTATGAACAGCTGAAACTTAGTGACTGTGTGACGATTGCGTTTAATTCCCAGGTGTGTCATTCGGGGACACCCTTTGCCTGGAAATCACAAAAAGGCGAAGAGAACGGCCTTAGACGTGTAAAGAATCCTTCGAAAATAAAACAAAGCGGTCTCAACAACCAATTCATTTACCAGCAATATGAGGCAAGTGTATATAAAACATACTGAATGGATTTTACTTGGATTAAGAGAAATGCCCAATCAAATTCCCCGAAATTCATTTAAAAGGGTCCGCACATTCTCGATGTCAATGATGAACTTTGTAATTAAAGTAGAACACGGTAATTAAAATAGGAAAATGCATGCTTGTGGGTTTGAAAAGTAAGTATAGATTGATATACGCAATCATGCATTAGGGGACACATTTAATCATTGACCTTGCACATACTCTCATATTAGATTAAAACCAATAACATGTAGATTTTAAACTATGTGATTATATGATATATTAAAGAAAAGAATCGCCCTCGAACGAGTGATTTGCAAGATAATAAAATTGGAAAATTATAAATTTAAAATATGCCTTAATAGCAGTGTCTTACTTTCAATAAAGGGAATAGTTCACTCGATCAAAGATGATTCTGACACATTATCATAATAAAATAAAAGAAAGCTTTATAAATAGAAAATATTAACCCAAGGATAGAGCAAAACTGTTGATTATCTTTGAACACTTTAAAGAAGTACATAATAAAGTTATGTGAAATAAAAGAAAAACAATTTAGAATAGCTATAGCATGTTAGTTAGGAATCACAAGAACTCTTGGGTTAATTTAGGTTACCTCTGGAGATGCATTTGCAGGTAGATGTCCAGCAGGTTTTATAATTCAGCAGCAAAATCTGGAATGTTCATATTTTTGCAGCAGCAGCAGTTCCGGGGTTCCTTATGCGATAGCTTCTGATGGTCTGGAGCAGTGGCCGGCTATTCTGAGGGGATATAGCCATCTTGACACCTCTAATATGTCATGTCAAGGTTAGCAAATTATTAGAATAGAACTCAGAATGATTTCTCTTAGAAACATTAGAAGAAAAAAACTGGAGAACAAAAGAAAAACCTTCTACCCTGGAGCATTACAAAAATATATCGGACTTATCAGCTGTAATTAAATCATCGAAATGTCTAAAGGAATTCAACATTAATTAAGTTCTGTTGTTAATTTTCCTGTCAACATTCAAATTACAAATTAGATTTAATTAAAAAGTACTTTTATTAATTAAAGAAAACCTTAAATGGACATCTGCTGTTTTTAGATAAAACTTATATAATATTGACTAATTAAACTATTGACCCTCATTTATTTTAAAGAAATATTTGGAATGACTTTTATTAAATTAAATGAAAATTATTTTACTTTTAACTTGCAATATTTGAATCTATTTACTAAACAAATATTTACTTAATGAATTTTATTTTAAATCAAAATATATTACGACGGTAATATATTTGTAAATAGATTCAAACAAAATAACTTTAACAATTTATAATTTTGGTATGTTTTAAAATGCATATCATAGTGTGTGCGCAATTACGACTTATATAACCTACTTTTTAATAAATCAAATTTATGTGAACATATACATAATCTATTATCTTTTATTTATTTGGGACTGACTTATATATAATATGAGCATTGTATTTGTGCTTTAAAATTAGGCGGGATTTTTGGTATATAAGCATATTACAGACACACTACAATAGATTGGGGTTCAAACTAAGGTATGAGGGTAGGAAATAGGTAAGAAAAGGTGAAATGAATATCTGCAAAGCAGACCTTACTGTTTCACTATATTAGCATGACATGGAAATTTTAAATCATTGCTGCTTATTAACCAAAAAATACTGTATAAAAAGGGACAAATTAATCATGTATAGTGTATAGAAGCCTTCAAAAAAAAAATTTTCTGGAAAAAACTGGAAGCTATAACTGCAAAGTAGGACTCTAAAAAAGAATAAAACTATGGTTAAAGTTATTTTATGTGCATGTATTTTCATTTATAGTTAACAAGGATTTTTTTAATAACAGTAAAAATTTTATAAAAGTAATAATTGATCATTTTGAATAATTTTATTAAAATATTTTAATTTTATCCATTTGATTTTTCTCATCAAAATTATAAAAAGGATTTTCATTTTAAAATTTAATTTTGTAAAATGTAAATTTTTCTTTTGAAACATATTTTTTTTTATTCATTTATTTTCTCACCCAAAATTATGTACAAAGGATTAAACAAATTCAATGTCTTATTTTTGATTGAAAAGTTTTTTTTTTCAATTTTTGTTATTTAAAGAAATAACTTAATCAATTAAAAGTTAATTGACTTAATGAGTAGAAATAAAATGGTTATTTCTCAACATTATAATTTTTATGAAACTATATTTTTTTGATAAAATGATTAAGTTTTGAAGTTTCATACTTTCACATCATTTTTTTTATTTATTGTTAATCAATTATTAAAGAATTATTTAAAAAATATTATTAGTTTTCATGTCTTTATTTGTCCAGGTATCTATTACATGAATTGGCAATGAGTGTGACTGGATTTCAATTTTACGGATTTTAAAATTATTCCAGTAAAGCTATTTAATTATGATAGATTAAACCTATAAATGATTTAAAATTATTTACAATAAGCTGTTGTATTTATTTATTTCTTGTTCACAGTAATAGTTCAGAGTTCTTGTTTCCTAAGCTACGTTAGAGCATAATGGTTAGTTATACAGATTAGGGAATTTATGTTGGTGTTTGGATATCCAGATAATAATCCTGTATGGTGCAAAGATATTACCTTTAAAATCCATGCACTTTATTTTATTTTTTATTAGAAATTAAGTTTATAGTTGGCTAGTACATTTATAGTACTATGTTGCCAAAGTTTTGATGATGATCAGCATATTTCAGTACCTCAGCGCTATTTATTTTTTTAATATTATGATGGATTATCACTTAAATATGTGCATCCAGATAAATGTTGTAATCTGACCCAAGTTTAGCAGTAACTAGATAAGTATCCTGTCTATAGTGGACTCCTTTCAAATGCAGACACAAGGTTGACTATTGATTTTTTGATATTGATTTTATGATGCTTGATTGTTCTTTAATTGCTGATGAGTAATGAGTATTATTCTGTAATGCTGATGACACAGCTTGTAACTTATAATTATTATTATAATTACTTATAGTTTTGTACAATAGTGATAGGTATGTTGACACTAAGCTCATATTTACTGGATCTCATTTATCCTTACTTTTTTATTCACTGTGTTTCTTTTATATTAATTTTGAGTATTACATGTGGGAATGATGATGGTTTACCATCTCCCATACTGTTATTAGATAGATAGATAGATAGATAGATAGATAGATAGATAGATAGATAGATAGATAGATAGATAGATAGATAGATAGATAGATAGATAGATAGATAGATAGATAGATAGATAGATAGATAGATAGATAGATAGATAGATAGATAGATAGATAGATAGATAGATAGATAGATAGATAGATAGATAGATAGATAGATAGATAGATAGATAGATAGATAGATAGATAGATAGATAGATAGATAGATAGATAGATAGATAGATAGATAGATAGATAGATAGATAGATAGATAGATAGATAGATAGATAGATAGATAGATAGATAGATAGATAGATAGATAGATAGATAGATAGATAGATAGATAGATAGATAGATAGATAGACAAACAGACAGATAGATATAGATAGATAGCTAGATAGATAGATAGATAGATAGATAGATAGATAGATAGATAGATAGATAGATAGATAGATAGATAGATAGATAGATAGATAGATAGATAGATAGATAGATATTAAAAAGGGCCTTTTTCAAAATTTTACATAAGATTTCAAAGAGTCTAATTATAACACTATTTTAAATAAATGTATATAATTTATTTTTTATTAATGCAATTAATGACTATAACCTGTGGTTTGGTATATTAGTTGGGTGTAAGACTCTAGAACTAGAGATTCATATATCACAGCCCAATTCTGTTATAGCTGGTGCTTAGGCTTTTTATGAACTTCTGAGCAATAAACCATAATACTATCAAATGATTGATGAATTGTTTAATAAATATATTCCTGAAAACTCTATTTGGGCTAGAAATAATCTCTAGTTTAATGAATTATCAGTAATAATCATTAATGTAATTCTATAAAATGATTTGCGACAAAGTTGTGTGTTCCGAAAGTTTGACATGTATAATCAAACTATAGTAAATTCCTATCTATAAAATCCTAAACAAATGAAAATGTGTGTAAGAGATTGTGATCTGGGCCAACAGCACAAAATGCACATCTTATGATGATTTATCTTTTTCACATGTCTTTGGTCATATATTTCAGAAAATTATGATAAAATAGAAGTTTGAAATATATATATTAAAATATTTACTGTTAAAAGGAAGTTGCCTTGACAACAGTTTGAAATTGTTGATTGTTATTGATATTGGGATTGTCTAAGTGTTGGCTGATTTTTAATGATATTAAAATATATAAATCATCTCCATTAAGAAATTTTCCGCTATTCCCTCTGTGAATAAAAGTATTGGAGCCTGCATCTAAAACAGCTAATTCAAAATGGTATCTCTTTGAACTATAGGCTGCAAAGATATTAAATATTGAAACACAGACTAATTCAAACAGAGTATGAAATTTACATAAGTAACGAATTATCTTTATATTGTTCCTAAACAAACATGTTTACTATACTTACAGAAAGACAGACTAAATATTAGTCATTTTTAATCTTTGAACACTCCTAAATACAGACATATATGCAAATATTTCCAGTGCATATCGCTATCTGAAATAAATATCAAATCACCTCGAACTTTAAAAAATTTTCAGCTACATTTACTGCAAATAAGCATATTCCAGCCCACATCTCATATTCAAATATTAAAAATGACTAATGTTTGGACTGTCTTTGTGTGTAAGTATAGTAAACAGGTTTGTTTAGAAACAATTTAAAGATCTATGTAAATGTCATGCTCTCTGCTTAAATTAGCCCATGTTTCAATATTTAAGATCTTTGCAGCCTATAGTTCAAAGGGGTACTTTTTTGAATTAACTGTTTTGAGTGGACAGCTTAATATATTTAGTCACAGAGGACATATCTGGGGGATCTAGATGTAAATGCCATGATGCTGTGAAAATGGAATGGAGGAAGATAGAGAAGAATTTTGGAAAAATAGAGTGGGGAATGGAATGGAAAGGAAAGGTGGCTAACAAGTTTCTCTGGGTATAGTAGCTGAGAGATTTTCTGACTTCGATAAAGGAGAAACCATAATGCATCTCATCATCACATTGCATTGTTTGAGATGATGTGATATTTATTTCAGATAGAGATATGCCTGGAAATATTTATATATGTGTTTGGGAGTTACAAAAATTAAAAATGACCTATGTTTGGCCTGTCTTTGTGCAAGAATTACTAAATGTTTGTTTAGGAGCAATTTAACGTTCATTGCTTATGTAAATTTCACACTCTCTGTTTGAATTAGTCCATGTTTCAATATTTATTATCTTGGCAGCCTATAGTTCAGAGAGGTACATTTTAAAATTAGCTGTTTTGAGATACAATCTCCGATTTTATTCACAGGGAGTAGCTGAAAATTTCTTAAATGTTTGAGCTGATTAGTTATTTATTTGAAATAGTGGTATGCACTGGAAATATTAAAATATATGCATGAAGTTAAAAATATATTCAAAAAAGTATATATGAAGTTAAAATTACAATATGAGTTATGTATGTCTTACTCACTTAAAAAAAGTGAACTGGGTATTTCAAAACATGCATCCGGAGTGAGAGAGATTGGGCTGACCTCTGGATTGATGGATAGTTGTGATATGATTGACGTAAGTAAAATGCACTGAAATAAGAATAAAATTTGAAAATATATTTCTTGATTGTTTTATTTTCTCTTGATTTAGAAACAAATGTAAGCGCAAACATATTTATTTGCTTGTGTTTTATTTATTTAAAATGCATTGCAAATATAAAATCATTTTAATATTTCAAAGTATTTTCAATTATCTTACTGAATATCTAAATATACGTTTTTAATTAATAAAAAATTATACTTAATTTTAAAATATGTAATTATTGATTGTATTTATATTTTCTAATGTTCTCATATCTTCAAGTAATTTGTCATTTGTTTATGTCAACATTGTATTTAATTTATGCTTTTTATTTTCAAAATTCTAAATAATAATAATATATTATTTTTTTTAATTACAGTACTTATTATATGTCAGAATTTTAACATATGTATATATGATTTAATTTGCAAATGTATATATCAGTAGCAATTCTCTCCATACAGTAGTGCCACCCAGTGGAAGTCATAGCAATCAATAAACGATAGAAGATTTGTGCATCAAAATCCCTATTTAGTGCCTACTTATCCATTATTTCCAGACTAGTTTCTAGCTTACGGATTTCATCAGTGAAGAGTCTTGGATTTGTGAATCAAGTACTAGGAACTTTGGATCTAATGTATTCCTTCCACAGCCATCTTTTACCTTTTCAGCTAACTGTGAAGCTATGAGCCCAAACTGAAAACTCTATAATGTTTTCAATCCAAACTAATTTGCTTTTATAATCATACCAATCTGAACTCAGTTCAGTATCTTTACATTTTGGTGTCTTTAGTTTATTAATAACCATAGTTGTCAATATGCAAAGCAACATCTTGGTATCGGAAATGTTATTTCAGCGATGGAGGGAGGTGGAGGTAGAACTATTACTAAAAAGAGAGATGATTACATAAAATGCATAGAAGATTCTTTAAAGAAAAGTAACAAAGAACAAGAAGTCAAAGTATCTTCCACAATTACATTATCGTTTAAATTGCCAAATATTTTAAAGGAGGCACAAATAGGGTAATTCTATATCTCCAAAACATTTCACAACAGTTTTATAAGAAATATTTTATGAACTCAAATGGGAATCTAATGAAGTAAAAATTACACAGAGGCTAAACTCTCCATACAGTAGCACCATCAGTACAAGCCAGATTAATCAATGAATGCAAGAAGGTTTGTGCCTAAAATCCTTATCTAGTGCCTACTCATCCAATATCCCCAAATTAGTTTCTAGCGTGTGGCCTTCATCAGTGAGTGGCATTACTGTATGGAGAGTTTAGCCTCTGTGTAAACAGCTCATGTAAGCATAAAGAATGGTGATCATATGATTTTTAGGGAAGTAAAAATTAATGGAGAATATCATCTAGAATTTGCAGATGGAGTTGTTATTTTTTAAATAATACTTTGGAATTTCAGGGAATGTTGCATGAATTATCAAATGAAAATAAAAAGTAGGATTAAATACAAATGCTTTTTAGCATTCTCAGAAGAAGAAAATAAAGCTAGAGATTAAAAAGACTTTGGGGCAGATTTATAATACATATAGAAACATAATGGATAACATTAATCCCAGAATTAAACTAGGATAGTATGCTAACACTAAGTGGACATATGACTTCTGTGTATGAGTTTGAAAAGGAAGATTTTTTAATAGATATGTTTTATCAGTTCTTACTCATGGATCTGAGATTTTGGATGCTTAACAGAAGAGTGGTAGAAAGTCCTTAAACTCCTCAATGAAGTATAAAGAGATATATGCTAGGAATAACAAGAAAATATTGAAAAATAAAATATATAGGTGAGAAACCAAATAGGTAGCATTGACACCATTGGAAGAATTGGCACTTAAATGGAATAGCCATGGACATAATTTCTTGAAGAAATAATGATAAATGGACAGTTGAAGTCTTAAACTGGATTCCAGGAGATTGTAAAAGACCCAGAAACAGACCACGTGTGATATGGATGAATGAAATAAGAAAATATGCTGATGAGATGTGAAGAAAAGATGCCAAAAATAGGAATAGTGGATTAAACTTGGAGATGGTTTCATCCTGCAGTGCACCAGCAATTTAAAAATGATGATGATGAAATAATAAAGAAAATATGATGCTTATGCATTAGACCTGCTGTTAACTATCTTATATGCATTAATCTGGTGATAACTTTCACACCTTGCCATCTTAAAAATTAACACCTGTACGGAAACTTCTGACAAACTTCATCAATAAATTTCTTTAGCACAAAATGACTATCTATATCTTTATTTAGAGGGGGGGGTAATCTTTTAACAATATAAATTTATTTCAATAAAAAAACAATGATTGGTTGTTGCAATCATTGGAATGCAGTGAAGTTTTTTTATGTCATGCAAAATGCAAATGAAAGTGTCCCCTTCTTTAACATGTAAAATTAGCAGCGAAACCAACATTTTAAGTAGCGACTTTGTCCAGTGGGTACATTTTCGAATTATTTTTCTTTTTACATTATAAATGTGATTAATGTGGTCTTTATTCAGACATTTGTTTGTGCCCTTGACTTTCATCACAGCAGGTCTAAGGTGTAAGTACTGAAAATATTTTTATTTCTTTTTTTATTGGAAAAAATTATTACAGTTCTTGACTATTCAGCCAAATCTCAGGTCATCTTCAGAATTCACAATAATCTTTTCATAAGCATATTTAACTCTTTTTACACTACTTATTTTCTTAAGACACTCATTTTTTTTCTGCTTCGTTGATTATATTCTTTGGTATTTGTAAAGTATTTACTGTACAGCCTTTGGTGGGGCTGTTTCTAGTTAAAAACAGAGCGATATAACATTACCGGGCCACTAGATTTTTTTTCCCTAATATATCATATTTTGACATACGGCTGTACTTTTTTTCTTTTTAATATATTGTTGTTGTTTTTTTTTGGACATTTTTTTTTCCTTTTCATTTGATAAATTAAAAACTATAATGGACACTTTTACTTTTTTTTTGGATCTCAAAAGTACATAATTTTTGACATACGCCTTTTTTTTTTTTTTATGGATTTCCATTCTAAATCTACTGTTTTTTGACAGACGTCTGTTTTTTTTGTGGGTTTGGATTCGATACATTTCAAAGTATAAGGGACAGTTTTAACTTTTTTTGAAATATCTCAAATATACACAATTTGCTTTACATACAACTTTCTTTTTTTTTTTGCCTTTTAATATTCCAGTTTTTTTGTAAACAGACATCTTTTTTTTTGTTATTTTAAAATTAGAATCGACATTTTCTTTTTGAATTTGTTAAAAATGCGGATTGCTGTTGATTGATTTAGCAAAAAAAAAGTCAAAGCTGTCCAACAAATTCTACCTCAGATGTCCATATTTGCTTATAAATGAAAAGAATTGTTTGGTATTTTGACTAATATATCGATCAAGAGAGTCGATTCTCTTCCGACTGAAAGAAGCGTAAAGTTGTTGATTGATTTGAGAAGAATACGAAGCTGTCCAACCAACTCCACCACACTCAGCTGTAAAGCCCTACCTTTTGAACACTGCCATTCTGGGTATTAATTAATTGACTTACAGAAAAGAATCACAAACAAAACACAGATTCTTTTAAATCACCACGTATGACTAAACCAAATCAACTGCATCATCTTTTTCTCACTTTTTTGAGATATCCCCCAATTGCAATAACATGGTAGCTATTTTGTTCTTCTTTTGTTACTCTTGTCCGAGTCACGACAGAAATGCTACTTTTTCACCAACAACTACAATCATCTGACAGAGACATTGATATACTTTTTTTGGGTTCCAAATCACAACAAACCCCCCAAAAAACAAGTTCGGACAAATCTCAAGACTACACTGATAATTACTAATACGTCAAAAGATCTCAGTTGGGAAATACAATAAATCATAAACATAAACAAACAAACAGTTGGAAAACATTCCAGTGCACACACTCTCAGATTAAATTTGAGCGACAATACAAATTTGCTCCCTATGCATAGGAATTCATACCACGATGAAAAAGCAGCAAACTAGACAATCATCTAGTGTTGTTAGTTTAGACATAGGGTTAGGAGCATGGAAGTAATTGGCAGTGGATTCTAACCACTGTATCTATTGTCTCTTGTTAAGTGGCTAATATGATCGCTAGTTGTCTATTAGCCGTAAGGTTTGGTCGTGAAAGCGGTATTATTCTGTGTTTTTACACATAAACAGTGCCACCACAGGCTGTACAGTGAATACTTTACAAATACCTATTCTTTTTATCTTTTTGTGTCTTGTTCTGATTAAACTTTTTTTTGCTGTTGTTTTATATTTCCTAGTGAGAAAAAAAAAAGGTAAAAGATAAGAAAAAAATGAAGTAGAAAAATTTAATCAGCCGCTGTCAGAGATAAACCATTATGTGAATATATTAATATGCTTGTAGAAAGATTAATCTTAATTCTGAAGGTATCCATCCAATAAGGTTTAGCAAAAATGCCACCTGCAAAAAACAAAAAAGAAAGAAATGATAGTTTTCATAATTTATAATTGTATGCCATTTTTTCCCCTTATATATCAAGGCATTGATAGGGAAGCGAATCTGGGCCAGCTGCTTAGATGGCAGCTGTGCTAACCGCTAGGTCACCAATGCTGGACATTTTTTAGCCAATAATTAACAGTAACAATCTCATTTTTTTTTTAAATTTTTTTATAAAACATGGCAGCATTCATTCCTTTTTATTAATAAAATTATATATAATCTTGAAAATGGCTATTTTATGGAATGCTATGTAATTGATTTCTCTGCGATATGTGATTCCAGCATGTTGCTATAGAGAGGTTTTTATTTTATAAACAATACCCTTAACTTATAATGATATGGTGTCCGAGTGGTCAGCACAGCCGCCTTACAAGCAGTTGTCCCATGTTCATGGGTTTGCTTCTCAGCCGATGCTTTGACACATGAGAGAGAAAAAAGATATATTTAAGATATAATTAAATGGATAAGGTCCTATACATGAGGGGTCAGAGTGACTTGAGATCAACATTGGTTGGCAATAATATTGGTATCAGCGTGGGATTTGTGCTTTCCATCTCAAATTTTCAATGATATGGATGATTGAAAAGTTGGAGTAGATTGAATACTGTCCATTAAAGTGTGAAGATTTGTTATCTTAATATAAAGTGAGCACTGATTATATATATGTGTGTGGGAGATGATAATCTGGACCAACTGATGAGTGCTGGTTTAGCATGAAATACTCAAATTGGTGATTATTTATCTTTTCTATATGTGTGTGGTCATGTGTATCAGTTGTATGAGATAATGTGGATGGTTGAAGGGTGCTTGAAAGTCTGAGTTCAAATCCCCTATATTTGATTCAGAAATATATTTTAAAATATGTTGGCAGTACTTGGGATGACTATAATTTGAAATTAATTGCAGATGTTCAAAATATGATAAACAGAGCAAAACTCTCCATGCAGTATTGCCACCTGTGCTAAACAGCATAATCAATGGATGTCAGAAGGCTTGTACATAAAATCCCTATCTAATGCCTACTCATTAGATAGGGATTTTATGCACAAGCCTTCTGGCATCCATTGATTACTCTGTTTAGCACAGGTGGCAATACTGTATGGAGAGTTTTTCTTTGTTTATCAACAATTAATGCACTAGTATAGAAAATGTGATCATGTGATATTCAAAATATGTTTGAATTGATTACTGTTGATGGTCATATTGATGATGAAATTTGATTTCATATGAAAATTCATGGGAACTGGCATTTACAGAATTTAAACAGAAGCTTAAAACTGATACTATGATTTTTTGAAAGAAGATAAAGGTTTGCCGATGTGTTGAATAACGAAATGTCAGTACATTGAAAAAGCTAAAGTACAAATGGATAAACGTTTTTTTTGATTGAAGAACAAAATTTATTAACAATATTTTAAAAAAAGCTAAGCATAAAGCCATAAGTAATAATGTGTACTACAATATATATCCTGCATTTGCTATATGTCCTTGTATTTTTTTGCAAATATAAAATTATATAAAGGTAATTTTTTTGTGAATTATGATTGATTTTGGTAGTTCATTTATATATCAGACTTCTAAATGTATGAGAATGAAATTTTAAATATGTATACTTTTAAGATATTAAAATTTACAAAAAATATGTGGGGGGTGTTTTTGTTTGCAGACATACCAATACCATAAATTTGCTTGTAGAGGAATTAAATAATTTGAATGGCTTTAAATGGATTATTGAAAAAGAACAGGATTTATTTATTACAAGAGATAGTAGTATGTTAAGTTATAAATTGCAATAAAGAGGTATTAAATTGTAAACCAAAAGTACCAATTATTCATAAGCTGGCAAGTTTTAATGTTTTATTTTGTGCTATAAATAATGTTAATAAGTTAGTGAATAATTTTAAAAGTGTCATGTCAAGTAATGTTGTGTTTCAAATGTTTTGTGGAGGTACGCTGTCATATATAGGTAAACTAGATGCAGTGTAGAGAAAAGATTAAAGGAGAATGAATCATTATACAAGCATGTGAAAAGTAAAAATAATAAGGATTTAATGACTGCTTCAGTAAATATAAATTTGAGTTTAATTTTGAAAGTGTTAAGATTCTTCATGGAGAGAGAAACCATAATAAAACAAAAAATTTAAAAGGCAATTTTAATATAATTAATAGACAAGCTGCTAATGATAAAATTTGGAATTCATGGGATTTGAATTGATATTTGCTTCCTTTTCGAATTTAGCAGCAGTTGAAGAGGGTTAAGGAATTAACCGAAAGTATTTCTGTGGCTTGAAAGTTTGTATATAATAGTTAATTACCATTATACTTATTGTATTTATTACCTTTATTGTTAAAAGAAGGTTGCCTTGACAACAGTTTGAAATTGTTGATTGTTTTTGATATTGGGATTGTATTGATTGATTTTTAATATATATATAAATGTAACATTTTAAATAAAATAATTCACATTTTTAATCAGTGTTGCATCTAATGGTTTCCATTGATCACATTTTTTCTTCTTCTATAATCATTTTCTTACAGCACAAGTGGAGCTGTTTTAAAAATTCAACAAGCTCCATCTATTGATCAAAATTATAATTAAAGATTTAAATCTTACAAGAATTTATTCAAAATCAAGTACCTTGCAATGTGCTACCTGTACATCAATATTACTTTTGAATTATTACAAAAAAAGCAAGCATACAACTGCTGCTAATGAATGAATAATAATTTTTCTAATTTTTTCAAGTGACTTTATGATACAGTGATTAGTATGACCACTTGCCATCTCAAGATCTGAAGTTTGAAGCTGGACTCAAATGAACATTGAAAATTTTCAGGTCGTTAACAAGCTTAGAATGTTTCTGCTAGACAGTCAAACAATAGACTAATCAGCCATCTAACTAGTGGTTAGTAAATAGGTAACTAACTATTGTTCAATAGAAAGTCATCTGAATTCAAACTACTTTAATGAGTATCAATGTACTGATTGTAAAATTAAAGCAATATGATTATAATATGCTGTGGCACCCATCATTGATGATGAAATATAAAATGTCATACTTCTGTAGATATTGATCTCATTATTATCTTTATCTTTTTATGGGCTGCCTAAATTGATCTATTACACTGTGTTAAGTCATATGATGTATTTAGAATGTTTTAACAAATCACTGTAAACTTTATATATAGTAGAATAAGGGTTAAGTCTGCATTACCGCTATCTATAGAAAGCTTTAAATGATTACCCAATGGTAGTACATTAAAATCTCCATCCCCATATTAGTTTCGGATTTTTATTTTTATCAACAAGGTTTGGCTTCAAAACTGAAAAATAATGATCTTTGGAACCACTCTTTTCTTGTTAAATTCTCTGACTCAGTATTTGCGATCTGATTGGCTAAGCGCTTGAGAGGTTTGCACTCTCTCAGTTTAATTTATTACTCAAGCTAAAAGCCTGAAAATCAAAACAACCCAAGATTTTAAACTCAACAACTTACTTCCCTCCTCCTGTCTAGAATTGTTAATAAGAACAATAAATCACTTAATCCTTCAATTTATTCAATGTATGATAAAACAAGCCAGCTCTCTACTTCAGTGCCATCTGTGTTCAGCTTGGATAATTAAATGATTTCTAACTGGTAGGGCACTAGAGACAAAAGCCAGAACCTGATCTGTTATTATTAAGCTTACTATTGTTATGTTTGTAATGGATTTATATATTACACAGAAGTAAAACTCACTATCCAGTAGTGTCACTCAATGCAAGCCAGAGTAATCAATGTATGCAGGAAAGTTTGTGCATAAAATCCCTATTCAGTGCCTACTCATCCAATATCCCCAGACTAGTTTTCTAGCTTGTGGCTTTCATCAGTGAGGAGCCTTGAATCTGAGAGAGCATTGCACTTAGAATGTAGGATCTAACGCAACCCTCCAGCAGCCACCCTTTACTTATTTAATTAACTATAAAGCTATGAGTTTAAGATGAAAACATTTCAATCCAAGCTTATTCGCTTGTATAATCATAAAGATGTGAACCCAGTTCAGTGTCTATACATTTTGATGTCTTTAGTTTTTAATAATCAGTCTCCATAATCCTATGGACAGGATAGCTTTATAGTTAATTAAATTGGTTAAAAGTTGGCTGCTGGAAGGTTGCCTTAGATTCTAAGATCTAGTTGCACTGCTCTCAGATCCAAGGCTCCTCACTGATGAAAGCCAGAGTTAGAAACTAGTCTCGGGATATTGGATGAATAGGCACTAAATAGGGATTTTATGCACAAGCCTTCTGGCATCCATTGATTACTCTGGCTTGCACTGAGTGGCGCTACTGTATGGGGAGTTTTGCTTCTGTGTAAACACCTTGTGTAAACAAAAACAAGGCTTATCATGTGATGTTTAGAGTTATATATTTTTGGTTTAAGAAAAATATTATATATATGTTTATATATTAAAATTTGTTCCAGTTAGTAAAATAGAAATTGCTGTTTAACTTATAATTAATTAGACAGTTAACAGTCTAAAATTCCTTATGTATGTAAAAGTAACTTAAGTTGATTATAATGTCGTAACCAGGAAATGAGAATAGATAAAAGGTGTAACTGAAGAAGGAAAAGTGCACATACACTACACTGACCAATGAAGAAGTTACAAGATAGAAGCAAGCAAGAGCTGTAAGATTGAAATTTCAAATGTGCTGGAATAGATGTATCACCCTGTAAATATTCATTACTGAAGGTACCATAGTGTACTGGGGGGTTTTTCAGTCACTGTCAGACTTATTATTATTTTGCTAAGCCTTAGGACTGTAAACATGTAAGTATTATCTTTATAGTATCTTTATATTACTTGTATTCTTTGTTAATTTAATAATTATAATAAAGATCAGATTAAATTTATTCTATATCTATTTTGTCTACCTATTTATGGACACCCCTGGCATGACTGCAGGATACATGGTGACCGGGCATAGCACTACAGATGGCAATAGCTCACTAAATAATTAAGTGATCTATTATTATTAATATGTATCAGACATATGACACATGAGAAAAAAAATACAGATTTAAGTATGTTGGGTTTATTTAAGTCAAGATTCAGTTGTATTTGAAATAGAAATAATAAAGTTTTGTCAAATGCAAAATATTTTGACAAAACAATACCGTGATTGTCAAAGATTGGTGGCCTAGCGGTTAGCATAGTTGCCTTCCAAGCAGCTGGCCCAGGTTCGCTTCCCGGTCAACGCTTTGACATATATATATATAAACAATACCGTGTTTGTTTAAAAAGTGATTATTTTGACCACCGTTGCTTAATGGCGCCCTAATACGATTTAACACCGTGTATAATAATAATAATCAAACTTTTTTAAATTGTCCATAAATGTTGATTGTAAAAATAAGTTAAAACGACTAATAATATATTTTTCGAAAGTCTATATATATGCATATTTTTAGCTTATAATATGTATATTTAAATTGGCCCGGTAATTCTATTAATATTCACCAAATTATATTATTAAAGTAGTCACAATATTTTGTTAAACTTTAATAAGCTTAATTTACATATCATTATGCATGCAAATGATTTTAGATATTTTAGTTTTATAATATAGTTTTATTTTTTAGAAAAAAAAAAAAACTATTTTACAAAAAGAAAGAAATTTGCATTTTTTGACAATTATAAAAATTCATGAAAAATAGTTGAGATATGTTTTCCACTAAGTGATTTTTAATAATTAAATTGAAAAAAAAGATTAAATATATATTTGCATAAATAATCAGTTATATAAATTACTTCATTAACGAGATAAAACTTACTAGTTAAAGAAATGAAGCATTGTTGTAAAGCTTATTATAAAAATTGATGGTTAGTTACTTAGGCTGTCATGTGACATTTGAGCAGTGGAAGTATCTTGTAGATTTTAAATTTTATTACTGTCCAATGTCTTAAGTAATTGCATGGCTCAATTCTCAGAAGATCATGCTATAGTTATTCACACAGGTGGTCATGTAACTTTTGACCACCAAAAATAACAGAAGAACCTGCAATCTGAAAATCTTTAGTTGTTGACTCCATTATTTTGCCATTACACAGGACATAAATAATGGCATCACTTTAAACACAGATTTTGTGACAGTTAATTGCTCAGGCAATCATGTGACATTTGAGCACTAAAAGTAACAGATGAATAACTTTAATGCAAGGGTTTTTAGTTTTTGAGACCATTATTTTACCATTACACATGCCCTAATTAACCACATGTCATAATGTTTAGAAAGTCATTTGAGTACCAGAAGTGACAAGCTGATCTTTAATCTAAGAATCTGTAGTTATTATGCCCATTATTTTACCACTTGCACATGGCATAAATATTGACATGTCTCAATGTGCAGAAGGTCATGTGATAGTTAATCTCTCATGTGCTCATGTGATATTTGAGCATCATAAATGACAATTTGGCATTTAATCAAAGAATCTTTAGTTATTAAGTCTATTAATTTACCACTCACAGGGCATCAATATTCACATGACTCAATGCTCAGAAAGTCATGTGGTACATAATCTTGCAGATGATCATGTGACATCTGCACACCAGAAGTCACATGTTGACCTTTAATCTAAGAATCTTTTAGTTGCTAAATCCATTATTTTACCATTGCATTGTGCTTAAATAGTTACATGGTTTGATGCTCAAACGGTTATGCAAGGGTCATTCACTTAGATGCCATGTGACATTGGAGCCCTGAAGTAACAAATTGATTTTTAATCTAGGAAACTAATTGTTGAATCCATTATTTTAGCAATGCACATGTCAGAAATAATCACATGATTCAATGCTCAGAAGAATAGTGATGGTTAAACATGTAAGTGGTTATGTAACAGAAGTAGTAAGATTTGACTAATGTAAGAATTATTAGTAGTTCAGTCCATTATTAGGCCAATGCCCTTAACTGCATATGCTGTAAGTAGTCATGTGATCTCAAGCTCACATGACCCATAAAAACCAGAACTGATAGTTCATGAACAATTTAGAGTTCCTTTGCTCTTGAGTTCATTACTTTATCAATCCATAAAATAGCCAAGTTCTGAATTCGCCAAACTAACTCAATGACATCCAAAATAAACTTTAGTTATATTTGTTGGAGCTCCTTCAATTATGTCAGGAATTACTCCCATTTAATCCATATCTATTTAAAAATACAGTAGAAATCCCATAAAATCTTCGTAACTTTTTCAAAATGTAGAAGATGGAGTAATATATATATCTACCTGATATTATGCAGTAAACACATATGAATAAAATGATTGCACTTACAATAGTATAACATCATAGTATATAATTAACACACATCAAATTATACTATACGATTCAATGAATCATTTTATAGTTCAATTTACTCCTTTTTTTTTCAAGCAATTTTAATTTTTTTTTTGTTTCGACTAAAATTTCAGCCTTCATCAGAATCAAAAAATAATGTGATGTTACTGTATTTTATAATACATTATATTTATAACAAAGAGTTACATTACTAATAATATTCATTATGTTATGTAATGAAGTTGGTTAATCAAATGATGTATAAGCAAATAAATAGTCAGTTATCTATTTATCAACCAACCTGCCACTGTGTAATATTTGATCCTCGAACAGACCTCACCAGACAATGTGGAAGTTAGAATGATCTAATAAGATAACAACTCTTTTGGGATGAAAATACTATATGGTGGTAAAGTAATTGTCAGTTTTCTCTATGCATTGATATAGTTGACTATCCATTTATTTATTTAATCACTTGTCACATGACTCTGTCACATAATTTCAGCTTACTCATTGCTGTTTCAGCAACATAATTTTTTCACAACTTTATACCTATATGATGCTTAATAAATCCCAACCCAGTGCTGCCCTATTCAATATCTCCGGACTAAATTTAAGCTTATGGCTTTTATCAAGGAAGAGGTTTGAATTTTGTAACAATAAACTTGAACCTTTATAGTCTAAATCACCTTCCTTTTAGACATTATTTACCTGTTTTAATTATAAATTTATTAAACGCACATTGTATTGTAATAGATTTCTAAATATAAAATCTTTCCATTGACTCGTTGTAAATCGAAAGATTTCGCGAGTATTAATGTGTAATAAGAAATGTGGACTTAATCAGTGAAGTATTGATTAGCTTCATGCTCACAGATCTAACCGCTTAAGCTTCACCTATTTAAAATAGAAAGTAGGTTGAAGTAAAGAAGGTTCCCCTCTTTTCTTCCATAGCGTAAGCTTGTGGTTAAAACACCTGTAGAGGTCCCTACTATCGCATTTGATACGCATATTATCGAGGTTATAGCCTCAGTAAATATTACCTGTTTTAAGTGTTTTCCCAAAGGTTTGTTATGATGGTGTTTTAGTTGTATATTGGACTATTTCTATCCCCTAATATTAAGTATCGAATGTCTTTAGAAAAATATAACTTTATTTAAATTTTCCAATTACATTTAACCATTAGTGCGTAATGTTTTCAGCGGTATTATTTTCCTTTCTTCTTCAGGTGCTGCTTGCCTGACCAGTGACAGTTCTAGAATGGGAATTGAACCTGAACCTTCATATCCTTGAATATTGAATTGTAAGATAATATTCTAACCAACTGAGTTATCCTGCCAAAGGCAATGGTCATTAGATATTTCATATACTTATCTATGTGGTTCCTCTTGAT
Source organism: Epiperipatus broadwayi (assembly GCA_028023455.1). Classification (NCBI taxonomy): domain Eukaryota; kingdom Metazoa; phylum Onychophora; class Udeonychophora; order Euonychophora; family Peripatidae; genus Epiperipatus; species Epiperipatus broadwayi. Next base: position 12,790,172 of record JAQFVV010000006.1, read on the forward strand.
TTTTCGCCAAAGACATCAGTCAGTAGAAATTCCTCATAGATAAGCACAGAAAATTTCTCCTGAGTGTTGCCTTTAACAGGATGGCTAAGTTGATCTTAAAATTTCAATATTCAATAATCCATGCTAGTACTTCAATGATCAGGCCAGCAACACCTGAAGAAGAGAGAAGAATAATACCACTCGAAATGTCGAGCAGTGCAGATACTAATCTGCGTGCTATTACTAACTGTCGAAGGTAATTGGAAAATTTAAAAAATTTTCTAAGGACATTCAGTACTTAATATTAGATGATGGAAATAGTTCAACATATAAATACAATTATATGTTAAGACCTGTGCTGAAAATAGGTCGCATTTCTAGGTATGAAGTACTATAGCTGATAACACTCAATCATCGTCGGCGATAGTTTGCCTTTGCTTGTTACTCTCTTAACATAATCTATGCTAGCATCTCGAATTTTAAGGTTCGTTTTAAACTCTAAAGAGCTCTTGCGTCATTAAGATACATTAGTCTGTGATAAATAACTTAACCTCCTTCCGAGATGCCTTTATAAAACTAAATTTGGCAATATTCCGGTACTGAAGAGTCTGTGCTCTTAAGTTATTTGCTGAATAAAATTAAGATAATTTATTTTATTTTAAAATCAGTTATCAAATTTCACTAAAAAGCTTTACAGATGTTTCTCTCCAACTGATATTTATTTTTTAAAATAGTTCCTCTCTTTAGAAAGAAAACTTGACATTTAGTAATAAAAGAAAATTTCAAGAATTCCGTCTAAAATTTTCCGAATTTATTATTTATTTTAGCAACTCATTTGTATATCCGTCATCGGACTAAATAGAAAAAGTGACATCTCTCCACTTATAAATCAACAGCGGATCAAAAATGTCAGTAACTTCTTTCTTACCAGGTAAAACCGCATCAATTTCTACGATTTAAAGAAATCAAAAAAAATTTAACTTTAACGATTTTAATATTTAATACAATAAACTTTTAAAAAATAAACCTTGCAAAGAACTATTTTTGACTCTCTCTCCCTCTCTCTCTCTTACAACCTTTTTCAAATAAATTAACTCTATAAGATAAAAATAAAGATTGATAATGATGAGTTAGAAGAATTTAACAAGTACAAATACCTTGGTCAGATTATTACTACAGATGAAAACATAATGGATGAAATTAATCCTAGAACTAAACTTGGTTGGAGTGCTTTTGGGCAGAAATAACTTAATATTGAAAGGAATTATGCCTATGTGTTTGAGAAGGAAAGTTTTTAATGAATGTGTTTTAACAGTTCTTGCAAATGAATCAGACTTGAACACCTTATGAAAGATCAATACAGAGACTTCAGACCACTCAAAGAAGTATGAAAAGATGCATGTTGGGAGAAACAAAAAGAGAGAGAAAATGAAATACACAGATGAGAGAATAAGTAGGTGTTACTAATATCACTGAAAGAATTAAGAGATTGACATATTGCTAGAAGAGATGATAATAGATGGACAATTGAAATATTAAACTGGATTCCAAGAGATTGTAAAAGACCCAGAAAGAGACCATATGTGAGATCGATGGATGAAATAAGAAAATGTGTTTGGGTGACATGGATAAGAGACTGACATATTACTAGAAGAGATGATAATAGATGGACAATTAAAATATTAAACTGGATTCCAAGAGATTGTAAAAGACCCAGGCAGAGATCATATGTGAGATCGGTGGATGAAATAAGAAAATGTGTTTGGATGATATGGAGAAGAGAGGCTAGAATTTTGGAGAGACCTTCATCCTGCAGTGTATCAATAAAGGGTTGAAAATGATGATGTTGATGAACATTGAAGTCCCTAGCAATAAAGTTATTCGATTACATTTGCTATGTTTGGTTAAATGTAGTGGTAGAAAGTCTAATTCTGGAATATAAAACCCTTGATCGATTCTAGTTTTGGCACTCAAACTTAAAGCCTTTTGATTATTTTTGTCCTGCCTTTAGTGCAGTAGTAGTATGTTAAGACTTTGGAGCTTATGGGATTTGAATTGTTCCAGTTCTTCTAGCACTGCTGGTACTCAAATGTATTATGAACTCCTGGGTAATAAAGCCATTCACTCATTTGATTAAATTACAATTGATGGTTCTGTCAAAGTGCATCATGGGAAGTTACATTTTATAATGTTTTTGTGAAAAAGAATCCTCTCTAGTAAAAAGTGGTTTTTTTAAATTTATATTAAGAGACATTATTCTGCCAAAAATATCCCAAAAAGATTATGAGTCCTATTACTATAATATTCTGAACAAATTTTTTAAAGACATTAATCTGGAAGAATATCATGTTAAAATGAATTGGAATTGTATTCTTATTGTTATGATGTGTTTCATCCTATTCCAATGGCATCTTCAGTCTGAATGGTTTATAGTTTTTCTCTTTGTTTGTAAAAACTACTATTCTTAGCTTTGAATCCTAGTTTTCATTTAATGAAGGCAAAAGTCAAAAACTGGTTTAGCACTGTACCATCTTGATATTCATTAAAAGTTTTTTTTTTTCATTGAGAGAATGCTGCAATTCCCATCTTTATTGAATTTGGTATAAACAAATGCTCTATTACTCAGGGGGTCATATGCCATTCAATCCATAAAAATGACAAACTGGTCTGTGATCCATAGATTTTTAGCTTTTGAATCTATTGTTCTGACACTATGCTAAACTAGTGGTCTCCAAAATGGGATGCATGCATTCTGGGGGTGCATGAAAATATTTCTGGGATGCATAAGATAATGTTTAATAATTATTTATTTTACTAATAATTATTTACCAAAGCATCATTCAGATTTAAAAGTCGTATTTGATTTAGAGCAAATTTTTGTTTACAGACGTTAGTTAACATTTTTATTCTTTACTTCAACTATACAATTCTTTTGCTGTAGTAAAATTTATTCAACAAAATGTATTTTAAATAAGACATGCTTATAGTTGATTTGAAATGCAATAATGTCTTTTATTTTGAAGTTGCTTGCTTCATTTCTGTTAAATAATTTGTCAGTCAAATAAATATACTAAGTGAATATAGTCACAATATGGTGAGAACATACTTAATGTCAATTATATCTTATTTTTAAATATTGTGTTTGTTATTTTGAGTCTTAGTAATATAACAACAGGTATACTAGCTATTAACATATTTATCATATGGCTCCAAGCAAAAATAAATTAGCAAGTTCAAAATCAGAGATAATAAACCATGAATAACCTTACTATATATGCCTAACATTATCAAAAGAATTTACTATTGGCTTCCACACTTCTGCCAGTTCCAATAGACTCATTAACAACTCAAAAGACAAACTAGATCTCAAATCCATACCTCAAGTGGTATATCAAATACAATCTCTTAAGGCTGGTGCAGAGCCTCGTATTATGGGAAAACAAAAACAACCATCACAAACACAGCATCCCAGCACAAATATGTAGAAAAGGGCACTGAATAATAAAGAGACTACATCAGCATTCTTGGAGCATGAAAAGATTACTAGACACAGATGTTCATAGGTGTAAAATAAAAGAGGCCTACTTCATAAACAATGACACTCAATCAATCAATAGAAAAGATCTGTTTCACCATTTCAAAAAGATGGACACACTAGTCTAAACAAAATAAAGCATAAATTAGAATATTCCCCCTCATTACTAGTAACTGCACTCAGCTATGAATATGAAGCCTAGGAGAAAAAATGCTAAGCTTAAATAAACATTAACAAATAAAACTTCTCTAACAAGCATAGAAGCACAGAATTATTGGTATTATAGTTTTATATTTTGAGGTTAAGAATTTTACTCCATGTACTTTTAAGTAAGATGAGCTGTAGGATTAAAACTATTAAATTACTCTTGTTAAAAGTTATTGTTAAAGTTTTTCAATTTTATATTATGATTATAATTTATATATATAAATATTTTTAATATATTATTAAGAAAAGTGTAATACTGTTTTTATTAATACTATAATTTGATGAGCCTGCTTTCAACATTAATGGTCCTAGTCATATCGCTCATCTCTTTGCTGCAGTCACTGAGCATAGTTTCGATATTAACATTCAAAGTCATAGCGCATGTCTCTTTGCCATGAGAGAGCAATACAATATTTAAATATGGTGTGAACTCTATTTACATATTTTATAATTTTAAAAAAATTATTAAAAAAAAAAAAAATTTAAATGTAAAAATTTTTAAAATAAAAAACTAAAATAATAAAAAGATCAAAAAATTAAAAAACAAAAACAAATATATATATATATTGTATTTTTATATTGGACTATTTCCATCATCTAATATGTGTGTTGAATGTCTTTAGAAAAGTTTAGTTTTTAGTTAAATATTCCAAATGCATTCAACTGTTAGTAATATCACAGCAAACAGGTTAGTATATGCACCAACTGTTAGTAATATCACAGCAAACAAATGTTAATAATATCACAGCAAACAGGTTAGTATATGCACTAACTGTTAGTAATATCACAGCAAACAGGTTAGTATATGCACAACGTTTCAAGAGGTATTTTTCTCCCCTCTTCTTCAGGTGTTGCTGGCCTGACCAGTGACAGTACTAGCATGGGATTCGAACCTGGGTCCTTAGATTCTTGATTATTGAAATTTAAGGTAACGCTCTAACCAACTGAGCCATCCTGCCAAAGGCAACAGTATGTAGTAATTTCATATACTTATCTATGAGGTTCCTCCTGATTTCTCCACTTTTTCCTCAGAGCAAAGTTAATTAGTGATTTCCATACATTATGTATAGTCACACTAGGTTGGCTTATGGGATTTTTTGCCATTGTCATGTGAGCAGCTTCTTTAAATTTTCTTCTTTGTACCTTTTCTTCTTTATCCAATATTTTTGTATTTTCCCAATTGAACGTATGTTCATTGGTCCATACATGGTCTGCTACCTTAGACACATCTGTTTTCTCTCTTCTAATCACCAGTTTATGTTCTTGCAAGCGCTTTTGAATGGGACGGCTGGTCTCACCAATATATGTTCTTCCACATTCACATGGTATTTCATAGATGCAGTTTTTTCTTTGCAGCATTTCAAGTTTAGGCTTTGTAGATGTTAGAATTCCTCGTAGTGTGGTATGGCTCTGAAAAGCTGTTCTGATGTTATACTGATTGCAGATTTTCCTTAATTTGTCTGCTATTTTTGGAATGTATGGATACACTACAGTACCAATAATTGTCTTTTCTCTTGATGGTTCTTTTTGTTGTCTGTGTAATGTTTTCTTAATAACAGCTGATGGATAACCATTTTTGTTAAGAGTTTGTTCTATATAGATCTTTTCTTTGTCCAAATCACCAGTTTCTGAACAAACTTCTTTTGCTCTGTTCCACAGTGATAGTATAACTCCATGTTTTGTGTTTCTGGTGTGATTAGATGTATAGGCTAGGTATTTTCCTGTATGTGTAGGTTTTCGGTAAACTGTAGTTTTGATTTTGCCATGAGGGAGTCTTGTTACAAGAACATCTAAGAATGCCAATTTTTGTTCTTGTTCTGGTTGAACAGAGCAAAAGAAGTTTGTTCAGAAACTGGTGATTTGGAAAAAAAAAGATCTATATAGAACAAACTCTTAAGAAAAATGGTTATCCATCAGCTGTTATTAAGAAAACATTAAACAGACAACAAAAAGAACCATCAAGAGAAAAGACTATTATTGGTACTGTAGTGAATCCATACATTCCAAAAATAGCAGACAAATTAAGGAAAATCTGCAATCAGTATAACATCAGAACAGCTTTTCAGAGCCATACCACACTATGAGGAATTCTAACATCTACAAAGCCTAAACTTGAAATGCTGCAAAGAAAAAACTGCATCTATGAAATACCATGTGAATGTGGAAGAACATATATTGGTGAGACCAGCCGTCCCATTCAAAAGCGCTTGCAAGAACATAAACTGATGATTAGAAGAGAGAAAACAGATGTGTCTAAGGTAGCAGACCATGTATGGACCAATGAACATACGTTCAATTGGGAAAATACAAAAATATTGGATAAAGAAGAAAAGGTACAAAGAAGAAAATTTAAAGAAGCTGCTCACATGACAATGGCAAAAAATCCCATAAGCCAACCTAGTGTGACTATACATAATGTATGGAAATCACTAATCAACTTTGCTCTGAGGAAAAAGTGGAGAAATCAGGAGGAACCTCATAGATAAGTATATGAAATTACTACATACTGTTGCCTTTGGCAGGATGGCTCAGTTGGTTAGAGCGTTACCTTAAATTTCAATAATCAAGAATCTAAGGACCCAGGTTCGAATCCCATGCTAGTACTGTCACTGGTCAGGCCAACAACACCTGAAGAAGAGGGGAGAAAAATACCTCTCAAAACGTTGTGCATATACTAACCTGTTTGCTGTGATATTACTAACAGTTAGTGCATATACTAACCTGTTTGCTGTGATATTATTAACATTTGTTTGCTGTGATATTACTAACAGTTGGTGCATATACTAACCTGTTTGCTGTGATATTACTAACAGTTGAATGCATTTGAAATATTTAACTAAAAACTAAACTTTTCTAAAGACATTCAACACACATATTAGATGATGGAAATAGTCCAATATAAAAATACAGCTAGAACACCATCATCACAAACCTTCAGAAAAACAATATATATATATATTAATTTGAACTTTGTTTTGACTTATTTTTAAACATTTGTTTTCTAGTTTTTTATTTTTAAAAATTTGAAACTTAAATTCAAAATTTTTATTTATAATAATTTTGTTTTAATTAAAAGTTTTTTTTAAAAAAAATTTATTACAAGATATTTAATTTATTAAATTTTTAGATGAATTTAATTTTACAATTTGATTAGTTTATTTTTTTATGTTAATTTTTTTTTTGTAATTTTAAGAATTATAAATTAAATTTAAAACTATATTAAATTACTAATCATTCAATTAAATTTTTAGACATTCCTACAAAGTGGATAAATGGCTAAATAAGATAAGTGCAAAAAAAATTGGATACTTCTGCAAAAGACAATGAAAAACATTTCAAAGTTAATACAACTATTGTTATTAATCGAAGAACATCTGGAAATAAGGAAAATGCGAAAATAATTTCCTACAGTTTGACAATATCAACAAGGATTTTTAAAATATGGTTTTACACATATTGTTATCAATGATGAACCAAGACCCAAATGTGTATAATGTTTTGAGATTTTAGCAAGTGGTAGTATGAAAACTGCTTAATTAACCAGATGTTTGAAAATCAAACACCCACAATATCAAAATAAAAAACAATTGAATTTTTTGGATGACACTTTGCATCCTTCAGTCATACATACTACTGCAATTTTTATAAATTTTACAAAATAAAATGATGAAATCATTTGAAATTTTATATCTTATTATTGAAAATAAGAAGCCACATGCCATTAAGTGAAACTTTGGTTTTGTCTTCTCCAATAAAAATGACAGAAATCACGAATGGAAAAGAGCTAAAAATCTTAAAACAATTAATTCCATTGTCTGCCAATACTGTTGGGAGATGAATAGAAATAATTTGCTGAAGATATAAAATAAAAATTAATAGAAACATTGATTTTTTTGTCTGAAACTCGCTTTGCAATTGGACAAAAGTATAACATGTTTCACATAACCCAGGTCTTAATTTTTGTAAGACACATTTTAATAATGAAGTTTAAGAAAAACTGTTATTTTGTGAGCTCCTGAAAAAAGGATGCTACTGGCAGAGAAATATTCTTATTAATAAATGTTTTTTTCAGAAAAGAACCCAAAATTTGAGGGCAAATTATTTAAGCATTACTAATGACATAGAAGCTGTTCTACGTGGAAAAGCAGAGAATTTAAAGGTAATGTTTCTGAAGTGGTGCCACATATGGAATTCATATATTGCATTATATATCAACAAGTTATGGCAGTCAAAAAAATGGAACCCAAACTTCATAAACTATTACAAAAGGTAATTAATATAGTTAATTAAATCAAACAAAGTTCACTCAGTGACAAACGTTTGAAAATATTTTACGATGAAATAGAAAGAGAATATAAAAATTTGTTATACCTCACTTAAACATGGTGGTTTTCAAGTGGGAAAGTACTCAACAGAGTTGTTGAACTCAAAGATGATTTACGTCTTTACTTATTAAAAAAAAAAGATTCTAAATAGGCAGATTTTTTTGGTAATGAGAAATAGCTTGATAGTTTGTTACCTTGCAGACATGTTTGATAAAGTAAAAAACTAAATCTATCCCTCCAAAGTAAAGGAAATATTTTAAAGATGAAAAAATTCCCACTTTTCAGGAAAAAACTGATGTTGTGGAATACTCAGTTATATAATGGAAATACACAAATGCTTCCATTATTAAATGACTTCTTGTTCTTCAATCCGACTTTAACATATCTGGTGAAAGAACAATTTTATGAGGTTTTCAGAAAATTTGGACATGAATTTTCAAAGTTGTTTGGATATTTATCAAATGAAGATTTTCTATAGATTTTGATACTGTGTATAGATACAGGAAAAATTTAATCACTTTACAAAAATAGATAATTGACACCAGAGGGAGTGAATCCCCTTTTCCCCCTTACATTTATAAATTTATCTAAACTCATCTTCTTTTTACATACTGATTTAATTACAAATAAAGAACTGCGATTTGGAAAGAAAAAGTATGCTAAAAAAATGTTGTCTTTATAAGTTTTAATACTTTGTTGTTTATTATAATAGTTTTCATTATTTTAAAAATGCGAAAGAAAATTACAATCTTATTGATTTAAAATTGAGCAAATAAACGATATAATAACTGATGACGATATTATCTTTAGTGCTTGATTATGATAAACATAGTCTTGTAAAATATAATTAAATATTTTGTAATTAAAACAAATATATAAAAGCTTATTTACAATATATTCAAATGCTATACCTTCATCTAAAACTGTTAGCTTGGTACAGTGTTTAGTTTCAATTCAATTATTAATGTAAAGAACTTCAGGTACCTTCTAGATTTACCCACTACTTTGACCTACCTCATGACAACTTGTCTAGTGAGTAGGAAGAATACTTCTGGCTGTTTTGGGCAGCTTGTCTCATGTGTAGATATGATGTCACTTCCAGATGTACTCCGACAACTTATCACATATCTGATGTAGATTCTAACAGCTTTCAGTTCTAAGGAAAACTTGCTTCCTTGCTTTAACTATACAGCAGGCAATATGGGCAATGTGGTTCAGATCTGAGAGTAAATTGTTGTTTGCCACCTTACCTCCAATTGACCTATTTATAACCAGATCCCAATCCATAATGAAAACAGTTGGATTCACTGAATATTTATCACCCATTGGCCTGTTTCTCCTAATGGATATATATTATCTATACATATACTTACTGGTCTGTGCAGAGCTAATCAGAGGAGTCCAGGAGTTGCAGCTGCCTCAGACCTCACAATATTAGCAGCCTCAACTTGGCAACTCAATACACTAAACAAAAATATAAGAGAAGGCAAAGCAATATCATGGCTCATAGAACAACCTTAATTTTACAGTTAAATTCTCCCAAAAAATATTTAAAAAAAACTTTTCTAAGCATGTATACTATGAGACCAAAATGTAAGCCAGTTTAGGGATGCGGTGCCAATTTGATGACTGTGCAATGAAAACACTTGCTGCGCTTGGCAACCAGCAAAACTAACAGTCTCAGCCTACTGTCAGTCAGTTCTGTGCTAACAGTGTTTTATGGTACTAACACTGCTAGAGTGAATCTACCCTATCCATGTGCTATCTAGATCGATCTGCTTGCTTGTTTTTGTGACTTGTAACTAACTGTTCCCTGAGTCTTGCTTTTGGCCCTGTAAGTAAAAACTTTCATTTCTTCTCTCTCTTCCTATGTTTTTATTTCAAATCTTGAAGGACCTCTAAAATATTAGTTGCCCCAGGTCTCACATTTTCTCTGAAAGACTCCAGGTCTATAGCAATGAATGCTCAACCCAATCAAGATAAGATGGAATCAGGACTAGTTCATTAGTTGAAGATAAGTTGAGATATAACTATAAAACAGTGGTTATTAATTTTTCAACAGGTTGATATTTCCATAGTATAATTTATATATTTATATTTTAGATTGAAATTCAATGCAATGACTTTTATAAAAAGTAACAAGTTCTAACAGAAATATAAGTTTTCAATAATTGTTTTGGATACTACTTGAAAGTGATTGCTGTCAATGAATACATGTAGTGATTGATATAAACAGATGCATGGAATTGTAATCATATTTTCATATGGCTGTCAGTATACTGTCATTCATCTAACCAATGCAGATTGCATTACCTCTATCCCAAACTTGAACAAATGTCCAATTATCAATAACTGTTAGAAGAATGGTGGTGGCTATAGAATGCCTATCTAAAAGAAGCTTTATTTAATCCACATTAAAACTCATGGTCAGGAGATTAACATGTGGATGAATTAACTAATGTTTCATGTGACTCAAAATAAATTTGTATATCATGAATTATTATTAATTTGTTTGTGTGTACTAATATTTATAATACTTTGATACTGTGGTATTATTAATAACATAAAAAACACTATAACAGAGAACAAAACAAATTAAGTAGGCCGAGGGTACTTTTGATGTACCTGCACCTTTATCATGACTTTTAATAAGTTTGTAGCTTACTTGGAATAATTTAAGCAGCCAATTTTTTGTTAATTCAAATACTATTGCTCTTTGATTTATGAAGTATTTATTTTGCACAACAAATAAAGCCTCTTTGATTTTTCATTTTCTGTCATTTCTTTCTTTGCCATTATTTTAACAATTGCAGGTCAAAGCTAAGCCCATAATCCTTTTCATGGTTATAAAAGACTGATACATTTGGTAAATCAGTCTTAGCTTTCTTGGACATTAATACATTCTGTGACATCCTTGTCTTTAAATTTGCCTTTAATTCACCATAATACATGTAGGGACAATTTTCTTGACTGTAACCTCCTAAATACCCAACATTAGATCTGTCTAAATTATATATTTTATCCTTAGTATTATTGATTAGTCTATTTAAATTAATGAGTGTTTCTAAATATGATATTGTATTTATCTGCACAGATCTTTCCAACTTGTGGAAGATATAGTAGTGCCATAGTTTACTGTTTTTGATGTTTTCATTCTTGACCATAAGGTTTCTTTTAAAATGCTCAATATATTTGTGTATATTCTTTGTTTTTAAACCTGGTTTTATAAATCAGTGATATAAATCTCCAGGTTTTCAATCTTACCAGATTCAAATAGACACAACCAATTGTTTGATGCAAAATTGCTTTTGAACCTGCAAATTTGTTACATTGGTACTTGAGATCTCACATTGTCGCAGCACTCACTAAGGTTAGAAGGTTTAATGATCATTTAATAACACAAATAATTGTAGTTTCATTGTATTTTTAAATGCAAAAAGCTGATTTCTTCAACTTTTTCATGCTCCATATTCCAATTTAAACCTGATTTTGTGTTCAATTTATTAAACATATAATTAATAATATCCTGTGGTACATATACAAAAACATCATCTATATAGCATGTATATATATATAATTTTTATGTATATTTAATACTGGAAGGTTTATGTTACTCTCTTTGAATTTTGATGTCATGCTACAAACAACTTCACTAACATATAAACCCATTGGCCAAGATTCTGCCATTTTATATACATTACCCCTAAGTGTTGCTACAATATCCTTATCAATCCAGATTTAAACATCAACAATCAATTATCTCTTGTGTTCATCTATATTCTTATTAACTAATAATTTTGATGGATTATTTTCTATTTACAGATTTGTATAATTCTGTGATGTTAAGAGGTCATTCTCTGTCATAGTTATTTTCATGTATATATTGGACCAACCAAAATTGGGTGTAATTTCAGCATTGGGTTTAAGATCAAGCATAAATCTTTTTGTCATTTTCAATTTAGTTTTAATAGATAATGCATTAATCTGAGAGTGTTGAATTGGTTGCTATGGAGAAATGTCAAAGGAAGGAATGTATTATTATTATAATATGAATTAATAAATTAATCCTATTCATTTGAAATACACATATAAGATTTAGAATTTTAATAAAATTATTACTTTTTTATTCTATGCAGTCAGAAGTACTATGTCATAAACATTACAAACAAATATTCAATATTTTAAATGTATATATTTTTGTGTTTATATTATGTGTAATGTTTAAATTGGAAAAAATATATAAAGTATATATTTCTAATGCAATATCATGAAAATGTAGTTTAAATTGTGTTGATTTGTGTTAAGTTAAAGAGTATCATTTGGATTTTAGTGTGTAAATATTATTTTTTATATGTAATTAAATTATTTTTTTATTATTGTTCTTCAAGAAGTATAATAACTAATATTTCTTATTGCATTGCCAAATGTATATCATATAATACTAAATCATCCACACACTTTACTACTGTTACACAATGCTTTATTTATCAGCCTCTCTTACAGTTTCGATTGCCCAGAAATCTTCTTTGGGACTTTTATATCTTCTAACTATCTCTTCTAACTTCAGCAGTTGAAGTTAGGAGATATAAAAGTTCTGAAGAAGATTGCTGGGCCAATCGAAACTGTAAACTGTAAAAGAGGGTGGTAAATAAAGCATTGTGTAACAGTAATAAAGTGCATGGATGATTTATTATTATTGTAAAAGCAATTTTGTTTTGGAACTCAGGATGAATGAGTGTAATCTTGAATTTAATGATGAACATGATGTGAATTATATGAAGTTATAAATATGACTGAATGATTCAAATTTGCCTCTCTAATATTTTGACTTTCATTGAAGCAAATCCAAATCCTTTTGTATATTTTATGTTTGCTTTGTAATTACAAAATAATGGAGTAAAAGGGAATCTATTTGTCTGGAGACCAGACCATTTTTGGATACTTGTTAAAGGAAGGAGAAAGGAAATTTATAGCATTCAAACTCATTTTAATATTTCTTTGTGGAAAAATGATTGTCATGGATAAGCAAAATGTCCTATTTATAAAAACATCGTAACTGATAACACACTGCTATGTATGGGAATTATTTCTATTTATGGATATCATTTTATAATGCTGATGGATTATTTTGACCTAGGATTTGAATAAATTTATTTATGTACCACATACATTGTGAATGGAGGTCAGAATCTGCATATATATGATGCTATTATGATGCCAAGTATTTTGCTATATAAAAGGTAATAAAATAATACTTTGAGTATATTGGAATTTGGCAACATATTTTATTTTGGGTATTATTTATAATATAATTTACCTTGATCAGATCTGTGGATCCATGGATATTATTGAATTATTTAGAACAAACAGAATAAACATTTGAACTATTGTCTTTCTATGAAGTACCTACATGGAAGCACTGTATTCAGGTTGTATATAAATGTATTTTATTTACTTATTTATTTGTATTGTATTTTCTCAACATTATCGGTTATTATATTAGAAGTTGGTAAATTGTTTGTTTACATACATAAATATAAGAAAATTAAATCTCAATTTAAATTTAAAATCATCTTCTAAACTTTAATGATTAAAATTTTAATTTAAGATATCATATGTTTGTTCATTAATTGTATTTTATATTCGATAAACATGTTATGAATATTGAAGGAATTGAATGATTATATTAAAAACTATTTGTTGATATTATATTTTGAAAATAAAGTAAGTAAATAAACATACTTATTATTTTATTTCTTTTAATAAATTTTTATATGGCGAGTATTATGTAATAATTATTAGCTTGGTCGTATTTTAATTATATGTGAGTACGTCAACATCTTGTTACAAGAATTCTTTATATTATCCAATAGACACAAAGTAGGTGAATTTGTGCTGTATATGTATTTATTTCATTAATATTAATTTAGAGGAAGAATATACTTCGTGATAAGCAATCGGAATGTACATTATAAACATTTTATAACTTATTTATCATTTTTATGATTATTATTAATAAATGTTAATTCAGTTAAACAAGAAAATTGCATTTCAATTAGTTATTCAAACTTAATTAGCTAATAAAACTAATTATGTACTGATTGACACCTTATGTTTACAATAAATAATTATAAAATAGCTCAGGAATCAAACGATTGGATTTAAATGTATTACTTTCTTTCCTGTGAATTCATTATATCATTATTATTCAAACTGGGTACACATTTTATATGCAGAAAAAGAATCAGAATTAAAACCAATTCTTTTTTTATGTTGCACTTTAAGCATACAATAGTCAATAATATGTTTAAAAATACATATATACAAGCAACAAAGATTACAAATTATAAAATTATCATAGAAAAGCCTTTTTTGGCAAATTATGTTTTTTGCCCTTTTCAATATGTCTCCAGAATACCATGATTTAATGTACCTACAGCGACATCTATATAAATACATGACAGAAGACATAAACAAATGGATATCCGACACAATCTATTACGTGATTTTTTTTTCAATCCTACCACAAAAATACCCTGTTATATATATATTGAATGGATATATATCCACATATATTAATTAATTTATTGAATGGATATATATCCACATATAATATATACAACAGGGTATTTTTGTGGTAGGATTGAAAAAAAAAATCACGTAATAGATCATGTCGGATATCCATTTGTTTATCTGTCTTCTCTAATGTATTGATATAGATGTTGCTGTATGCACTTTAAATCATGGTATTCTGGAAACATATTGAAAAGGGCAAAAAACATAATTTGCCGGAAAAGGCTTTTCTATGATAATTTTATAATTTGTAATCTTTGTTGCTTGTATATATGTATTTTTAAACTTATTATTGACTATTCTACATTTTATATGACAGTAGATTAAGTAATTTATTATAGTTTGATGTTTGTAACTAATTATATCATCATAGTTATTTTAATGATTATATATGATAGTTATTTTAGACAAAATTCATATTTGAGATAGTTTAATAATTTGTAAGAGATAAATAGCTTAATTTATTCAAAGTAAACAAAGGCGATTATAATTGAATGTTGGTATTATTTTAAATTAATATTTATTTGATGTATGTTATAATAATTTATTATTTGAATAGAAAGATGGCAATTTTATGTCGTTATAAAATAAGTAATGGTATGTATTGAAATTAATATTTCAATTTGAATTATACCAACTGGAAGAATTTAGTTTGTTTAGATTTTAAACTTTTTGATGTAGTCTATGTTTAATTTAGATATTGAGCTTTTGCTTTTGGGAACAGTTGCCCCGCACAAGCACACATGCTAGAATATCCATCCTTATTTAAAATAGATTATTAATAATAGCATGCATAATGATTTAGTGTTTAATGTTTAGGTTTTGTCAATTTGAAGGATAATTCATTACAATTTGATAGTCATATTCGTAAGGACATTGAATAAGAATTTTTCATATATTTTGAGTCGTTACGATTTTGATATTGTAATTTATAGAGGTATTGAAAGTGCTGGTTTTTACCTTTTATATCATTATAGTTTGGCTTAAGTTGTGAACTATGATAAGTAAGATTGATCTTGTATATTTTGTTTATTATAGTTTTAGCATTGTAAATATTTTATCCCCTTACAACTTGATGCTGTAAATTTATGATATATTTAGAAAGAATCTTATGTGTTATAACAGTTATAGGCTGATATGCACAAATCTGTAGGTCATACTGAAAATTCTTGTCATAATCACATTGTATATTTTATAGCATTACAATTTAAGTGTTGCAGTTTGCAGGGCATATTGAATAACAAAACTTGCATATCATTTTTGAATCATTATAATTTGGCATTTCTAACCAAAGGCTTGAATATGGGCTAGTCAGCAGATCTTGCACACCTGATCATCATTACTATTTTTATTGCATTGCAATATATATTATATGTAAATACATAAAAGCAGTCCACATCTAAACAATATCAATAATAATTGACAATCTCAATATATATATATATATAACCATTAGAAATCAGTTGACACTTAAACAATCCCAATATAGATAACAATCAACAATCTCAAACTGTTGTCATGGCAACACAATTTGATTTACAAATGTCAAACTTTATGCACTCACAGTTTTAATATCCATTTCAGATAATTGCATGAATGCTTATTGATACTCATTTATTAGGCTGGAAATTATCATATCTTTCCTTGCTCAGATATATTAGCTTTTAACTAAGTGTAATATATATATATATATATGGACTAAGAATGTCATGATAATCTCTAATTTAATAAATGATTAGTAATAATCATTGATGTGTCTATTTAACGTGGAAGGTTTCAAAGTTGTGGGCACAAAAAATTTGGCACTTATAAATCAAATTGCAAGAATTTTATATGAATAAATACTAAACAAATAATGAAGATATTGTGATTTAGTTCAATTGAAGAGTGCTTTTTCAGTACAAAAAGTGTGTCTTTTTCTGATGTTTTTATTCATATGTTTAAGAATATGTGGTGAGCAGAAGTTAGAAATATATCTAAAAACTATAAACGTAAGTATATTTTTAATCTAAATATAAAAAATATATTTTTAAAAATGTGACCACCTTTTGATTTTTCTTAAGGACATCTTGCTATTTTGCTGAAATACTGATAAGAAGTATTTTCATGTGATCTAACAAAAATTACTAATGGATACTTTCATTAAAAATCAATATTATTTTTTTTCTTTTTAAAATGAAAAATATAAATAATGGATAAAAATTTTATTTTCAACAAGTATATTTTTCGAAATTTTAAATCAATCTTAATAAATATCAGTAATGTTAAAACATAAGTTTAAATTATATTTGCAGTATTAATGATAATATTTCTGAATTTTTTTTCTATTCAGAGTCAATTTACGCTACATGCCATTAGTAGTTTGTTGTAGAGTGAGAAACTTAATGCTAAAAGTTCTAAAATGGATTCTCAATTGACTAGCACAAATATATATCCAATATATATATAAAGCTAATAACACTCGAGACAATATAGGTTTATAAATGAAAATTCATTCAAAGCAGTCAATACTTAAACAATATCAATACCAATCAACAATCTCAATCTGTTGTCAAGGCAACCTCCTTTTAACAATAAAGAAGGTTACCTTGACAACAGATTGAGATTGTTGGCTGAAAGCAGTCAATACTTAAACAATACTAATATCAAAACCAATCAACAATCTCAATCTGTTGTCAAGGCAACCTCCTTTTAACAATAAAGGTTACCTTGACAACAGATTGAGATTGTTGGCTGAAAGCAATTAATACTTAAACAATACTAATATGAATACTAATCAACTATCTCAATCTGTTGTCAAGGAAACTTCCTTTTAACAATAAAGATTGAAATCTATATTTATGATCTAATATATTTATAAAGATGCTAAAAATTTCAACTTGACCACAAAGAGAGGTTGCCTTGACAATAAATTAAGATTGTTTATTGCTTCTGATATTGGTATTGTCTAAGTGATAACTGCTTTCAATGAATTTACATTTATGAAACTATCTAGCCTTGAGCAATATATTGTTGAAGTGTAGTTTGAATGGTACAATTGACTATTTGTTAGTCAGCATTCAAAACAGGTTGTATTTACCTGTTTCATTAGCTTTATTTAAACGTATTTGTATCAATAATTTTACTTTCTGTGGTCTAGTTGCAAACTATAGTCTATATAAACATATTAGAACATAAATAAAGGTAGATTTCCACCTTTATTGTTAAAAGGAGGTTGCCTTGACAACAGATTGAGATTGTTGATTGTTATAGATATTGTCAAAATATTAACTGCTTTTAATGATTTTTAAATATATATATATATATATACAGTAAAACTGTGATGTATGGATTCACCATTTCAGTTATATGCTATTTCAAAAAAGTGTAAATAAGCAAAAAGATTAAAATTTGTAAATTTAATACAATGTATTGTAATGCCACTATCCCATCTTAGAGAACAGCATGCAATAACATTTATTAATAATGTTTTTTTAGCTTTCATTTAAAGCACATACATTTTATTTGCTTCTTTATTACCCTATCAGAATTTGATAATAAAATATTTAATAAGAATAAAGTCAAAAGTTTTATGGTTTAGTACTGGTAGAAAAAAATGTAAATCATGTTTATATTGCATCACAAGACTTTCAAAGTTTGAAAAAGTTAAACAAAAATTAAAAATGGATAACAGCAAATAGGAGTGACAATGTAGATTTCAAAATTAATATGGACTTAAAAACATCAAAACCCTAATCTATTGATATCATACCATATACATCTTTCACATATATTGTAGCTTTGATGATGACTGCAGGACAGTCAAAACTGTTAGTTTAATATAAATAAAGAGTATTGATAAAGTGTTGTAAATGGTATGATATGTAGGAGAAATCAATACACAAGAAAAGGATGATAATGAGACCACTGTTTCTTTTTATATGGAAAAAGTTACTGAAAAAATTGTCAAAAGTGTATTCAATTGCTATGAAAATCCACCATTTTGATATTCATTTTATTTTTTAAAAATAAAAACACGATATAGTAAGTTTGTAATTATTTTTATTTTTTGAGTGAATATATGTGTAAATGTTCTTTCTCCATTTATTAATAACTACATTATCTTCTTAAATCTTATTTAAACTATAATCTTAATTTATATGTGATTATTATACACATAAGAAATCATCCATGTTATGTATGTGTTTATGTAGCAAAGTACAATAAACACAGTTTAATAAACAACATATATTCTATTGCAATTTAAGTTTATCAAGAAAACATGCACTATTATAAGTGATGTACAATATAAGTTAAATATGGTTTTAATTTCTCCTTATATGTAAAAACAAAAATACTTAATTGTAAATATTAATTAGAGAAAATATAACTTACTATTAAAAATTTTCGGCTGAACGTTTTCGAGGAACCATGCCTCATACTCATAGCCTTCATGAAAAGTGTAATAAATATATGCAAATGTAAATATTCAAATAAGCTACTGTTACGTAGCCCATTTTTTCGAGATCTCAAAGCATGTGTCCTTTCTGTTAATGGCATGGATGTCTCTATTAATATAGAGTGCCTCCTTTATTTTTCTCCTGTAATCATTTGGCTCTGAACATAAAATAATGGGGTTGGCAGGTATGAAGTTGTGCCCAGATTGTTTACTATGTTCGCAAAATACTGAGGATGTGCTGCTGTTCGTTTGAGCTCTGTTGAATGTGTAATGATGTTGGGCTAATCTGGTATTAATTGTGGAACTTGGAACAAAATATAATGGATATCATGACCCTACAGTATATTATAGTGAAACTCGGGTCACAGTCAATAACAGATTGTCTTAACATAAGTATGCATATAATAGATTGCTAAACAAAAATGAAGGCAATTCTACATTTCTTGATCATCAAAAAGTGGTCAATCATGTATTTGTATCCTCCAGGGCTGAGATAGTGTGTACTGAGAGAAATGATGCCAAAAGGAAGATTAAGGAGGTTTACTTCATTGCTAGTGACATAAATGTTATGAATAGAAAAAACGTGCTTTATGATTTCAAAAAACGAATGGTCTGAGTTGTTTTGCATAAATTTGCATATGAGTTGAATACATTTTAAGGATATGAATATGGAGTAAACAGGGTCTGAAAGTGTTTAGACAATAATAAAATTTATAATTTTATAGTTTCCCCTTTATATATTGAAGCATATTGTATTAATTAAGTATATTAAACTAAAGATTCCTGGATATATAAAGCATAAATATTAAGTTACAAGTAATTAATTTTTAGCTTGACATAGATCAGAAAAATGTTGTTAATTATCAAAATGTAAAAAATAGCAAACGCTGTAAATTTATTTAATACAGTTGAAGCATCCTCTAGAGCAGTGGTCTTCAACCTTTCCACATCTGCGGACTGGTAAAAATAAGGATAAGGTTTCATGGACCAGCAGAAGTCTATAGATAAATTTTCTTAAAGATGTAAACTGCTTATTAGCCTTAGATGAGCATAATTGTTATAACTGATCTAAACAATATGGAGTTTGTATAATAAACTTTTTTTTTAATTTTGAATTTTTTTAGAAAAGTAATAAAAAATTTAATTCTACCCCTCCCTCCCCATAAATATCTGTGATAACTAGAAAAACATTAATTTATGTATGACTGATTAGATTTTGTTTTCATTCTGTTTCTTTTTTTTTAATTGGGTAAAAATGAGATAAAAAAATAAATAAAAATTGTTTATATTAATTAAAACTTTAAACTCTTACTATTTTATTATTACAAACTTTTCTGCCAATCTAGTGTGACCCAGCAGAAAAGTTCTACAGCCTGACGCTGGTCCATGGACCAAGGGTTGAAGATCACTGCTCTAGAGTTGTGGTTGAACATTCATGGTTTACATGTGTGAAAAGTTATATTTAGCCCAAATGTTATTTAGAGATTTATTCATTAATATGTTTGCAGTTCTTTGTTGTTTCAATAATTTTTTGCAGATGGAAACTGCAATCAGAAAGAAATCTTGATTTTATGCTTTCTCTAATTACCATGTGTGAAATTTAAAAAAAAATCCTCCATTTTTTCTAAGACAAGTCATTCTAACTTTCATAAATATTTATATAAAAAAACTTTAACTTTCAACAATATTTTGCTATTGTAAAATACAGTAGGTGAGTAATACATATTTAATTTTCTTTTGATTTTTAAAATATTTTGTATAATAAAAGAAAATGAAGATTTTACAATCTTGATTGATGATTTTTGTCAAATATTTTACTGATCTCTATTTTATCTTTCATCTTTTGAAATATTAGAATATTTTAAAATTTAGATACTATATTTTTTGTTCCAAATACATCATGTCAATTACATATCAATCTTTAATTTACATATGATACCATTTCCAACCTTTTTATATACTTAACAATACTATTTTTTACACCAAAACTTTACACTTACAGTCTCAACTATAAAAAATAGTATTGTTAAGTGTATAAGAAGGTTGGAAATGGTATCATATGTAAATATAGAAATCATTACATAAAGAAAGGAGGAAGAAGAAAATTGTAATCTACAATTTAGTAGGTCAAATATTTTACTGATTTTTTTTTTTCATATTTTGGAATACACTGGAGTTCTGAACTACATTATATTTTGTTTCATGTCCATGTTGCATTCAAAAGAAATAGTATGCAATATGTCACCTTTTGTTGATAAACAATGGTTAGAATAGAATATTTTTTGAAGTACTCATGTATAGTGTTTTTAATAATGTAAAAATATATTATTTTAAATTTATAATTACAAAAATAGAGTATATGAGCACAGACTTTCACATGATCCACCACTCTCTACTTTATCTTATAATACTGATACACTTGAACACATATGTTGAAAAGATAATGTGTTCAAGTGTATCAGTGTTGTGAGATAGAGGGGAGAGGGTGTATCATGTGAAAGTCTGTGCTCATATACCCTATATATTACATATATTGATACAGGTATATAATAAGCCTGTATTTCAGTTATTACAAAAATTAAAGATTTTATGAAATTAGATTGACAGTTATTATTTAACATTTTTATTTGAAAATAACTCAAAATTTTTTGCAAAATCTAACTTCACTACTGTATTTGAGACTTGAAAAACTTATTTTGCACTAATTTAATATCGATGAATGAACATAGCATACTTACTTTAAATTTATTAATGTTATATATAGAGTTCACAAAATAAGCTCTTAACAAGCTTTGGGAATATCCTCAACCCCAGACCAGTTTCTGCTTCTGGCATCATCAGTGAGGTGCCAGGATATTCAAGCACTGATAATGCTAGAAGCAGAAACCGGTCTGGAGTTGAGGATATTCTCAAAGCTTGTTAAGAGCTTATTTTGTGAGCTATATATATATATATATATCATTTGTAAATACAAGCTTATTAAGTTATGTGGCATCCGACTTGATTTTTTTGTTACTTTGAATTTAATAAGCATACTAATTGATAAATATTTCATTATTTAATGTTCATATTTTTCCAAACTCACTCCATAACATATTTTATTTCTTTTATTCTAGTTCTGGTTCATATTATTATCCTGAGTAATTAGTAGATGTAGAACAGGAGTAAGAGAAATAGAATATGATACTGAAACATTGTCTATAAGACAGCATCATGGGGACTTTTGTGGATTCCATAATATTATGAGGAACAATGCTATATGAACACATTTTTTTAATATTGTAAAAAATACTTAACAAATGATTAAATTATTGTTAAGATAACAGAACTAAAAGAAGCAAATTAGATTTTGCATTGACAGATTACACATATAGAAACTTATTCAGTTTGGATTTATTAGTAAATTTTATATTAAATCACTAATTATTATCTTATTAAGTTGCTAACATATAAATTGGTTAAAAATAATTATGAGGAGGACATTGGTTTAGCAGTTTAGATAAAAGTAATTTTATATATATTGTAACTAATTATTAAAGTATGCTCAAAAAGGTCTATTGTAACATATTAAAGAGAAATTCAATTGTATATTAAAATATCATTGGATTTGTCAAAAATCCAAATATTTAAGTCTCAAATATTCTAATATTCATTGTAACTTAATAAAGATGATCAAACGATCCAAATGTATTAAATAATTAAGAAACGATTCAAATATATATCTTGTAACTAATAAACGAAAAGCATTGTAGCTTAAATTAAATTATGAGAAGAATACCTGAGTAGTGGCTATTAACCAAAAAGATCAGACTGAGTCATCAATCATATTAAGGGTCATTGGATTAAATGAAACATACTCCTGGATAGTAGCTATATAGCCAGAAGGTCAAAAATATTAAAATGATGAGTAGGAATAAATTAAATCTACAGTTGGATATATCTTCTCAGGTATATCCAACTGTAGATTTTACTCACTTTAATTTCTTGGTTGGATGTTAAGTGCATGTCTAAGTGAACAACAAGTGAATAGGGTCTATCAGGGTGCCACTAGATTATCTGAATCTAGATACAGTTATATCTAATAACCTTTTCACATGTACCGGGTTTGAATCCCTTTTGGTACTTTATTTCTTACAAAATGTATGATTTTGATTTTAGACCCATAACACTGTATGCACTAATATTTAAGTAAACACCTAGGTAACATAAAACATCTTTAAACTGAAGTGGAATTCCTTAGACATAAATCATTTCTTAGACCTTAGCATAACAAATGTGTTTCAATATTTTTTTATAAGTTTTACTAGCTCAGATTACTATTAATTTAGGATGGCAATTCACTCATCCTTGCATGAAATAGATGATGGGATGGTGTTTATAATAATACTAAGAAATCACTAAATACTATGAAATCAATATTTATTTATGGCCTTTAAACATATTAATTAAAACGTTGATGATGATAATGATGATAATGATAACGATAATGACAATGGTTTCAACCACAGCTTTAGAACTAAGCCTAAACATAAAACCTAATTTTTATAAAGAAATTCATAATTATTGTTAACCTTAGCATATTTAATCATATCTTAAACAACCAATATTCAACCATTGATGATGAATGATCACACTTGATAAAGACTACTCTTAATGAACTATATATGCCTTGTTTAATAACATAAACTAATATTTATTACTGCATTTCTAACATATACATAAAAATTTCTATATTTACATGAAAATTTATATTAACAATAACATCCATAATCATAATCGATTGTTTTAAAATCATAACATTAAATTTTAAATTTTTCCCTCTTTCCCGTAAATGTATTTCAAAAGTATATTGTATTAAATTGGGTAACCGATTTGTTAAAATGTTCATCCACAAGAAAGGTATTTCATAAAAAAAAAATATTCACTCATTGGCACACATACTTTATAAATCTAACATGTACGCAAAATGAATAAAATAAATGTTAGTAAAATTGGAAAGAGCAAGTTTTAGAAACAAGTTTTAAATTATTTTCTCCCCCTCCCTTCTAAGCTGAAACCTATACTTTCTTAAAACAAAGTAATTTAATATTTTACCACTACTTATTACTTCACATTTACTCACAATTATACACATATAAAAATATTATTATGTATGTGCATGTTTATCCCATAATAACAAAATATTATTTAAAGCCAAAATAATAATACAAAAAATTATTTTACACATTAATATTTCATAACTGTAAATTAATAAACAAATAATTTTGATACATTCAAGATCATTTATGAAGCTCAAGGTTATTATTGGTAAGAAATTATTGGTTTTAATCCATCTGAATTGTCTTTAAAAGTTCTTTAAATAAACTATACCACTTTATAGCTAAAATTTTATTAAGACTCTGATATCATAAAGAAAATATATCAAAAAAAAATTTTATACTACCAGTTCTTTGTAGCGACTTCTAATGAGTCAAATTTCTCTTGTTTAATGTCTATCTTTGGCAGCAACAATTTCTGTGTTTCTTTGGAACAATCTCTTTCTTAAAGTGTATAATTATTTGATGATGATGATCCTATTGAGGTTATTTGCTTTAGTGGACAATTTGGAAATCTTTATATTAATTTTTCTTCTCTTCCTGTCAAGCATGATTCTTTTAGTGGATGAAATACAGCAGTTGTTTTCACGTTTATAAATTTCCTGGGTTTTAAACTCAGTTTCTGGAACAATTAATTGGACTTGATGATTAATATTTATCAGTAGATTAATTCATCTTTCTGATCTCCTTCGAATGCAGGTGAATGTTTTCTTCTTTCTATTTAAAAACATCTTATTTCTCTGGTCAGTTGAAAGGTGTAGAATATTATTTTTCAGACAAGACATCTTTTTTTTCCTATATGATCTGCATCTCCACGATGGTCAGGTCTTGATGGGACACATATATAATTTTTCTACCCCATCATTTCTTATATTTTCAACATTCAAAACTTCATAAAAAATGATTTAAAAAAAAAACTATCTAGCAGAACTAAAAATGTTTGCTTTAGTTTCAATAATTTTTAAAAGGTCTCATATTATAATAACAATAATCTAATAACTCAACCAATTTTCCAGACTGCTTTTATATCCAATTTTTGAGTCAACTCACCCAATTAGAGTGATAGTGTGAATTGCTATCTTTGACCAACCCAAAAAATCACACACCTGGTTTTCAGACACTTTTGTCTTAAAAAAAATAGACTTAATCCTTTTTCCTTTTTCATGTATATCTGTAATATCTAAAATTGGAGTTTCTTTCCTTTAATCTTAAGATAAGACAATTTCAAAATTAGAGTTCCCACCCAGCTTAAACTCCCAAAGTGACAAACAATCATTTACAAAAACAAAATTGCTACAAAAATAGATATCTGATTCAACAGATTTCCTCTCTTAACATAAAATTGTAAAAAAAATAATTTGACAGATTTAACCCTTCTTTTTCTTTCAATATTTAATAAATGTAAATTTCTGTATGTAATGTACACACATACTTTATCATTTCAAATCATTCATAAACTGTCATTACAATAATCTAATTGCTAGCTTAGTAATTATAACCCTAATATTTAAAATTAAATCCTTAGCTTTTAAATCCCAATTACAATTATAGAAAAGCAAAATAGAAGTATAGAATAAGATATTAGAATTGATCAAGCATAGGTTAGTTTTAAAGAAAGTTAAAATGTTTAATATCTGAAATTTAATGATGGCTAACACAAATAGCTTTTATAACACACACTGCCTATACATATGCGTTATAACTTTGCTTTTTAACAGAAAAATTAAAATTGAATAGTTTAAATGTGTGTATTACCTTTCTATAAACACACAAAGAAATAAAGAATATAATTGTTGACCCACTCTCTTTCTGTCTAAAGCTTTTAAAACTGGATCTTGTAGGGTTTAAACTTGGATGCCCTACAGCTTCATTTATTGTTATATAAAAATGTGATGATGATTTTGGTTTTACATTTTCTTACATGCACATTACTATAAATTTAGCTAGTGACTAAATTGTAATGGCACAATATGGAATTAAATATTTACATGGATTGTTATTATAACACAGAATAGAAGTGAGATTACATCCATGTAAACAGATAACTTATACTTATTGATGTTACTAAGAACTGTCAATAACTACTAATTGACAATCCCTGAAAGTAAACAAGTTTTTTCATTAACCTATAATAGTTCTTTTGTTAGAGTTTTTGTTGAAGTTCAAGGAGGTCTTCTTTTATTTCAAACCCAAGTTCTTATATAGATTTAAATGATGGAAGCTATTTTTATAGGTGTGAGGATGGGAAAGAATAACAACTTTCTTGATATTCTGTAATTAATATTTTTTACTTTTCCTGAAGGTTATATAGGTTGAATATATATATATGCAAATATTTTCAATGCATATCGCTAACTGAAATAAATAATCAAATGTTAAGAAATTTTCAGCAATGCCCTCTGGAAAATAAATGTTTAGAGTCTGCATCTCAAAACAGCTAATTTGAAATGGTACCTCTTTGAACTTTTTTGCAAAGATATTAAATATTGAAATAGAGACTAATTTAAACAGAGTACATAAAATTACATAAGCAACAATCTTTTAAACTGCTTCTAAATAAGTGTTAGTTTACAAGCAGTTTAGATATCTTTGCTTATGTAATTTCACTCTCTCTGTTTAAATTTGTCCATGTTTCAATATTTAATATCTTTGCAGCCTATAGTTTAAAGAGCTGTTTTGAGATGTGGACTCTAAATGTTTATTTCATAGAGGGCATAGCTGAACATTTCTTAACATTTGAGGTGAATTGATATATATATATGTGTGTGTGTGTTCTTGTATACGTGAGATTAAGATATATATTTTAAAGTTGAATGATCTAATACCATATATGCAAAGCCTCCTCCAGGCTTAGGCAGAATAGGTAATAGTTCAGGGTGCCAGAATTTAAGGGGCACTTAATTAACAAAATATAAAAAATATAAATAAAATTTAAATATGTAAAAAAAAAATTAAATAATGTTATATAGAAATTCATCGTTATTTTATTTCCAAGTGAAATATTTATTTATACAAATCACAGTTCTTTGGTTATCAAAAAGTATGTGGAGAATGTTTTTATTTGGTACCAAATCAGTTTCATAATAAATGGGTGATGTAGACAAAAATGTTCAGGGCTCAGCCTTGCATCTATGATGGCATGAGTTTGATTAATTTCTTTCATTAACAATATTTCAAATTCTTTTTGCAGATGATGTTTGATATTCAAATTTTGAATACTGAGACAGTTTAAAATGGATTGGATTGAGCTTTTAAATATATACCTGTATGGGAATGCTTGTATATTGTGAAATTTCTTATATATCTACTGACAA
Organism: Epiperipatus broadwayi; assembly: GCA_028023455.1. NCBI lineage: Eukaryota > Metazoa > Onychophora > Udeonychophora > Euonychophora > Peripatidae > Epiperipatus > Epiperipatus broadwayi. Next base: position 12,817,639 of record JAQFVV010000006.1, read on the forward strand.
ATCCAAGAAAAAGAAGAATAAGGAAAATTATACACTACTTGAATATAAACATGTACGTGTAAGAGAACGCGTTTAATTGAATATTTATATTTAAAAAAAATCTTAACAAATAATTCATCGATGATATAAAATGTAAGAATAATATATACATAATTAAACATCAAAGAGTAAGATAAATATTAATGCAATAGTAGGAAATAATAAGAGATATAAACTTTGTTTAAAAAATTTGTTTAAAAAATAATTAGAAATAAAAAAAATAGTCTATAAATTGAACTAACATTTCTTTATTATTAAAATTGCTTATTTCATTTTTAGTTTGTCTGTGTTTAATACTGCTAATATATCTTTAATTAAATACCTTTCGTGCAATGAGTTCCCTGAATTTCTTGATAGAGTAGAAATTTCACTTACCTGCAAAAAAAAAAAAAAAGAGAAATAGGTGAGAATATTTAGAACGTACTAAAACTAATAATTTTATCAATAATTATATATATATCTCCAATTCTCATTTTTCCACCATTTATAAATCAAATGATATATATATTAAAATCTCTTATTAATCTTAACACATGAAACTATTCATTACAATATATATAATTTTGGTTTTATTTAATCCATAGCCTTTCCAAAGCCTCTCATGAAAATGAAAAAACTATGAACAAAAAAATACTATTAACCAGGTGTTTGAATTACCAAGTGTTGAATGTTTGAGTGTTTTTCCATCCTTGCTTTAATATGTAAAAATATTTAGATACCCATTTAATGACCAATACTAGATAATAGCTGGATTGGTTATAGGATGGATACCTGAAATTAAAATCTTAAACCTATTTAGAACACGAATTTTTTTAAAATTATAAATACATGTTTAGAATTTACTTTCAAGATTTACTTTGCCTGAATTTACCATGGCTGCAATATTTAATCCAAATAGTATTTTTTTATTTTTATGTATATAAAATATAAATTGTATTAAATACAGTATTATTACATCATTACATATATATATATATATATATATATATATATTTATATATATATATATATATATATATATATATATATATATAATAAAGGGGATTTGAATACAGACATTCAAACTCCTTTCAGTTATCCACTCTATCTCATACAACCAATACACATGACCACATCTGGAAAAGATAAATGATCTCCAATATAGCTATTTTGTGCCGAATCAGCATTTATCAGTTGGTCCACATCATCATCTCCCTTACACATATAATCAGTGTTCAGTTTATATTAAGATAGCAAATTTTCAAACTGTAATGGGCAGGCTTCAATGTACTCCATCCTCCAACTCTTCAACCATCCATACCATTGAAAATGTGATGATGGAACACCCAAATCTCTTGTTGATGACAATATTACTGCCATGCTCATGTTGGCTGCTTTTAAGTCATTCTGATCTCTCATTTATAAGATATTATTCATTTAAACACATGGAAGAGGAATGGGCAGGATACAAGCTGATTGTGTAATATTTGAATACAAGTATAGTTTATTCACAAATTGAGTATGTTGCTATTAACACAGTTAGAATACCCCTGTACTTTACTAGATTGCTATGCTGGTGCAAAAAAATCATTTGTATTTGCAGACCCAGATGTATATAGAAATAACATGTCTAATAATCTTCTAAATAAGAGTGAATTTAACATTTTCAAATGTGAACATCCTCAATTTTATATATGGCTTAAGACTGATCAATATGTAAGGAAGAATTATATAATGAAAGAATGTTAAAAGAAAGTTTGTATATTAATAAAGAAAAACTAGTTTTAAATAAAACAAATTATCAAACAATGGTTTTAATTAAAAATAATTATATAAAGGGTAATATACAAAGGTTTTATACATGTGTATAAGATGTAATAACAAATTGGTTTAAAATAATAAAATAAAAAAACAATAGGGGGTGATAAGTGATAATAATAATAATAATAATAAAATGAATATAGTGAATATATATAGATGCTAAAGAAATGATATTAGATTATGAGTTAAAAATTATATACTTATAATAATAATACATATGTATATATATTTGCAGATTCTTGAAAGCGACAGCAAAAAAGGAAGTTGTCAAAATGTTGGAAAGTTAGATAATGTATTGAAATATATGTGGATTCATAAAAATAAAAAGATTTTAAAAAGAAAAACAATTTTATTGCATTTTTATGTATGAAAAATACAATACATATTATATAATCAATTATATATACTAAATAAATTAATTGTTTAAATTCAGCTAATGGCTGTCATTAATGAAAATATATATAGACCAGATTTATATTAAAAATAGAAATGCCATATACTGAAAACATCACAAGAATGAAGCAAAAATGCTCACAGCTGATGCTTTAAAGATTTAAAAAACTTTTAATAAATTGTATAAATATTAATCTTGTTAAATACAATGTCAGCACATAACATTTATATAAGGCTATAGCCTTAGCACATGTGCCTTGTGTGCTTAATTTTATTACAAGAGAGACCTCTACAAATCTTAACTTTAAATTGATTCAAAATATTTCTAAATTTAATATCTGAATATTGACTAATTGTAAATTGAAAGATTTTGTGAATGTTAATGTGTAACAGAAATAGTGGACTTAATCAGTGAAGAATTTATTAGCTTCATGCTCCCAAATCAAAATGGTTTAGATTTGCCTATATAATTAAGAAAAATAGGTTAGAGATAAGAGGGTCCCTCTTATCTTTATAAAGTCAAATCTCATGTTGTGATTTGTAGAGGTCTCTCTTACTAAAATTAAGCACTCAAGGCGCATGTACTAAAGCTTTAGCTTCATATAAGTATTACGTGTTGACATTGCGCTTAGTAAGAATTAATATTTATAACTTTAAATTGATTCAAAATATTTCTAAATTTAATATCTGAATATTGACTCATTGTAAATCGAAAGATTTCATGAATGTTAATGTTTAATAGAAATAGTGGACTTAATCAGCGAAGAATTTATTAGCTTCATGCTCCCAAATCAAAATGCTTTAGATTTGCCTATATAATTAAAAAAATAGGTTGAAGATAAGAGTTGGTCACTCTTATCTTTATAAAGTCAAATCTTGTGTTAAGATTTGTAGAGGTCTCTCTTGTAAGAAAATTGACCACACAAGGCACATGAACTAAGATTACAGCCTTAAATAAATTTTATATTAAATAAATTGTAACTTTAACCATTCATCCTAGTCAAATAAATATCTAATGATCACTATCTCTTATACTAGTACATAATTGTTTATAAACAAAGCAAAACTCTCTATACAGTAGTGCCACCCTGTGCCAACCAGAGTAATCAACGAATGCCAGAAGGCTTGTGCATAAAATCCCATCTAATGCTGGAGGGTTGCATTAGGTCCTAAGATCTAGGTGCAGTGCTCTCATATCCAAAGCTCCTCACTGATGATGGCCATAAGCCAGAAACCAGTCTGGGGATATTGGATGAATATGCATTAGATAGGGATTTTATGCACAAGCCTTCTGGCATTCATTGATTACTCTGGTTGGCACAAGGTTGCACGACTGTATAGATAGTTTTGCTTTGTTTACAAATAAATATCTCTTACATGTGTAATCAAGAAATTTAGTTTGCATGTATGGCCATCTATTGAGAGATTTTGCTAACTTTTTTTATCTTTATAATCCACATATATTTTATCCTAATATTTTAATTCCAAAAATTTTTTAAAGTTTTTAGGATATCTGACTTGAAGGTCTTTGATGGCTTTCTATTGCACCTTGATCATGTTAAATTTTGCAGTATTATTTTGAGAAAATATTTTGAATGACTAAAAACTTGATTTTTTTTATAACTTTATAACCCTCTCACAAGTTGTCATTTTCTTTTCTTCTCAATTTCTGTAAACATTATTTAAGATTAAATTCTTATTACATATCAAAAAATAATAAATTTGACTTCATTTGATAGACATTTTTGTTTAATACAGAAATAAATTCTAAATATTTACATTTTTATTTTTGAAAACACTAAAAAAAATTAATTTGTAATAAAAACAAAAAGTTTTGTATGTCATCGTTTGTATAAAGTTTTTTTTTTTCATATGTCAAAGCATTGACTGGGAAGCAAACCTGGGCCTGCTGCTTGGAAGGCAGCTATGCTAACCTCTAGGCCACCAATGCTTGATAAAAAAATTGAGGAAATCTTTATTATTTGTCATTTCTTTTTAAAATCTAAACAAATATATATTTATTTCTTTTAAATCTAACAAATTATGCTTTAAAGTTTAAATTATTAAAATATTTTTTGCAATATTACAGTATTTTCATACTCAATATAATTTCACTGATTATGTAGAAAACTAAGCTTGTAAATGGCTTTCAGGTATATTTGCATTGTCCAAAAGTATAACATTTTATTTTTAAAAATAAAATATTTTCATTCAAAATAAATTATTAATAATTTATATTCTTGATTTGTAATAGTTATTGTACAATTATTATACAAAGATAATTCTGAATTGTAATAATTTCACAAATAAACATGTTTTTGGTTATTCAAAATATTTTCTCCAAACAATGTCATAAAAATTTGTGATGTCAGAAATACAAAAGGGACAGTCATCAAGGAGGACCTAAAGCTATCTTAAAGCCAAGGAGGACCTAAAGCTATCTTAAAGCCATTTCATCTTACAGAATTTTTGATTTTTTTGCCCACCTATGGAATTTTTTCTGAACTAAAATTTTACATTGAAATACATATGATAAATACACAAATTTAGAAATAAAGCTTGCAAAAATTCTTAATAAGTGGTGAATTATTGAGAAACATGCAAAAATCAGATCAATACCAGAGAAAGTTAAAATATATGAAATTATTTTTGCGTTGTAATTATGTAATAATTTATTAAAAATCAAGAATATATATTATTACATATTAATTTTGTGTATAAAGGTTTTATTTTTAAAAATAAAGTTACATTTTTCTGCACAATGTTAATAATATAAATTACTAAGAGAATGACAGAAGCTATTTGCTAACACATCATCACAGACAATCTATAAGAAATTTATTGCAATATTGTAAAAATTATTAGAAAAACTTAAACTTTTAAAGCATAAATTGATACATTTATCAGATATTGATATTATTCATTCACATTTTAAACACAATCATCAAATAAAAAAGATTTTGTTCATTTTCTGAAATTTGCTCTCCTGACATCTGAAGAATATGTTTGTTTTGATTAAAATCTAGTTTTTAAATAATTGCAAAATTCTAATGTGATTTTTTTAGAATTTTTGTTTCTAAATAAAAATATCTATCAAATTTATTATATTCTTGTATATAATAACAGTCTAATACTAAAATTAAAGTTGAAAGCTTACAGCAAATGAAAATCAAGAAAACAGTCACTATGTGAGAGGGTTAAAGACCAATTGCACTATAATGTAAGACATGATACCCACTGGCATCACTGTAGATAAAATTAAACATTTGGATAAGCATAATTATATGTCCAGAAATTAAATTAATCAAATTGAACATTCCTTCATTTGGAATCTTATAATCTACCTACTTTTATTCTCATTTTCCTCTCTAACCAGCTACAATCCCTAAATCATTTTCCTAATATTGTCATATTTTTTCAAAAAGTCATTGCAAAAATAATAGTTTAAAAATCTCAACAATATATTCTTAAACTTTTCCTCCAGTTTTTCCAAGCTTATGTATAATCTAGCTTAAGCTATAGATTGAGAAAAAAAAAATGTTTTTCTCCAATTAAACTATTGTTTTCTGCTTTCAATTCAAGGCTTAAACAGTTGACTTTGTCAAGCATTGGTGGCCGAGTGGTTAGCATAGCCACCTTACAAGTAGTTGTCCGGGATTTGCTTCCTGGCCGACCCTTTGACACATAAACAGTTGACTTCTATAAAAAATGTGTGTGTGCATGCTTGTTTCACTTAGGAATCTTTACACTTCAATTTATTTTGGGAAAACATACATATATATTAGCAATGTTTACAGTAATCTTAAACGAAGAATATCGTATTTCCAATAAACTCTCAAAGCAGAAATATAAAATTCGGTAAAAAAAAATATTAACAAAAAATGAAGTTAATAATGATAAATCTATAAATGACTTATAAAGAAATGGCTTTTTAATGATCAAAAATTTTATAAAATATATAAAAATACATTTTCAAATTGCAATTTTAGAATAATAATTTGAGTCTATGATAATCAATAGATGACGTCATTGATTTTGAACTTTTACAAATCATTCATAAAATAATAAGTTTTTAGGTTCATGTGATTAACTATACGTTTTTTGCGTGAGAGCAATTTTAAAATCTTAAATTTGTTAAGGAAATAATTAAATTATTGTTTTCAAACATTTTATATTGCTTTAAAAATATAATAGAGCAGTTTTAGTGCTCGCCTAAAGTGACAGATGTAGGTTCAATCGAGTCTACCATTGCATCTAACTAAGCAGGATTTTTATATTACTTGAATTACATTATCAAACTTAAACTAACAAAAAAAAATTAAATAACCGAATGGCTTTAGTGCGGGGGGGGGTCGTAAGAAGTTTGAGTATCCAAACTGAAATCAATCTCAGATCCCCACTCCAGAATATGACCTTCTAATACCACATCAAACCAATCAGGGCAACAAATTGATTAATATTCGTCTCTTATTTAATAAATCATATCAATTCCATTTTCATTGATGCATGAATTATAGATAAACTGTAAAACATTTTTAAATAGCCCACCGTATAGAAACATCCTTGACAACACCTTCCTCCTTCCACAGAAGATCAGTGAAAAAATATATTTATTATCAGTTTTCATAATTAGTAACAGAGTGAATTAACAACTAACAAAGACTAAATAGTCAAGCATTAGTGGCCAAGAGATCAGTACAGCTGTCTTACAAGCAGTTGTCCTGGGTTAGTGGGTTCGCTTCCCAACTGATGCTATGACACATGAAAAAAAAGACTAAATATTCATTTTCTAATTACTATTGGGTGTTTGGTGGGTTGGTTAGCTAATAAAAGAAAAATTCTAATTTTGATTAAAATCTAAAATAATGTTCTATTCAGTTCATTATATGGCAAATAAATGCACTATCATTTCACTACATGCCTTACACACACACTTTTTAATCAGCTTGACATTTTCTATTCTTATCCCTGGTGGCCAGTTTTGTTAATATTCAACCTTTGATTTCAGTATAAAATCTATCTTCTATACTAAAACTCAATAATGAACTTCATTTGGTAGAAATATATGACTACAAATAAAAACATTCTTTTAAATCCTATTTGAACTTTGCAAATATTGAAAAAATGGATCAGTAATGAGAAAAAAGGATGTAAAATGTCCTCTGCAGAAAACAGTTTTCTGAAAATGGGATCTTTTTATTGAAACTTGTTTGTAAAACATGAATAAATAAATGTTAAGCTCTAATAAATATATTGAATTCTGCTTTAAATGTTAAAATTGCTTTATAATTTTTAAAATGTCTCAAAAGATCATAACATTGTGTTCATATTGTCAAGTAAAAGAAGTCATATGGTCAGTATCACAAGGCATGATGATATTAAGGCTGTAATTTTTTTAATTAAGATTATAGCTGAATTTAACTTCTATTTTTAAAAATAAACATATACAAATAAAATCAATATATATATATATATATATGTATTTTTTAATTTTTAATAATTATTATACATTTATTGTGTAAAAATAGCCAAAAATATTTAATACAGTAAGCAAAATTTATATTTTTTGTCTTTCTAAAAAACATTTCTCTAAGAAATCTTGCAAATTTTGTTAAAACCAGATTACAAAGAACAAAAACAGTTGTAGAGTGAAGGTAGGACCAATACTATAGACATAGACTTTGATCTTTATTAAACTTCCTGGAAAATACTGCCTTCTTCAGACTTTTTTAAAATTAATAAATCAATATTCAGTAGGTCATGGATTTAATATTAAAAAACTATGTTAATATCAGTAAAGATAGCCATAGAAAGCTTATTTAAAATGGCAGAACTACCATACCATTTCTGAAGAAAATAACCATGAAAGCTGCATTCAAACTCTGGACTGTTGATTTAAGAATTGTGGGAAAGTTTGATGTCACAATTTTTTACATCGGTGCTAAGTTATGCTACATGATTTAGTGCAATAATAAAGCACTAAACTTAATAGCTAAAGACCTATGGATTGTATCTCAATTTTTTTACTTTTGATGATCAAACCTCTTATGACTTACCAAGTAGCTATCTATTCAATTCTTCTTCTTCTTCTTCTTCTTCTTCTTCTTCTTCTTCTTCTTCTTCTTCTTCTTATTATTATTATTATTATTATTATTATTATTATTATTATTATTATTATTATTATTATTATTATTATTATTATTATTATTATTATTATTATTATTATTATTATTATTATTATTATTATTATTATTATTATTATTATTATTATTATTATTATTATTATTATTTGTATTATTATTAAATTTATACTCTGGCATGCTCTTCTAAGAAAATCTACAATTACATGAAAATTATTAAAGTTAAGCATTTTCAAAGGCATTAAAGGTCTTCATAGTTATTATGAACTGAAATAATATACTATTCTAATGCTTTTTTTTTGGAAAAGGTTATTATCCTGCCATCTATAGATTTGAAAGCAAACTAAATTAAGTGCTTCTTTTATATATATCTTTAACTGGTTTTGGTTTCTTTGTTTTATAAGAAATAAATATGAATGATTGCAAAAATAGCAAAATGAATTTAAAGCCTAATAGGGATTATATATCATGCAATGAAGCAACAAAAAAGCTTGGAATTGTTTGAATTGTAGACATTTGAAAAGTGATTTACCAAAAGAAGATCAATTTGTGGATTTATTGATTGATGATATTACTGATGTAAAGCAAATGGCAGTGAGCTGAAAGATTTAAAAACTGGGTTTAAGGCTATTAAAGAATCTATGGAATTCAAACATGAATTTACAGAAAAAAAATATGTAAGAAAAGCTAATAATAATTGTATATTAACTGAAACTTAGTGCTTTAGAGAGCGAAGTGTGGTTCATGTTCACAGCATTGAGAATTACATGGGTAGGACGTATATATATATATATATGTTCAGTAAGTTTATGTAAATATATATATAAATTATATGGCCATTTTTTTGACAGGGGGAAGCAGGATTCTTTACTATTCATGGAGTTAGGGTTGTTGACTATATTCCAGGACTCTATTCTTGCACTTGGCATCATTGACTCAATACACATGATATTGGCAGCTGTGGACTCAAACATGTGACTGTGTTTTGGTGATTGAGGAAAATAGACTTGTGCTCAGGGTTGTTTGTGACCATTGTGGAGAAGTATTTGTGTTGAAAGATACTTTTAGACAGGGCGGCATGTGACTCATTGTAGATGGTGCTGCATGCTGCTTGGGGGCATGCAATTTTATATAAAGTGTGAAAGGTTTGATTATTAGGAGTCTATAAAATTATTTGAATCTATTTATCGTGGCTAAGCTTCAGTAAATATGCGTTATTATTAGCTTTTTTAATTTAGTGATGGTATAAGAAAACTTTACTACTTTTTTGAATTACAGAAAAAAAAGAGATAATATTATAATGAAAATGATTAAAACTTAAAAACATAATGCTAAATTGAACATAAAATTGTAACTTTATGAAAATTAAATAAATAGAAAAAATCGGTATGATATGAAAATAATAATCGAAATAACTGATTTGTTTTACAAACGAGATGAAACAAAAAGCACAAAAAATCTCATTCTATTTTAAAAATAAAGTTTAAAAGTGTTGATTGCTAGACAATGGTCAGGCAAGAGCTGGTCCTTTATATGTCATAGAGATGTCGATGGTGTCATTATTCATCCCATTGATGAAAATAAAAGAAATCTTCATAAATGAAACTTTAACTAAATACAAAAAGGATTTATTACAGAAAGTCAAAATTAGAAATATGTCAACAAAAACTAATGACGTAATGATTCCAGTTATAAGAGTGCCTGGTATTTCAAATCTTACACATTAAGCCTGCATTCTGCCCATCCCTCCTCTATGTATTTAAATGGATACTGTCCTACACATGAGGGGTCAGAGTGCCTTGAGGTCAACATGGGCATAATAACAATATTGGCATCAGCATGGAATTTGGAAATTCTATCATCAGATTTTCAATGGTATGGATGGTTGAAGAGTTAGAGGTTGGAATGGGTTGAAGCCTGTCCATTAAAGTATAAGGATTTTCTATCTTAATATAAACTGAGCACTGATTGCATATATGTATGGGAAATGATAATCAGGACCAACTGATGAGTGCTGGTTCAGCATGAAATACATATATTGGTGATTATTTCTCTTTTCTGCATGGGTGTGGTCATGTGCATCAGTAGTATTGAGATAGTGTGGATGGTTGAAGTGGCTTGAAAGTCTGAGTTCAAATCCCTTATATTTAAAAATAATCCCAGTATTTTCTCACACTTCATATGTTTATATGCAACAAAGATAAGTGACAACAACTTAAACAATTTTTAAAATAATTTGACCAATCATAAATCATCAAATGTTTCGAATCTAATTTCATCATCATCATCATCAATATTTTCAATTATAGAAACTGTTTCTTTTTTATCAGCTATTTCATTTGTTATTTCTTTTTTTCCAAATGATATTTCTATCAAATAGCAGATCATATTGAAACATTTCTATCTCTTTAGTCTTGTTTCCAACTATATTTTTTTCACTAAATCTGTTTCTCTCTTTAGTTCATTCTTAATTTTTCTATATGCTCTTTGCCTTATCTCAGTATTGACCTTCTTTCATCATTTCCATACTGCCATCTTTTCCAATGTATCTTCTATTATCCAAAGCATTCTTTATCAAAATAGTTCCTAAATCATTTTATACTGCTTTAATAATTCTTCTTTAATCCTACACCAACACTTAATAAGAACTATTCATACATTTCTCATCTTTATCAATCCTTTTTAGTATATTTCCAAATATTAAACTAAATCTTCCTTTCTCCATTTCTCCAAATGTATTTAAGTACCATCTTACATATCTTTTTCCTCTTTTTATTCTTTTTAATCTCAACATTAATTTAGTCATAACCCAATTATGATCAGAGTTTATATCAGCAACAGGTTAAGCATCCAAACCATTATATCTATTCTGAATCAATTTGATATCTATTTGATATTGTTTTCTATGATCAGGAACTGTCCATGTTTGCATTCTTCTTGGATGATTTTTAAACCAAGTGTTTGCAGTCACAAAACTATTCTCTTTACAAAAATTCCACATGTCCTCTATTTCATAATTTTTTCCAAATGTCATAATATCCAACAACTTTTCCTTCCATACCCTTCCCCACAATGGGATTCCAATCACCTTATAACAATACACATGCACTTTTATTCTCACATTGTATAATTCCCTCTATCTTTTTATAATGATAATCAATTTCAATAAACATCACGCCCGATAATTGGCATATACACTTGTATAAATACCAATTCCCAAGACTTTCTGTTATTTTCCTCATGAAATCAATCATCAACACACCTTTGACCCACTAATTCTAATGTTTTTCCAATAACAATGCTAACTCAATTAACCACTAGAATAAAAATAACGCAGGGACAAAACTCTCCATGCAGTAGCACTACTCAGTGCAAGCCAGAATAATGAATAGATGTAAGGTTTGTGCACAAAACCTTTATCTAGTGTCTCTTCATCCAATATCCCCAGACTAGTTACTAGCTTGTGGCAATTCATTAGTGAAGAGCCTTAGATCTGAGAGCACTACACTTAGATCTTAAGATCCAATGCAACCCTCCGGCATCCATCTTTTTATAGTTAACTATAAAGCTTTGAGCCCAAAATATGTTTTTATTTTTTTTTCAATTCAAGCTCATTTGCTTGTACAGTCATGTAGATCTAACCCAATTCAGCAACTACCATAGTTACTGTGATTTAATTTGGTAGGATTGGTATTAAACCACTAAACATTACATGATCACCATTCTTTATGCTTGCACAAACTGTGATTATTAAAGAACCAAAGACACCAAAATGTATAAAGGCTGGTCTGAGTTCAGATATATATGATTATACAAGTAAATGAACTTGAATTGGAAACATTGTGTTTTCATTTTGGTCTCAAAGCTTTATAGTTAACTCAAGTAGTAAAAAGTGTATGCTGGAGGGTTGCATTAGATCCTAAGATCTAGGTGTAAGGCTCCCCACTGATGAAAGCCACAAGCTATAAGCTAATCTGGGGATATTCAATGAGTAGGCACTAGATAGGGATTTGATGCACAAACCTTCTTGCATCCATTGATTACTCTGGATTGTACTGAGTGGAGCTACTGTATGGAAAGTTGTGCCTGTGTTAGCAGCTTGAGTTGTCATGAGATGTTTAGTAGTTTAATAGAATAAAATGATTTAACATACAATTTATTTCTCCACATCACTCCTACCCAACTTCACTTAATCCTATAACATCAATTTTATGAAATTATCCAATTTCTCAACTCTTCTCAATGATCTTACATTCTATGTTCCATAATGTGTCTACTTTTAGTGGATTATCCTTATACAGTATTTGCAAGTTTATAGCCTGGGTAGCCTCATATCTAATTCCTGCTGGAAAGAAACCAAAGCTATCTTTAGCTAAGATCTCAATACTAATCTGAATTAATCTTGTGATTTTTGTACATAATAAAAAAACAAGAGAATTATATATACGTGTGTGTTATGTAGTGAGCTTACAAATAGCTCTTAACAAGCTTTTCAGAATATCCCTAATCCCAGACTGGTTTCTGCTTGTGGCTTCCTCAGTAAGGTGCTAGGATATTCAAACATTAGATTTAATATACCAAGCCAAGCCCAGCACTTTATCTAATGGATAACTATTAAGTAGAAAATCTGAAATTTTCAGACATTCATATGTCTTCCAATACAGCTATCTGATTTAAATTAGCTATGTGCAAGATCATTATATAACATTTGTTATATAAGCTTGTTACATTAGATCATGTGATATATGACTTGATTTCTTTGTAATTTTATTTTTTGCTATTGAGGTTTTGGTGATTTTTATATTGTTAAAGCTATTAATATATGGTGTATCTGAAGTTAGTTCAGTCCCATATGACTATTTATGCTAGATAGCTGTTTTGGAAGACATATGAATGTCTGAAATTTTCAGATTTTCTACTTAATAATTATCCATTAGATAAAGTGTTGGATTTGGCTTGGTATTTTAATTCTAATGCTTGAATATCCTATCACCTAACTGAAGAATGCGAAAAACATAAAACCGGTCTGGGGATAGGGATAATCTGAAAATCTTAAGAGTTACTGCAACTCATTATATAACATTTGTAATACAAGCTTGTTAAATTAGGTCATGTGATATATGACTATTTCTTTGTGTGTATATATATATATATATATATCATTTTCAACCATTATTGAGTCACAGCAGGATGGTCTCTTCAAGTTCAATTCATCTTCAATCTCAAGCTTCTCTCCTCCACATCACCTCAGCACACTCCTCCTTTCATCCATCCATTTCACATGTGATCAAGACCTTTCTAGGGCTTTTACATTCTCTTGGAATACAGTTTTAAGATTTCAACTGTCTATTAACATCTCTTCTAGCAATGTGTCCAACCCAATTCCACACAGTCTCTTAATTCTTTCCATGATGTCAGTGACATTTGTTTGCTCTCTCAGCCATGTATTTGGCTTTCCGTCTGTTCTTATTACTCCTTACATCTCTCCATACTTTGCTGAGTGATCTGAAGTCTCTGTATTGCTCTTCTGTTAAGTGATCAAGTCTCAGACCTATAATAAGAATGGTAAACACCCACTCCACTCACACACACACACACACACACACACACACACATATATATATATATATATATATATATATATATATATATATATATATATATATATATATATATATATATCAAATCACCTCAAGTGATGCAATGTGATGGGCTGTGACTTTTCCCAATCTCCCAACCACTATGTCCAGAGAAACCTGTTATCCATTTTACCTTTTTTCCTTATTCCCCAAAGTAAGTTTTTCCATATTCTTCTCTATCCTGCTCCATCATATTTTCTCAACATAACCTTTGTCAACTCAATAGGATTTTTCTAAATCCCCTTATCTTTTCCCAAATGTAGCATAAAAACCAATAATCCACTTTCTGTATAATCACTTTGTTTATATTTATTCTTCCACTACTTTATTATTTATACATTTTCTGCTTTCAGGCATTTACCTTATATTTTTTCCTTCCTTATCAACTTGCAGATTAAATCACCCACATTTTTCTATTTATGTGTATATTTCCTTGTTGCTAAAGGTCTTATTCAAGTCTTAATTAAACAGTAAACTACTTTCCTTGCTATTATCATACATTGACTTGCATCTAATATTTTGTTTACTTCTATATATATTTAAACTTTTTTTACTCTCCATGCTAGTTCTCCATCTCTTCAACTCCCTATTCTTTATTAATGCAACTACTCTTGTCTCCCATTCCTTATCACTATAACACCCAACAATTCTCTTAACACAGTCATCCCCACCTTTTGTATAAGTATAATGACATACATTCTTTATCCAAATCTTCTGCATACTGTACTACCTTTCTCACCTATCTTGTGCCTGCCTATTACTCATGGCCAAATTAAATACTATTTTGGCTATATACTTATTATCCATAAACTGCAATCTACCAAACATTTTCATTTTGCTTTTGCATCTCTTACACAAAAATTTGATTATCCATTTCTCTTTGTATTGCCCCCCTAATGCATGTCTTTCTACTCCTCTTTGTACACATTCTAAATAATCTCACACCTTTACTAACACATCATTACCATATGTTAACCCTGCTACCATCACTCCCTTCCATACAATTGTAGCTACAACATATTTATTATATGAAAGCACTGTTAATTTTTTTTATCAATTCCTTTTTGTTCTTTGCTTTATTTATTAATTTTTTCTCCCAGTCATCCAAGCAATTTCTCTGATTACTTAAGATCATTCCCAGATAGTTATAACTATTCTTGACACTTAACTTTATATCTCCCAATAAAAATTCTTTGTCTTCTCTTTCCCAAGTATTAATCATCATTACTTTAATTTTATCTCACTACATTTAATCCCAATCTCTTTACCAACTGCATGTCCTCAGTATAGCTTCCATATCTTCCTTGCTTTCTGTTCACAAAAAAAACATGATCTGCAAATAAAAATATACTCCATTGCCACCTATCAATGGTATCTCTACCTCTCTTCCTATTGCTCTCTCTACTTTTCTCAAATACAACAAATGCAAAATAGGTGACATAGGGTATCCTTGCTTTAGTCTCACTTCATTTTTTAAATTTTACTGATTCTATATTCCCTAACTGATACATATAGTAATTAATTTCATATAATCTCTTAATAATATTCACTAAAGCTCCATCCATTTCCAAATTTACTAAACTTACTCATAATCTATTTCTATTTACTCTATTACATGCCTTCTCTATATTTATAAAAACCATATATAACTGTCTACATGTATTTCTACTCATATCTATAACTGAAACACAGGCTTATTATATACCTGTGTCTATATATGTAATATAGGGTATACCCTATATTACTCATATCTATAAGTTGTGTAACTACAAATAAACTATCTCCTATACATCTATCTGATCGAAAACCTCTTTGCATTTCCCCACTATTATTATTTTCTTCCACCCATTTTGCGACGCTTCCCACCACCATGTATGTGAAAACTTTATATAACACTGATATCACTATTGGTATATAATTGCTTAACTTTCTATATATCCTTACCCTTTCCTTTAAATAGTAGCCTTACTCTTGTATTATTCCAACTATTTGAAAACATCTCTCTTCTGTGTCATCTTATTAAAACATGATAATCATTTTAATTTTGCCCTATGTCCTAAATTCATTACCATCTCTGCTGCCCACCCATCAAAACCTCTTGCCTTTCCACTTTTTTAAATTTCTTCCATGCCTAAGTCAGTTCATTTTCTGCAAACCTAATATTTCCATTACTATATGCTTTCATGTTTGTTATCACTCTGTCCACTTCTAACATCTTTTCTACATTCATTACATACTTATTTAAGATTATCTCTAATTCTTCTCTAGAGCTATACTCTATTCCCTCATCATCTAGCAATACTTATTTATCTCTCCCCTACATTCCTTCTTTTATAATTTCAAACCTAAATCGAAAACTTTGCGTGTGAAAAAATATATTTGTAAAATAATATAGGTGCTATTGCACCTGACCACAAAGCTACTTTTTACTTAAAAACAAAATAAAATTATATTACTCTGCAAGTGCTTTCAAGAGACATGCTCTCATCTTCATTGCTCTGAGTGAAAAAATTATATGCAAATTATGCAAAATTCCAAGGTTAATTACTCCATTTCTTTGAGATCGTGAAGCATGTGTCCTTGCGGCCAGGTGCAATAGCGCCCATATTATTTTACAAATTCCTTCCTTTAATGTATTTTCAAACATTTTTACTCCCATCTCTTCCTCTTATTAATACCCTCCAACAATTTATTATTCAAATTCACTCTTTCTTTATAATCTATTTTAGCCAACTTCTTTTTTTAAATACTTTTCCCATTTAACATTAACATCTTTTTCACTTTCTTTGTTCTTAGTAGCACATTTGTATTTTTCTGCGTACTTTTTTTCTCCTCTTTTACACATTTACTATTTCTCACTTTCCTATTACTTTTATTTTTTTAAATATTCTCACCTAAAACCCTATTTGCCATTTTTTCTGCTTCACCACACCAGTCCTTATATTTATTCATCCTCAACGAACTCTTCCATGATTTCTCTAACTTATTCTTATCATTCATTCTCCATCCATATTTTTCACTAGCCTTTTTATTTGTATTACTATTTCCCATCACATTGCTAACCATTTCTATTATAAAGAAATTATGATCACTATTATATACTCTCTCTTCATTATCAAACACTTTAATTTTCCATACTTTATTCATTCCCTCTTTCTCTCCTAATACATAATCTATTGTGTAAAATATATTATTTCTAGACCATGTGTATTGTCCCTCACAAATATGTGACAAATTTCCACTGCTCAAATTCACTCTCTGAAAACAATTCTTCAAAAGTTGTCCATTCTTATTATCTACATCATCAATTTCTTCAATATTCCCATTCATATAGCCTATAACCATTATTTTCTTCCTCTTTTCTTTAAAACTCAGTATATCTCTAACTAGGCATTCATATATGCTACTTTTTCATTCCATTATAGTTTGACTATTTCCAGTGACTATATATACTGTAGCCACCATCCATTCTTGTCTTTTTAACCTTATCTCAAACCACAAATGTTCTTGACAACAGTATTTAAATATTTTTTTGACATAACTCATATACTACCACTTCTTTTTTCTTTTCTATTTATATCCTGCCATTATAGTATATGTTCTTCTTCTTCTCTTAGATGTGTTTCCACTACTTCTAGTACCTCAAATTCTTCATTTTTGACTGCTTTGTTTAATTCCAGCCATTTGTATTGTCTCTTACCACCTTTCATATTCAAATATCCAATGTTAACAATTTCTTCTTTCCTAACTATCCTTTTACAATTTCTTTTGACTCTTACTTTTCCATTACATTTATAAATAACTTGCTTACTATTAATTTTATAGACCCATTTCCTCTCAACATCTACATTTATATCTAAATCAGTTATCCTTTGATTATTTCTTACATCCCTTCCACTTTTCTTCTTAAAACCTCACCCCCATTTACAAGTTTTCTGAATTATATTCTTTATAAATCAAACTCCATAAAACTTCACTTCCTTGTTTTTCTAAGTGCAATCCAACTTTACTATATAACTCCCTCTTACTAATAAAAAAATCCCACACACCCACAAACATTACATCATTTCTCTCATACATTTTTCAATCTCTCATTTATAAAACATGCCATCTCTGACATATATCTCTTGTCAAATCTTCATAATAATTCAATTATTCCTACTCCCTTGATTCTTTACCTTATCTGTAACATCTCTAATTCTAGCTCCAGGCAAACATACTCTTACATACCTGTTTCTATTTTCCTTTGCAATTATATCACCACATTCTCTAATTACTGAATCTCCTATCAATACTGTCTCATTGTCTACTTTCCTACTTCATTCATAACATTACCTACCACTCTCTGGACTTTCTTATCTACTTTTTTCTTATCATTCCTACCAATAATTCCTTTATCTTCTCACACTTCTCTAATGATTTTAATTTTGCTTCTATATCCATTACCTCTTCCTCTATCACATTTTTTGGCTAATCATCTCTATTGCACTACTTATTTTTTCATCCATAGCATTTGTTACTCCACTAAAACCATACCCTATCCTATCTTCCTCAATTACATTTCGCTCCATTTCTCCTGCTTTTCTCTTTAAACTATCTACACTTAGAAAACATTTTTTCACTTCTTTTATCACATTTACACACTGTCTACATAACCATAAGCCTGTTACATCCTTCCTAGTCATATTTAAGCATTTCAAGTGATAAACCTCATCACATACAGTACACTCTACCACAGCATGCCTAATTTCTTTGACCATTATATATGCATTGTGGGATACAAATGCAATCCATATTCCTTACTTTTCACGTCATCTACTCTACATTTAACTTTATGCTTCCTCTCCTACTCTTCAAACCCCTTTACACAAATGGTGAAAAACTTTACTTTCTTTCAATGGCAATCGATAAACATGTGTTTCCCAACCTTAGGTCTCAAAATGTTATCGTCTTTCTCAAATAAATCACTTTCTTTCTTAAATTAAAAAAAAGTTTTTAATAACAAACTTACTAAAAACCAACTAATCTTATGTACAACTGTTATAAAATCTCCTTACATTAACACATACTCAACAAAATGATTTTTCTTTAAACTCTATATTTAAAATGGTGAAATGAAACACTTTCTAATCCAATTAAATATATCTCCTCAATAACAATTTTCTCTCCACTTTCCCCTTTCACACAATAAGCAAACAGTCTTTGTAGCAATGATATCAGAAGATTATTCGCAAAAAAAAATATAAAGTTTAACAGAGTAGTCACGTCAGCACAGCAAGGCAGCAAAGCATTAGGAAATTTTCAGCTACGCCCTCTGTGAAACAAATGTTTAGAGTCTCTATTTCAAAACAGTTACATTATTTTACAGAGAGCATAGCTGAAATTCCTTAATGTTTGAAGTGATTTGATATTTATTTCATATAGCAGTATGCACTGAAATATTTTCGTATATATATAAATAAGCCATAAAATCTGCATGCCTCACTACCTGAAGAAAAAATCCATAACCAAATCTCAGGTCATGGGCATAGTAGAGGGCTACTTCACCATAATACCATGATATTTTCAGCTCTGTTGAAAATTTTAAGCTATTAATTTTATAACTCAATTTATAAAAAATTAAACACTATCCATATTTATAAGATTTTATGGATGGGTTAATGAATTGAATATACATATTAGGCTCAATATTCTATCTGAATAACCAATAGGTCTATTGCAAATTTTCTAACAAAATAAATAAATATTGACAGGGCATTATTGAATTACATATAGAATAAAATTAGAGAAACTTTGAAAGTTAAGTATTCCGTGGTAGTTAAATAATCTTTTCCCCATCTTTTGCAAATATTATTACAAGAAAAACATGTTTTAAAATTAGTTTCTAAATGAAGCCAGTTTAAAACATCGTTAAGAATTTTTGTTTTTAAAAAAAGAAAGTAAAAATTGCTTTTGGCATAAGTTTGGTGGCCCATAATTCAACCAATTTAAATACAGTAATTAAATGTTAGATTTCCATTTGTTCAAGTGTTAAAGTTAGTTACATTAACTTCTAATAATTCATATGATGTAGGAGAAATGTTTTAAATGTAAACTGTTTATTTTATCATTAAAAATAAAATACTGTTTTTATATTTAGAAAACTGATTTTAAATTCTTATATAACTGTCGCTTATCTAATGAGCTTTCCAATAGCTCTTAATAAGATTTTCAGAATATCCTCAAACTAAGACCAGTTTCGGCTTCTGGTTTCTTCAGTGAAGTGTTAGGATATTCAAGCATTGGATTTAAAATACCAGGTCAAGCCCAGAACTTTATCTATGGTTAACTATTAAGTAGAAAATCTGAAATTTTCAGACATCCATATGTCTTTCAAATCCAGCTATCCAACTTAAATATCCATATGGGACTGAACGGGACTGAACTTAATAGTTAACTATTAGATAAAGTGCTGGACTTGACCTGGTATTTTAAATCTAATGCTTGAATATCCTAGTATCTAACGAAGGAAGCCAGAAGCAGAAATCAATCTGGGATTGGGAATATTCTGAAAAGCTTGTTAAGAGCTATTGGCAAGCTCATTAGATAACATTTGTATACGAGTTTGTTAAATTAGGTCATGTGATATATAATTTGACTTCTTTGCAACTGTTGCTTTTATATACAATGGAGCCCTAATATCCACTATATTTTGTTCCAACCCTCCTTGTATATATATTGTACATTGCCTTAATATGTAACAAACAATTTTTTGGTACTTACACACTAGCCTGGCACTGAGATATCACATACATATTAGTCTGGACATAATTTTCTACTCTTGTGGTCTGGAAAATAACATCCACATGGGAGTTTCTGACAAACTTAATGATCAATGACCTATAACTTTATTTAGTGGAAATGAAAAAAACACATATTTATGTTTGTTTGTTTTTTGTGAAAAATGATCTTCCAACATTTAAACTTTAACAATCTAAATTTATCACAAATGATAAACAAACAAAAAAAAATGATATACATATATAACTGCACAATTCTGTCCATTTACAAAATGTATCTTAGCATTTACTGTGGCAAACTGAAGTTTCTTACCTCAAACCATGTTCCGTTACAAATGGCTACTGTCTTTCGACAATCATGAACAAAATAGTGCCATTGTTTGTTCGAACTGTGGACATAAAGTGCCAAATTTTAATCATTTACTTTTGGTAAAAAAAATGCTGTGCATATTCATTTTGCAAAAATTAAGGGTGGCCAGTAAATCTTATGGACATGTTACTTTTGCCAGACGATCGGGCATTCTTTCATGACATCACGGCATAGTTTAAATTATAAAATGATGAGAAAAACCACTATTTTGCCTAATTACTTTTTTCTCATTGGAATATTATCTAATATTTATTTACAAAATTAATTACTTCCTTTTTAGAAGATTATAAATTAGGAGTTATTTCTCAGAGCATGCGCTTTAAAACTCTGTGTACTCTCCTGTGATGATCAACTTTAAAAGCATAAGTGTACATTTATGCTTAAGATTTATTTTCTATATAAACCAGTCTTTCCTCACCATGCTTAAATCAGGGCTTTAAGTACTTATATATGTAAGTATGTATACATGTTACATAGTAATATATTCATCACTGTGTTAATTTTTCCCATCCAATCCAAACAAATGCTTCTTTTTCAAATAATGTTATTACTTTTTTTTAAAATTCAATATTTGAGAAAATAATAATCTCAAATTACCATTTATAAAGGAATATGAAAAAAACTGTTTTAAAAAGAATCACTATACAAACTAATCTGCGAACCATAAATTCTTCTATATATACAAAAGATGCTGGTCTGTTTTTCTATTTACTTAATACTTGATGATATTGCCTTTTAATTAACCTCTTTAGTGGAAAACTTTTTTTCTGAAATGCTTTAACACCATATCTAATAATAGATCTTCAATATATTCTATTTTCTGCATTATCTTCCTACTGGAAACAATTGACATTACACTTCTTGAAAATGTCCTTAAGATAATCCTTATAATGCAGATGGGGTTTTAAGATAATTCTTATAATGCTGATGGGGTTTACTTTTCCCAAGAAAACCATGTCCAAGTGTACCATAAAACTTCCTTTTAGGAAGTCTTGCATTCATTTATTTATACATGATCAAACCAATGAAGACATGACTTTAAAATAGTATGCTTTGTAGAATAATGTCCATCAAAAAATATTGATTGACTTTATACTCACCCAATGTGAAGCACAAAACCTATGACCCTGAGAAAAAGAATCTCATGCCCTACTGACTAAGATAGCTGGGTAACTCATAGGACATTAAGTTTTGTCTTTATTTGCATCTCTTGATATATTGTGAGCTTTAATATAGCATCATACTCTAATGTTAGATGCTGGGCTCATGTTCTGAACAGGGTCAACAGATAGAGGATATGGCCTTCATGCATAAAATTTGATGTGAATAATTAAGTAGAAGTGCCTTTATTATCTTAAACCAGTTTCTAGTTTGTGGCTTTCATCAGTAAGATATTTTGGATCTGCATCTAGTGTACCAGGAAAAAGGAATTTTTTCAGGCATAATTCACATATTTTCATTATTACATTTTCTAGTTATACTCCTTAACTATATAATCACTATATGTTGCAAAACATAACTTCCAGTTTCAACATCTGCAACTGATTATATTCAAGATTTCTCATTATTTATAACCTGCCATCTCTGACAATAGCTCCTTCATTACCAATGGCATACATCTTTTCTATTTACACTTAATCTCTACTTTTAAAAGAAGTTATTTTTAATCCAATGTCAAAGATATCTACAGTAATTTTAAAAAATAAGTGAATGGTATCTCATGTTCATTAATTATTTAAGCTGACAGCAGATAGCCCTACAGTATGTGTAGAGACCTGCTTCTGAAATCCATTGCATTACTGGGACAAATTACTGGGACAAAAACTAATATTGATTAATTCTTCAAAATTACTTTAGATGGCATTGTAGTATCATGAAGAAAACTGCTTCTGAAATCCATTTCCATAATTTGGGCATTATCTAATTTTTATCAATTACTCAAGCTTACAGTAGATAACGCTGTAGTGGTGAAGAGAACTGTTCCTGAAGTCCATTACATTACTTGGATATTAACTCATGTTTATCAATTGTTCAAGTGTACAATAGATGGCTCTGTATTACAACAATAGACTCTCATATCCTTTTTTTGTTTCTTATTTCACATCTTATCTTGTACTAAATTAATTCCAGAAATAAAAAGTTTGGCCATTTGCAAAATGGTAGAGTATTAAATTAAAAACTATAGATTCCACAATTGATTCTTATCTCTTCAACTAGTAATGTGATGTGATGAAATGGATTGTGACTTCTCCTTAAACTGAGTCAGGAATCTCTCAGCAATTACAGCCAGAGAAACCTGTTACCACTTTAACTTCCCTTTCCATTCCCCACCCTAACTTTTTCCACAATCTGCTTCATCTCATTTCCACAACATAATGTTTGTCAACTCCATGGCCTTCATATCTAAATCCCCCTTTTCCCAAACCCAGCATAAAAACCAATAACCCACTTTCTGTATAATCACTTTATTCATATTTATTCTTCCATAACTTCATTATTAGTACCCTTTCTGCTTTCAAGCATTTATGACTAATATTTTCTATTCTTCCTTACACAATTTGCAGAGTAAATCACCCATATTTTCCCATTTACGTGTATATTCTCTTGTTGCTAAAGATCCCATTTGAGCCTTAAACAATACACTACTTTCCTTGCTATTATCATAAATTAACTCACACCCAATGTTCCATTTACTTCTATATATATTTAAACTCTTTTTACTCACCATACTAGTTCTCCATCTCTCTATTCTTTATTAGTGCATCTATTCTTATTATCCCATTCCTTATTACTATAACATTCAACAATCCTCCTAACACAATCATCCCACCTTTTGTATAAGTATACTGGTATAAATTCTTTATTCAAATCCTCTGCATACTCCATTACCTTTCCAACCCATCTTGTGCTTGCCCTTTACTCATAACCCAATTAAATACTATTTTGGCTATTCTTTTATTATCCATAAACTGCAACCTCCCAAACATTTTCATTTTGCTTTTTGCATCTCTCATATAAAAACTTGACCATCCAAATTCTCTTTGAATTACCTCCTTTGCTGTCCACACATCTGCCATTTGCTTTCCCACCTGGTGACAATTTTTGTAACCATTCAACATTTGCCTTTCTTATTAAACCTTTAATCTGCATTAGAATTTATTAAACTGGATTTGATTTGTTAGAAATATAAGATTACAAATAAAAAAGACAACCTAAAAAATCATATTTGAACTTTGAAAATATACAAATAATAATAATATTAATAATCAAAAGAAGTATGTAATGAAAACAGTGAACTTTTTTCTGATTGGGTGATATAAATGAAAGCCAACAAAGGCAGGAAAAAAAGAAATTTAATGAAATCTTTGGTGACTGAACTTTATTTTCAAAACATGAACACATTAATATAAAGCTATCTTAAATCTATCAAATTATTTTCTAAAATTCAAAATTTCATTTTTTATATATCACAAACATTGCAGATTACCTTGATAAAAAGTGTATTAAAAAGGTTTTAATAATCTTAACACCATATTTTCTGTCTACCAATATGATTGAATGTGTTGACTTACATTTTTAAAAATAAAACATATTTGAATAAAATCAAAGTATAGTTATGTATACAGGTAACCCCTGTATAACATGGCATTCCTACAATACTGTTTTCCTCTGATATGGTTCGACAGTTGGAGAAATTTCCTCTATAACACAGCACTTGTACAAGTTTTGACAATTAGGAAAATTCCTCTATAACAAAAGATGTGACAAGTTTTTAAGAACAAATACCATCTTTGTTGATATTTGTCATTTGAGTGAGTATGAAAATGCTCATTTATTGGTGATTAGTTGTGATGACAAAGAAAACATTATATAATATTTACATATAATACTTTTGATCATTTATTGTTTTAATTAACATATTTCTCTTAGTTATAAAATACAAATAGTATAGTTTTTTTTAAACTTTCGGAACCAAATACTGTTTTTTGTACTAGTTCTTTATTTTGTATAACATGAACTTGCATAACATGGCATTTTTTAGAAACCTATTGGCTCTGTTATATGAAGGTTACTTGTGCTTTTATTTTTAAATAATTATTATGCAAATATTGTCTAT
Source organism: Epiperipatus broadwayi (assembly GCA_028023455.1). NCBI lineage: Eukaryota > Metazoa > Onychophora > Udeonychophora > Euonychophora > Peripatidae > Epiperipatus > Epiperipatus broadwayi. The sequence goes on from JAQFVV010000006.1 coordinate 12,842,916, forward strand.
AAATAATCATAATATTTAAATAAACTAAACAAAAATCCTTTTTTTTTTTGCAGTTCCCAGGTAAGGTTAAAAGTCATTTCAAAATAATATTATGAATGATCTCTGAAGTTGGAGAACAAAAAACATGGCAATCATTGATGTTATAGGAAAGATTAGATTAATTTGAAGTTTTAGATCAGTGGTGCACACCCTGTGGGTTGTGAATCCTCAAGAGATTGCAAAAAAATTATTGGGGGTTGTGAAAATTTTGAGAAGTTCTCATGTTGGAAAATATGCAGTTTTTTCAAATATTTTATATCAAATCGTATGTTCTGAAATATATATTTGTGTGTGGTAAAATGATTTTTATTATTACTATCCTTATATGCTTATAATATATATCTTAGAGATCATTTATTTTTTTCACATGTATGTGGTCATGTGTATTGATTATATAAGATGGATTGGATGGCTGTATTGAGTTCGAAAGGTCTGATTTCAATTCTCTTATAATTACATTAAGTTTAGTATAGAAAACATTCATGCATTTAAATATTACATATTCAGCCTGTATTTTTCCCATCACTCTTCTGTATAATTAAATGAACATAATAAGGTTCTATGTGTAAGGGTCCGATTAAAGTTTGAAGATTTGCTATATTCATATAAACTAAGCACTTGTTGTATATATGTGTGGGAGTTGGTGAACTGGATCAAGTGTTGAGTGATGGTTGGAGATCGTTTATTTTTTTCACATGTATGTGGTCATGTGTATTAGTTGTATAAGATGGATTGAATAGCTATAGGGAGTTTGAAAGATCTGACTTCAAGTCTCTTATAATTATAGTAGTACGGTAACGAATATAATGAATCATTTAAAAATTCAGTCTGAGTTTGGGGGTTACAAGTGTGTAAAGATTGCATACCACTGTTCTAGATGGCTGCAGAATATTGACCTCTTGAGATTATTATTTTTTGACTAAAAAATTAATATTTAATTTCACTTTCTATCATCAAACGAGCAGCATACTAAACTAGGTGCAGCAGATATGAAGGACTATTAGCGCCCTCTCCAAACATCAAGTGATGTACTTTATAATTATTTATAGAAGGATGAATTGAATAACATAAAATAAGGTCTGTTAAATGGAGCGAAAATGTGATTAACCTGCCACTAGAGTGCGCAAGCATCGTCTCTTTATTCTTGTACTGTAATTACATATAGTAATAAAATTTTATTTGTTATAAACTTAATGTTATTGAAGTATCTATCTTTGTGAATGGAACCAAATTTTTAATGATGTTTTTAAATATATTTTTATAAAACTACAAATATTTATTAAATTTTATATGTATTCACATTACGTTGAAGCAATCAAAACATGATTCTTCCCAATGTCGAATTAAGGCCTAACCTTCAAAATGACAAAAAAATCTTAGAATAACTTCAAGCTTTGTTAAAATATATTTCAAAACAGACGTGATTTTTCTCTGTACATTTCTAGAAATTTATTTTAATAATGACTTAAATGTAAAAGCTCAAATGCATATTGTATAAGTAATAATAACTTTTTAAAACGTTAATTACTTTGAAAATTTATTTTTACTGTTACCAAATGCTAAGTAGTTTCATTAAAAAATTTATTAAACCAGTAAGAAAAGGTTTCTCAGTAGCATGAAAGTAAAAGATTTTAATTACCAATTTTTTTAAATAAAAATATGACTTTAATAAATGTTATATAAAAGAAACATGAAGATCTACTCATGCTATAAAATGTAAAACTCTAGTTTTTTTTTTTTTAAAGTGTCATAGCATCGGCCGGGACGCGAACCCGCAACCCGGGCAACTGCCTGCAAGTGCAAGGCTGTCGCGCTGACCTCTCGACCACCAATGCAATATAGTGGGTTTTAGCAAACACAAATGAATATTTGTATTAACCTCTATGCAACTAAATATGACCTTTAGTAATTAATAGGTGCCAGGTGGTAAAGGTAAAAGAAAAAGAGTATTAAACCACTAAACATCACTTTACCATAATTCTTCCCTCTATTGATTACTATGGCTTACACTAGGTGGCACAACCGTACAGAAAGTTTGCCTCTGAGAGAAGAAGAGTTACTGCTGAACAGCAGTGTTGTAAGTTGGAGTCATGTGATAGAGTTGTTTGATATTTTATTTGGTTATGTTTGTATTGAATATATTACTTTAAAATGTTCTGATGATATAATAACAATTATTCAATCGTCATCTCAAAATCTGGTCTTAAATGGAGGCTGGATAAATTTGAAAAACTTTATGAAGTTCCAATCAAGTTTTAAGATTTTTCTTTTGGATAGACAGTTAACAACCAAGTTGATTAACATCCAATGTGGTAAATAAAAGAATATTTCGCTATTCGACTCTGGAAAACAAAACATTGAGAGAAAGTTGTTCAAAATCTTTACCAACCGACAACTAACATCTCGGGTGAGTAATATGAGCTATTTAAACACTTCTGGCCTTCTACCTACTTTTATTTCATCATGGTCACCAGAAATAAGGTTGGGTAGATAAGAATGGATGGTGGCTGTAGTGTATATAGCCACTGGAGATAGTCAAACTGTAATGGAATGGAACAGTACTATATATGAATGCCTAGTTAAGGATATACAGAGTTTTAAAGAAATGGGGAAGAGAATAATGGTTACAGGGGATATGAATGGACATATTGAAGAAATTGATGATGTATATAATAAAAATGGTCAGTTTTTGAAGGAATTTTGTCGAAGAGTAAATTTGAACATTGGGAATTTATCAAATATTTGTGAGGGACAATACACATGGTCTAGGAATAATATATTTCACACAATAGATTATATATTGGTAGAGAAAGAGGGAATGAATAAAATATGGAAAATTGAGGTGTTTGATAATGAAGAGAGAGTATGTAATAGTGATCATAATTTTATTGTAATAGAAATGGTTAGTAATGTGATGGAGGATAGAAATAAAGGTAGAAACAATAGCGAAAGATATGGATGGAGAGTGAATGATAAAAATAAGTTGGTAGAGTGTAAAATACAAGTTGAAGAAGCCATGGAACAGTTGATTGGGGATGAGTATGAGGACTAGTGTGATGAAATAGAAAAAGTGGCAAACAGGGCTTTAGTTGAGAATATGCAGAAGAATAAAAAAATAAAAAAATGAGAGTAAAAGTGTAAAAGAGAGGAAAGAAGCATCAGAGAATATAAGGGTGCTATTAAGAACAAAGAAAGTGAAAATGATATTAATGCTATTTAATTAAAACACTGAAAATAAAAAATATAAATAAAAGACTCTGAAAACAGTGAATGCAAAATTGTCCCATCTGACCCTACATGGTTTGATGCAGTATTTTCCCACTTAGGATCGGGAGGTCCCAGTATCAATTCTGATGTTCACAGGTCTGCCACTCAACTTCTTTTGAACTCCCAAACCATAAACCCATATATATATATATATATATATATATATGGGCATATATATATATATGGGCATATATATATATATATATATATGCCCTTTTTTACATACACAATTTCACATAACTGGTAAAGCATCTGACATGAGATCAGAAAGTCCCATTATTGATTCTGCCACTCACAGATTTGGCACTCAAATTTCTTATAAACTCCCAAGAAATAAAACCATATGCATTTTTGTCCCATCTGTAAATATTTCTATATATTAGTTAAAAACATGTGTATCCCTTTTTCTTTAGGGTCTGCTCCAGTGTAGAGTTTTAGAAAATACATTGACTTTCAAATTATTAAAATACATGCAGAAATTAATTTAAAAAAGAGTAAACAGCTTTGTAATGTTTCCACATTATGAAAGTTATCCTTATATGGTGGTAAAATGGGTGGTTCATTATAAAGATTTCAGAATTATTTTTCAACCGAGCAACATAAAAAAACTTGGTTTAGCTAAATAAAAGGGTACTGTCAAATACCCAAAATATCATTAAAGGGTTTTAATGCCTCATGGCTTTCTGAGTAATTAACCATATGCTTCACAGAATAGTTTAATGATCTTACTCTACAGGTACCTGCTATAAAACTGATGAACATAAAAACAATGAGAGATCACATGATTTCCTTTCACATAACGTTCACACAGTGCTGCTTAGCACTAAATTCTTCTTTCCTCCCCACTGTAAACTTTAATAATCAATAGATGCCATATGATAGTGCTTAATAAATCCTGATCCAGTGCTTCCCTATTTAATATCCCCCAGACCAGTTCTTAGTACCATAAGTTAGAAACCTCTGGGAATATTGGATATGACAAGGCTGGAAAGAGATTTATTAAGCACTAAGAATGGCATTGGATAGTGATTTATTAAGAACTACCATCTTGCATGCATTAACTACTAAGGATCACACTAGGTGTCATAACAGTTATGAGAAAAATGAGTAATTAATAATTGGCACTAGATGGGAATGCTATGATATCCACATTTTTAATTAGTTGTTTTTGACCTTTGTCCATAAAAACTTACAATTCCAAGATGGAATTAGCAACTATCTTTAACCCCTTCACTCAAAACTTACATTAAATGTCCTAGGAGTAGGGTGAAGAGAATTGTGCTAGGAAGAATATATTATATATGTGAGCAAAACTCTCCATACAGTATTGCCACCTGTGCTAAACAGAGTAATCAATGGATGCCAGAAGGCTTGTGCATAAAATCCCTATCTAATGCCTACTCATCCAATATCCCCAGACTAGTTTCTGGCTTGTGACCTTCATCAGTGAGGAGCTTTGGATCTGAGAGCACTGCATCTAGATCTTAGGATCTAATGCAACCCTCTAGCAACCACCTTTTATCTCAGCTTAACTACTAAACTATGAGAATGAAATTGAAAACACAAAAAATATTTTCAATCTAAGCTCAATAGCTTAAATAGTCATATGGGTCTGAACTCAGTTCAGCACCCATACATTTTGGTGTCTTTGGCTCTTTTACAACCATAGCCACCACTATCCTATTAGGCAGGATTGGTGTTAAACCATTAAGCATCACATGATCACATTTCCTATACTAGCACATTAATTGTTGATAAACAGAGCAAAACTCTCCATACAGTATTGCCACCTGTGCTAAACAGAGTAATCAATGGATGCCAGAAGGCTTGTGCATAAAATCCCTATCTAATGCCTACTCATCCAATATCCCCAGACTAGTTTCTGGCTTGTGGCCTTCATCAGTGAGGAGCTTTGGATCTGAGAGCACTGCATCTAGATCTTAGGATCTAATGCAACCCTCTAGCAACCACCTTTTATCTCAGCTTAACTACTAAACTATGAGAATGAAATTGAAAACACAAAAAATATTTTCAATCTAAGCTCAATAGCTTAAATAGTCATATGGGTCTGAACTCAGTTCAGCACCCATACATTTTGGTGTCTTTGGCTCTTTTACAACCATAGCCACCACTATCCTATTAGGCAGGATTGGTCCTGCCTAATAGGATAGTAGTTAAGCTGAGATAAAAGGTGGTTGCTAGAGGGTTGCATTAGATCCTAAGATCTAGATGCAGTGCTCTCAGATCCAAAGCTCCTCACTGATGAAGGCCACAAGCCAGAAACTAGTCTGGGGATATTGGATGAGTAGGCATTAGATAGGGATTTTATGCACAAGCCTTCTGGCATCCATTGATTACTCTGTTTAGCACAGGTGGCAATACTGTATGGAGAGTTTTGCTCTGTTTATCAACAATTAATGTGCTAGTATAGGAAATGTGATCATGTGATATTATATATGTGTGATGTTTCCGTCTAACAATTAATCTTGCCGCTATTTATTTGTATACATAATTAAAATAATTTTGGTCTTCAAATATGAATCAATAAAAATTAACATGTCTCTATAGTGATTTGTAGTTTTCATTAAAATAAATTCTAATTAAACAAAAATACTTTCAATTTTAATCATTAATATAATAAACTGTTTCCTTATAATTTGATTTTCAAACTGAACTCTCTAAATTGAAAGCCCTTCATGTGCGGTAAAGCCAAGTAATTACATGTATGAATATAAAACAGAAGTTAATAAGAATTGAAATATTAAAAATTATGCTACAGTAATTAAAGTTTAACAGGATAACTACACAAACACATGCATATATAAATATACGTTCTCTGTCTGAGGTAAGTTGGATTATCTAGACAAAAGAATACTATGACCAAGTGATAACATTCAATTATTATTAGTAGTATTTTGCTACTATTTGCTGTCTCCTTAATATTATTCTAACATCTCAATAACCTAATAAAGTAGTTGATGTGATAAGGTTAGTCCCAGAACCTGAATATTATCCATCTCATCGTTTACCTTTATCAGTAATAGAAAATAGCATTACTCCTAGTATATTATTAATTATCCATGTGTCTATTTGTGAAGCAAAGATTAAAGATAATAATGAACTCAGCAGCCAATGAAAAATAATACCACATCCACTAGCAGTTAATGTGATACCATACTAAAATCACTGTGTTTATTTTGGCAATGGAAATATTGGTAGGACCGTTACCTTCTAGCTAAAAATAGTTAGATATCCATTTGTTGATCATTATTCGATGTCTACCCAGGTTGGCTGTAGGAAGACCATTTAAAAAAGAAAATCCTAAGCCTATTTATGACCTGGAAAATTTTTAAGTTAAAATTTGGTCTGAATTTAAAATCCATATTATAGTTATGTTAAACAACCTATTACACTTTCAAGCAACTTTCAACTATCCACACTATCTCATACAACTGATACACATGACCATACACATGTAGAAAAGATAAACAATCACCAATATAATATTTCATGCTAAACCAGCACTCATTAGTTGGTCCAGATTATCATCTCTCACACACATATATAATCAGTGCTCAGTTTATATTAAGAGAGCAAATCTTTATACTTTAATGGACAGACTTCAATCTACTCTAACCTCCAACTCTTCAGCCAGCTGTACCATTGAAAATCTGATAATAGAACCCCCAAATCTCATGCTGATGCCAATATTGCTGTCATGCAACCTCAAATCACTCTGACCCCCTATATTGGTGATTATTTATCTTTTCTACATTGTGTGTGATCATGTGTATCAGTAATATGAGATAGTGTGGATAGTTGAAGGTTGCTTGAAAGTCTGAGATCAAATCCCCTATATTCACAATTAAGTTCCAGGTATAAGAATAATGTATTTCAAATCTTAACCACTATGTATGTGTAATAAAATGAACTAAGCACTAAACATATAAAACATTTTTAAAAAAACAATCATCATTATTTCAATCACTATCAAACAACTACTGAATAATCTCTCCTTTCACTCATCTTTTGTCTTTCTTCTATACATCACACTAGTAAACTTCTTTATTTCATCAATCCATCTTACATGTAATCTCTTTCTAGGTCTTTTGCAAACTCTCAGGGATCCCTTTCAAATTTTCGACTGTCACTTACTATCATCCATTCTAGCAATAGATTCAGTCCAGAACTACATCAATCTCTTCTTTCAATGATATCTGTAATACCTGTTTGCTCTCTCATCCATAAATTTTGTTTTCAATCCCTTATAGTTATTCCTAATATGCATTTCTCCATATTATATTGAGCAGTCTGATGATTCTGTGGTGCTCTTCTTTTAAGTGTCCAAGTTTCAGATCCATAAGTAAGAACTAGTAAAATATATTTATTAAAAGCCTTTTCCAAATACATAGGCATATTTCCATTTAATATTAAGTTATTCCTATCAAAAACACTCCATTCAAGTTTGATTCTATAATTAACTTTATCTATTATGGATCTATTTGCATGAATGATCTAACAAAGGTATATGCAGTTGCTAACTTTTTCTAATTCATCAATATCAATCTTTATTTTCTTTTTCTGAGAAAATACATTGAATATTACTTTACTCTATTAAATTAATCTGAAAAGGTAAGCATAATACCAAAACAAGACTTAAGAGCATTGAGCTACTTTTCAACAGGTTGTTGCCATAGATTCTGGCAGCAATCTGTCAAAAATGAATTCACTGCTCTTTGGTCTTATTTTGGTGTCATATTTACCTTTTTAGATTAATTTGAATAGTACAAAATTTTGTAGTATTACAGATTTATTTAATCTATTTAGCATGTATCTTCAATCCTACTGTCTTACTTTCAGCTACCTCTTGCAACATTTTCTAAAGCTTTGAAACAGTATTTGCAAAAACAAACATATCATCTGTAAAATGTAAATGATTTAAATAATCTCCATTTACTTTTACACCCTTAGTTTCCCAATTTAATCCTCAAAATACCTCTTGCAAAGCTGCTGTAAAATGTTTTGGAGATATGGAGTCACCCTGTTGTACACTCTTAGCAACGTTAATCCTCTTAATATCACTATGTAATCTAATGATTGCTGTAATCTAAAAAGCAATATTAAGTTTTAAATAGTTATACTTGCCATTTTGAATGGTAATTTTAAAAAATCACAAATCAAGTAAATTTTAGAATCGTAATGTTTTTTTTAAAATTAATGACTGAAAATGATGGAATGGTGAGTGCTGAAAGCTTGTTGTTGCGTTTTATAAAAATTACTATTTTATAATTTATGATCAGCAAATGTAAAACATTTTAAATATCTCATTGTGGAACAAATGCCTCTCCAACAACCCCTCATTGATAAACAGAGGAAAAGCCAGCTCCCACCAGATATTCAACTTTCCAAGTGGTGGTAGACTGTGTAATTTTATATTCTTATTTACCCTTTACTTATGTATAGACAATATCCATTTACCAACCAATACTGAATAGTTAGCTGACTTGCTATGGACTGATTATATGATAGAAAAATATCAAGCCTGTTGAAAAGTATTCAATATCATTTGGTCTAGATTTGAATTCATGTTACAGACATTATTTTTATGTATGAAATCATATAAATGTGGCTGCTTCTAAGAGAAACATTGGTCTACCATATTTTTCCACTGCATATTTTGAAACCAATTAGAAATTTCCCCAGTATGAACCATATAAAAATAGCATAATAAATAATTAACATATGCTTTTAATTAACTTAGAAACTGTTTGTTTATTTGAAGTCAAATCTTGAAACTGATTTCTTAAATGAATTTTCTTATTTTATGCATAGATATCCATGACAATGCAGTAAGGCCATGTGATCTTTTATCGTTTACCAGCCAGTTACTTGCCTTAAATTGTTAGTAGGTTGAATTCTAACCATGTTGATATTGATTCAATAATTTTTCAGTGACGTACAGACAATAGATGGTATATTTAAAAAAATTATGCTGTTAATTGAATTTCATGACTATTTTATTAAAAATTAAAATAGAAAAAAAAATGAATTAATTTCTTTTGATTGTTTAATTTAAACTTTTTTTTAAAATTCTGCTTTCATAAACACAAAAATCTTATAAACTACTTTTAATGTACACAAATATTTCAAATACTGAAAATATGGTGTTATTGTTTAGCTTCTCAGTTTTTAAATTTTAATATGACAAATTACAAAAAAGTCAATTTAAATACAAGTATATTGTCTATACTGAACCTAATGTAATTAGAAAGGATTTGAACTCAGACTTTCAAACTCCCTGAAGCTATCCATTATGTTTTATACAACTGATACACATGACCACATAATGTGAAAAAAAGCAAATGTCATGCAATATATATATATATTTCATGCTGAACCTACGCTCATCAATTGATCCAAATCATCATCTCCCACATATAGTGCTCAGCTTTTCAAAGATTTTCAATGATATAGATGTCTGAAGAGTTGGAGAGTGGATAGCTATAGGAAGCTAGAAAGTCTGAGTTCAAATCCCTTCTAATTATAAAAAAGTCAATTGCAAAATATCCAAAGACTAAAAAATAAAAATAACATATTTTTAGAAAAAAATGATTTGACTTAATTTGATCAGTAATTCATTAAAAAGCAAGAAATATTTTCTTACTTCAACCATAATTTTGGTTGTTGTAAGATAACTTTATATAAGAGTGTGGGGCATCCATAAATTATTGTGATTGAATTAATTAATTTATAGATACTCCATATCTTTATTTCAAGTTACATGTAACAACCAGTGATTGAATTAATTAATTTAGGAATGCTATACATATTTATATTGATTAGTACATTTCCCATCAAAAACATTTATATATATATATATCGTTTAATTTATATATTTATATATCGTTTAATTTATATATTTAAACATTTCAATGTTTAATGATATACAATTTTATAAAAAATGCTTTTGATGGGGAATTTACTAAAAACCGAAATATTTACTAAGGCATTTAAGCTATTGTGTGCTTTTTCACGAGTGTTAAATAATAATAAATGAGTACTTCCACTTACAACACAAGATATAGTATTTAGGAAAGAATAAAATGAATCCACTTATTCAATCCAACCCAAATGCTTATATATGGGCAAATCTTAAGTACTGTAAGTGAAAGTGTGAGGATAGACTACTCACTTTAAACCACTGTTTACGATATCTGAATGAATGACGCCAATGAAATTATCTAGAATTTACCAGACGTCATTCACAAATGAAACTCTCAAACATATGTAAATGAACATTTATTTTTAGCACTGTTTCTAATTACACAAATGAAACTTTCAAACATATGTAAATAAACATTTATTTTTAGCGCTGTTTCTAATTACAATTAGAAACAGCGCTAAAAATAAATGTTTTTTTACATATGTTTGAGAGTTTCATTTGTGAGTGACGTCTGGTAAATTCTAGATAATTTCATTGGTGTCATTCATTCAGATATGTAAACAGTGGTTTAAAGTGAGTAGTCTATCCTCACACTTTCACTTACAGTACTTAAGATTTGCCTATATATAAGCATTTGGGTTGGATTGAATAAGTGGATTCATTTTATTCTTTCCTAAATACTATATCTTGTGTTGTAAGCGGAAGTACTCATTTATTATTATTTAACACTCGTGAAAAAGCGCACAATAGCTTAAATGGCTGATTAAATTTATTACAATTAGAAACAGCGCTAAAAATAAATGTTTATTTACTAAGGCAATAAACCTAAAGCATGTGCGGTTGAAAATGCGAAGGTAGGGACCTCTACAGGTCTTAATCACAAGCTTACGCATTAATAAATATTACTTACTTAATCAATGTGCGGTAAATAAATTTATAAAAACCGAAATATATATATTTAAACTATAATTTTGAACGTTAAATGTAACTTGAAATAAATGTGTGGATCGTTCATAAATCAATTAATTCAATCACTGGTTGTTACATATAAATTGAAATAAAGATGTGGAGTGTCCATAAATTAATATAATTTGCTGAACATACTTTCAACGTTGACGATTAGAATCATAGCGCTTGTATTTTGCTGCAGGAAGCAATACAAAGTTTTTATTACAATATTGATTTTTTTTTTTTTAACCATAAACATTGCAAACTAATAAACACAATATAAGCTGATATTTATTTTTCTAATTAGTAAAGTAATAGATTAATTGTTAATAAAGTCGTATGATATTCAAATACCAAATTAAAAGATTGAATATAATTTCATTCAATTAACCAAATTAATATTGTTTTATTTATACTATAAGACCAGAATTGATTTAGGGACTTTTAGCTTGACTGCACAACTCTTATAATTGATCTAAATAGCACATAGCATTATTCCAATTTATAGATTATATCATCAAAATTAAAAAAGAAAACATGTATGGTAATTATTTTGTAAGGAATACCTATTGTTTAATTTCTATTTTAAATAATAGGGTTAAATACTTGAGAAGCATATGGTGTTTAAGCACCAAACAAGAGGTTGAACACAACTGTTTCATTTATTAGAGTAGTTACAGGCTCAGAGATTATGTGATGTTTGAACTTAAAAAAAAAACAATGATGTTTGAAAACTCAAATTGAAGTTATGTGCGTCCATGCTAAGTAGTTTCATTCATTTCACTGGTTAGATAGCAGGAGGTCATGTGACGTTTGTGCATCCAGGTAGTAAATTTGGGTATAAATAATGGTTCTATTTAAAATCTTTTTTATTTATTTTTCTCAGACGGAAATAGATCTTAAAACCTTTGGTTCCAGTCCACTAGCGCTCTACAAATACGCCAAATAGTCTAAAATTCAACTATTTATATACTCTTTCGCTCAAATGATTAACTCAAGTTAAAGCTTTCTAGCAAAATGTTTTAAAAAATACATACCCAGTAAAATATTAATATAAACTAATTTATTTTTTAAAATTAAATATTGAAAACTTCGGTTTCAATTTAATTACAGATATGTTCGTAGGAGGTCTTTTTATCTATTAACAACTATTGAGATATTCTGCGAAATATAACTTTATTACATTATCAATGTTAGTGACATCTGATGGAGACAAATGGTTTTCTGTTTACATTTTGTCATTGATAAATGAAATAAAAATTTTAGAATTGCAAGAGAAGACTTCTTTTATCCTTGTCAGATTTCAAAGATGATAACCTTTACAAATACAAAATATAACATGGAGAAAGTCTTAGCAATGAACTTTTCTTCAAAAATAAAAGTTTATCAGTGGACTTACAGAACAATATTTTTACAACACACGCGCGCGCGCATATAGCAATTTAAGTAAGCCACTTTTAAAAACACGAATTTTGTTATTTTGAAAAAAAAATGTTTTATTTATTATTTTTGTAGACGAAAACAATTGATAAATATAAAAAAATCCGTTGAGATTTCAATCAGGAAATAGATTAATTAGTAGCTTTATTAAATACTTGAATTTTTCCATGCTTATAGATTCGATAATCGTTAACTACGTGGATTGTGATTGGTTTAAATAGCTATATAAAGCATAAATTATTACAATTTGGTTTACAGGTTTCAAACTTTGTATTCTCATAACTTTGATACCACGCACTTCAAATAAATAAATTAATGATTATTATTAATCATTTATTAAGCTAGAGATTAACATATCATTCTTAGACCAGGTATAAAATTTAAACCCAGTTAAAGATTAAGATATCTTAATTAAACATCAACACATGGAATACTCACACCAATTTCATATCTCATTTTTCCACATGTAATATCTTTTTAGATACATACAAAATGTCTACTCTACTGTCTTTTTTCTTTTTTATAAACTTTACTAGTAGTAAATTGTATACAAGTATTAACATGTAATGGCAGTTAAGGGTTAAGGAATTAACCAAAAGTACTTCTGTGGATTGAAAGACTGTATATAATAGTTAATTACCATTATATTTACTATTAACAAATATACAGAGAAAAATTAAGTTATGTAATTTATGGTACATACCATAATTTACGATGATTCAGTTTTATATACTTAAATGTATGACTCATATGCTTTATATAAAACTACAGTGAAAGATAAACTTTTGTAGGTTGCTGATAATGTAATGAACAAATGTAAAGTAATATACAACTCAGAAAAATGTTATTTTTCCATACTTTGTTTATAGTACTTATAGATAATAATTTGAGAGCATTTAAGTATGTATTAAAGTATGTATTATGCCATGATTGTTGTCAGAAATTATACATCAGTTTTGTATGATGGCATATAGGAATGAAAGACTAAAACTTTTCTCAAGCAATTGTTTAAGACAATGCTTGTAAAATACAAAGTGCTGTAAAGATGAGAAGTATAGACAGCTTTGAAAGATATGCATCATATCTTTTGGGTGATTATTACATGATCCATTCTCAAAACATATGAATAAACATATTGGAGTGAGATCATTTAATTAAAGTTAAAAGCATGGAATACTCATTCCAACTTGATCTTTTCCACATGTAATATCTTTTAAGATATAGTTAAAATGTCCATTGTACTATATATTTTTAAATCATATGAATAAACATATTTAAAAAAGACGACCTCTGTAATGCATTTCCTGCTGAAAACATTAAGCTTCAATTGGCCCAGGACACAATCTCTTGCATATCTTCATTACTTGTTCAGTATGGGCCTAGATTGAGTGAAAATATTAATTTTAGCATGAAACACTTCACGGGATTGTGCAATGATTTGCTATTGTGATTTGGGCCAACTAAAGGTGTTAGTTCTGCATACAATGCATCCTAGTGTTCATGGAGTAATTTGGTATGTGACTTGGGGCAGATGAAGAATGCTAGTTCAGCCATGAAATGCACTTTGGAGGTAATTTTCCTTTTATAAATATTTTTATTCTTATATTTCAAAAATGGTGTAGGTGAAATAAATAACTATATCTAAAAAAAATTAATCATAAACTTTTAAATTTTATTCTGAAAGCAGATAAGTGTGACGATCATGGATGTTTTTGAATGTGATGACTAGACTTTAGTAAGATCTTGGAAGATCAACTTTATAAGGTATCTATAATATTGAGTCTAAAGCAAAAAATATGAGCAGATGCAAACTCTCCATACAGTAGTGCCACCCAATGCAAACCAGAGTGATCAATGGATGCAATAAAGTTTGTGCATAAAATCCCTATCTATTTCCTACTCATCCAATTTCCCAGACTAGTTTCTGGCTTGTAGCTTTCATCAGGGAATAGCATAGATTTGAAGGCACTGCACTTAGATCTTAGGATCTAATGGAACTCTCCAGCAGCCATCTTTTACCTATTTCATTGCTATTAGGCTATGAGACCAAAATGAAAACTCAATAATGTTTTCAACCCAAGTTCATTCACTTGTCTAGTTATATAGATCTGAACCCAGTTTAGCATTTATACATTTTCATCTTTTTTGTTCTTTAATAACTGTAGCCAGTATCATCCCATTGGGAAGAATTGTTAATAAACTACTAAACCTCACATGAACACCCTTTCCTAAGATTACAGAAGCAGTGGCAACCCTCTTATATAGTAGTGCCACCCTGTGCAAGTGAGAGTAACCAATGGTTGCTTGAATCTCATGGAAAGTCCATTTTCACTCCAAAATTTTTTGATAGTTTAAAGGGTTATTTAGTTCAATATATAAAAATGAAATCTTGATTTGAGACTGGTGGTGAACCTTTAATCACAAGTTAGTGGTAAATCTAATATAAGTAGTTATACATTTTCTAAGATGTAATTTCTTTTCTGACATCTAAATGAATAAATACATGAATAAGTGCAAAACCATTGCAAAAAAATGAACATATGTGTGGACATTAAAATTTCCCATGACAATATTTATTTACATGTCCAGAAGCTTGAGTGGTTTTCTTTCTCAAAACAAGGCCAAAGTGCCAGTCAATTTCAAGTACTGTCAACCAGCCTTCTAAAAAATGTGGTTTCCAAACCAGACTTTATCTTACGATGAGTTCCTGCTTATATGATTATAATAAAGACAGTCACATATAAATATGATTGAACATTTATTTTATGGACATGTACAATATTTACAAGGCTGTTTAAATTTGTGTAGCTCAACCACAGATTTGAATCCTCCAAGACTGATATATTATACACAGAAAGAAATGACATCAAGAGAAAAATCAAGGCAGCTTGTTTTATCACCAATGATATCAACACAATAGATAAAAAGACACTTGTTTTGCCATTTCCAGAAAATGGATAATATAGGAGATAATTTTGCATACATTTGCATATAATGATGTTAATAATTTAAAGAGACTATGATTATGGAGTAGAAAAACTCTGAAAGTGCTAAGCCTGCAGAAATTTATGATGTAGAAAAGTTTCACCGCAATGCATCAGCATATTGTTAATTATATACAATTTAGGTACAATACTGTTGCTATACCATAGCCTGGTGTGTTCGCTTAGGTATAGCATTTAGTTGCCATCCATCTATCAATGTAAGGAGTTTCAGATGCCCTTCTATTTACTTCACATTTCCAGCTATCCCATGACAGCTTGTCGCTTGTAGAGATGTGATGATGCTTCCAATTGTCATGTGACAATTTCCCTGATGTGTGATTGAGGGTCTAGTAGATTCCAGTTCTAATGTGAACTTGTCTGAATTGCTTTAGCCACATAGTGGACAACCTGCATATTGCCATTCAGGCCACACAGTAATTTGTTATTATTTGACTTTATCTCCAACTGGACTGACTATTTATAAACATCTTTATCTACTGTGAGAACAAACTGATATACTGAGAATCATCACCCACTGTTGGCTTCTGCTCTTGGATATATGTAATTAGTAAAAATCATTAATTAATTTATTTAATTGGATAGTGTCAAAAATGTATGTGCAGGAAGTTTGACACCTGTAAATCAAATTTGTAGCAATTTGATGTTGATAAATATTGATCAAAGGTCAACATGTAAGAGAGATTATTACCTGGGCTCACTGAATAGTGCTGGTTCAGCCAGAAATGAGGATTGACTACCTTTTTTCGATGTTTTCATTCTTATGTTTTAAGAACATGTAGCCAAATAAAATATTTAAGTATTAAACCACTAAACATCACATGATCACCATTTCTTATGTACTGGAGGATTGCATTAGATCCTAAGATCTAGGTACAGTGCTCTCAGATCCAAAGCTCCTCACTGACGAAGACCACAAGCCAGAAACTAGTCTGTAGATATTGGGTGAGTAGGTACTAGATAGGGATTTTATGCACAAGTCTTCTGGCATCCATTGATTACTCTGGTTGACACTGAGTGGCACTACTGTACGGAGAGTTTTGCTTGTGTTAAGATTTAAGTAAATTTAAAGTTTTTATAACAGGTATTAATATGCTAACTTTAAATCCTACATCACTTATGATGATCCATATTTCTTCTACCATTTTTCCAAGCAAGAAATAATCTGTTTTCTTTCAATTATTCACTGCCAAAAAAACAACTGGGATTTTTTAGTGAACCAAAACACATATTAGTATTACAACATATATCTTAACACATGACAGTTTAAAAATTCAAATTGATAACTTTAGTTTTATGCAATTGAAGAAGTTTAACATAGATAACACTTTCTTATAAATTATGAATATCATTTTTTTTTTATTAGTATGCTTAAGATAGGCTTTTTTTCTTAATACAGGTATCATCTCAATATTGGAGTATACTAATTTATCTGTTCAGCTACAAAAATAAATAATAATAATCAAATGATTTGTTTAGTGCAGTGATAGAACTGTAGATCCAAATATTACAGATTCACAGAACAAAGCCAAATTCTATCACCTTGCAGTTCAAATATCATATGATACTCCAAGCAACCAACCATTCAATTATTGTTATTTGTTCACCAGCTACTATATTTAAAATGCAGTAGTAGAATTGAAGATTTAAGAATTAAAGTTTCACAAATCGCAGCAAATTCTGATACTTATGCAGTTCTAATGTCATATGACATTCCAAGTAACAATTATCTGTTCAACAGCCTCTACATTAGAAATGCAGTAATACAATGAAGGAATCCAGGAAATAAAGATATACAAATCACAATTGAATGATTTCTGGAGTCTAAGTGTCATATGACACATGACACCCCAAGCAACAAACCATTCAAATATTATTATATGTTCAACAATCTCTATATTAAAAAATTAATAATCAAAGGACTCTAATGCTTAAGAGTTCATGCAAAGTTCAAGTGCAGAACTAGAATCAATCCCAGAGTCCCACATTCCAGAGTCAGACACTTTAACAATGTGCTAAACAACACAGGATTATTGCCTATACACAAGATTGCATTAAACATTTCAATTTCTTATCTAGTAAATATATTTATTGAAAGATGACTGTTGAAAATAAATGTAAAAAATACAGTAAAACAGCACTTAACCTTGCAAAGGTTTTAGTCAAAAAAATTACAGCATACCCCAAGAGATAATGCATTATTAGTACATGCCGAAAGACAGTTTGTCTATTTTTATAATTATGATGTAGAAATTATTAAGTGTAGAAATATAATTAAAAATATTCTTTTCAGATAACAATGACATGGAAGTAGAATACATTCAAAAACGTCTTTAACATTGATCAGAAATGTCAATGATTGAGTTTGCAAAATGTTTGTAAAAGTCACCACAAATCATATTGTTATGCTCAAGACAAAAATACATTTTGTGGCACATGCAAAACTATTTTGATAAGCAACTTATTTTGATTGCATAGCAACATCACACCCTTACAAACATGTTATAACCACACTTACTACTTAAATATCATGGGTTAACATTTGTCATATATGAAAATGCAAATAGACAGGGCCTTCAATTTATGCACCTGATATATGTAATAATATTTATGAAAAAAAAATTGTATCTGTCTGATAAACTATGATCTTGTTAAATAACGTAGTAAAAATCCCTTCAACAGCCTCCCACAAAAGAACATTAAAGAAGAGGGCAGTTCTTCCTACTTTTTCCAATTTCTGAGTGGTAAGAAGTTTTCACAGATTCTCATCTTTATATTACTTCCTAGCTAAGAATATCTAGGGTTCAGCAAACTTTTTAACTTGAAGAATCATTTTGTTTAAATACCCCCACCACCATAAAAGAGACACAAGGAAAGAGGTGAAAAATAGCTTGGGTTATAAAAAATATCTATTTTTAAATGGTTGTGGATGTAATTGAACAATTACTTTAATAATAGGACATAATGAAATCTGCATACATACATATCCAACTTTTCTTTATACTCCCCTCTTATACACTTCGTTGCAATGTTTTTATATATATCCCTTCTACTTTATTACAATTTTGACTGCCCTCCAGTCTTCATCAGATCTTTTTAAAAGAATAGCTGGTTGGAATTGTAAGAAAGAAAGATGAAAGTTAGACAGGAGATCTGATAAAGACTGCAGGACAGTTGAAACTGTAAGAAAGGAGTTATATATATATATAAATTGCATTGAAGTGTATAAGAGGGGAATATAGTGAAAAGTTGGATATATAAGAATATGAAAAAAATGCAAAGAAAGTGAAAAGAAGAAGATAAGAATAAATATGCATACAGCCTAATCAAAATAAAAAAATAAATAAAAGCAAAACAAATACTTTGACAGTTTGATTCATTCACAAATTTCTAATATTTAAATATTCATCATATACAATAATTAATATTCTTAAAAAAGCCGAATTCAAGAAACAATGTTGTAATGCACATTTTTCCTCTTCTAGAATCATCAAAATATTTATTTACAAATTGCAAGAGGAAATAAAATATATGTTATGTTTACCATAATAAAAAGGGTTATGAGATTGGAAGCAACGAGTTACATCTGGCTCCCGAGCCCCGCACTTTTCCAACTCCTGCCTTAGGTTGTTATCTGAATTAGTTATGGGATGGCTATTTGAAAAAATCTCAAACTGTTGGAAAAAACAAAATGTACTTATATCTAATTATTTGTACAAGCATTAATAATTAAATTTTAGATTGCAATATTGCATTTAAATAATTTAATAATATTCATTCATTTATAATACCAATGAATGCACACATGCACAAATATATCTCCTCCACATAAATATATCTCCTACACCTTATATTTAATAAACTTTTATTACATATATTATATATTGTTTATTATTCTTATTAATGTGTACTTAAATTGTTTTAAATATACTTTTCGTTTTTTTAACACTGCAAAGCTTATGACCAATTTGAGATACAAGCTAATTCTTTTTTATACAGTATTACATATATTAAGTACATAGATTTAAGATCTAGCTGTGTATTTGTGTGGGATTAATGTTAATCCTAACATTTAAACTGACAGTTTGGTTACAACACATTTTATAAGAATGTTTTAAAACAGGCAAAATTGCCACACACAGCAAGCTAGAGTAATCAATGGATGTCAGAAGGCTTGTGCATAAAATCCCTATCTAGTGCCTACTCATCCACTATCCCCAGACTAGTTTCTGGCTTGTGGCCTTCATCAGTGAGGAGCCTTGGATCTGAAAATACTGCACCTAGATCTTAGGATCTAATGCAACCCTCCAGCAGCCACTCTTTATCTCCATTTAACTACAAAACTATGAGTCTTAAACTGAAAACACCTTAATGTTTTCAATTCAAGCCCATTAGCTTATATAGTCATATGGGTCTGAACTCAGTTCAGCACCCATACATTTTGGTGTCTTAGGTTCTTTAATAACCATAGCCACCACTATCCTATTAGGCAGGATTGGTTTTAAGCCAATAAACATCACATGACCACCACTTCTTATGCTTGCATATAACTGTTTTAAAACAGACAAAACTCATTATACATATTGCCACATACAGAAGTGGTGGTCATGTGATGTTTATAAGAATGTATCATATTCATTTGCAAATTGTATCTGATAAACTGTGATTTCCAATGTAAATGTTAGTCCAGTAGCAAAAAATATTTATGTATATTGTTTATGATATTACTTACAATGCTTTGTTGAAGATTCTCAATAATTAATGTTAAAGACATTATTTTTGTTGAGCGTTGATAGCCGAGAGGTCATCGCAGCCGCCTTGCAAGCAAATAGTTGGTTGCAGACGGTTGTGGGTTCGCCTCCCGGCCGATGCTATGACATGAAAAAAAAAAGATATTATTTTGGCTATATTTTTGGGGGAAATATCCATGTTGCCATCATTTATAAAAAAAAAAAATTGTATAATCTTTATTTATTTTAATAATGTCCAAACTATAACAGAAAATAATGTATTTTATTATATAAATATAATAAATGAATTAAAAAATAACAAACACAGTCTTCTATTTTATAAATAGCCACTAATTTCAATATATATATACAATAAATGATACACAAACTTCTTTATAAATCTTGATTTATTACAATATGAACTATTATAACATACACTGTATACTCCAATGTTTTGACTAGTCTATAAAATAAAAAATACATAAAAAACAATAAATACAAATATTCCATGATATATATAACAAATACTTCTTACTTTAAAACTCTTCTAATAAACAATCTTAACTTTTTTATTAGATTGTTTATTAGAAGAGTTTTAAAGTAAGAGATATTTGTATTGTTATATGTATTATGAAATATTTATATTTATTGATTTTATGTATTTTTTAATTGTTCCTTGATAAAGACTATAAAATAATATAGTAAAACGTTGGAGTATATAATTTAATACAATAATCTAAATAAAATTGAAACAAACAACTAATTATGTTTACAATTATTTAATTATCAACCTAGCTTTCATCTTTTATTGAGATCTTTTCAAGATATAAAGTTTTATACATCACATGACCTATTAATTACATTTACTCCACCTATTGGACATTATTTTACCGTCAACAATATAATTAACATTATAAACATATAAATAAATTACATAAAATAAAAATATATATTAAAAAATGTAAAACTATATAAATACACATATATATTTATATACCTATAAAAATAAATATTCTCTCCTCCCTCTCTTTTATAAACTTTCAGAATTCTACTATCGTTTTTAAATTTTCCAATTATCTAATAATGCCCATTTTCCATCTAATTTTGCTGGACCTTTAACTAGAATTACAAATCTATCCAAATTTTTCAGAATGTATAAACTTTCATAAGATAGACTTTTTGGATTATCTTTAATCTGTTTTATAACTCTAATATTCTTCTCATGCTCCATTTTATAACCAGAATCTAAATAATATTTATATGGTCCTGACCTAATATCTCTCCTATTAATTGCTCTGTCATGTTTCTTCTCTCTATCACTTCTCATTTGTCTTGTCTCTCCTATATATACCTTATTACAATTTCCACATTCAATTTTATAAACTATTTCTCCTTAAGATACCATTTACTCCTACTTGTATTATGTAACCATATACCCAAAGGCTTACTACTTTTCTAAGCTATTCTTACATTATCTGGTAATTTATATAAAGATATATGTATAGACTTTTATATAGTTTTAAAAAAAATATGTATTTTTATTTTATGTCATTTATTTACATGTTTATATGTAAAATGTTAATTATCTCGTTGAAGGTAAAATAATGTCCAATATGTGGAGTAAATGTAATTAATAGGTCATGTGATTTATGAAACTTTATATCTTGAAAAGATCTCAGTAAGAGATGAGAGCCGAATTGATAATTAAATAATTGTAAATGTAATTAGTTGTTTGTTTCAATTTTATTTAGATTGATTATTATATTAAGTATATATCTATAACAACATTGTGAACAAATAATTTTTTATGTTGGATATTTGTTCATTGTATATATTTGAGTATATTATTGTACATTGTAATAGTTCATATTATAACAAATCAAGATTTATAAAGAAGTTTGTGTGTGGTTTGTTGTATATATATTTAAATATAATAAATATAAATCTACAATACTTTCAATCTTTTTTTTTTTTTTTGCATTTCATGGTGTATATTAATAACAAATTTATCTCTCGAATACACGCAACTTACATCCAATTTTTGACTGTGATCCTTACAGGATTAATATACAATATAAAAAAATTCTATATTTTTATGATAAAAACTTTTGGACTTAATTATTTTTTTATATAAATTATTTAAAACTAAATCTATTATTGTAGTTTAACAATATTATAAAAACATAAATTAATTTCACGGCTCCATGCCTTTTCATCATTTCAATTAAATTTAATGAAAAAGCTTGAATTTCTTTTTTTAAAATTAAGTATACTTAAAATATTTAAAATTATCCTTTAAATTATATTATTAATTTCTCACTATAATCATTAATTAACCATTTTAATTTAATTTAATTATTATTTTCAACACAAGAGTTTGTTTTTAATAACCTCAAAATATTATATAAAACATGATCACTAATATCAATAAATTCAAACTAAATCCCTTTAATACAAAAAAAAAAAAAAGGTTTTTTTTTTATCATTAAAAATTATTTTACTAAAAAAAATGTTATACATTGTACAGGCTTAACACCTGCATTTACATATGTAATATATGCGGGATTCGAACTCAGATTTTCACACGATCCACAACTCTCAGTGCCATCTTAGAGTGCTGACCCACCTGATTACACACATGTTGAAAAGATAAATAATCACCAATATACGTATTTTGTGCTAAACCAGCACTCATCAGTTGGTACTGTTTGCATATATGTGTGGAGATGGTAATGTGGAGCAACTGATGAGTGCTGGTTTCGCACGAAATACATATATTGGTGAGTATTTATCTTTTCAACATGTGTGTGATCAGGTGGGTCAGCAATATAAGATGGCACTGAGAGTTGTGGGTCGTGTGAAAGTCTGAGTTCGAATCCTGCATAAAAAATGTTCTAACTTTGCACTTTCTTTTTAGGTAAGTGAAATAAAAATATTTTTGATGATAAACACATTTTTAGTATTTCTTTCAACTGTGGAAATATATCATAATTTGATTCCATAACACTAACTTCATTGTACTACAGTATAGTTTTATTTTTAAAAATAGCAAGCAAGAAATTTAGATGGAACAAATGCTGTCTGAAATATGTTAAAACAATTTTTCTGGTTTCTTCATACTTAGATCAGTTACATTTTATGACGTAATTTTAAGGTTCATTTAAAATCAGTCAAATCTCCAAGTATTGACACAAACCACTTACATAGTGTCTGCCGGACAAAAGATGGTTATGGAAACTCTACTTATAATATCTAGGGCTTCATTGTAATGCAATTAAATTACAACTTCAGCATAAGCTGTGAGTTAGAATTTCAGCTCTCGTTAAACTGAATTTCTTCAATGTCCTCTGATTAACCTTTTATTTATACAAACAGGATTATCATGCCAGTACAACCAGATGGTTCTAATCAGCATTTAAAATCAAATTTATTACAATATTCCATTGACTTTTGTAAAAAGAAATAATTGCAACTGCAAAGCAAATTTTATTTTATGAGCCCTTTTTAACGCTGTTGTGAAACAAAATTTGAATTTTTAATTACCTATAAATTAAAAAAAAAAAAATTGAATATACCCATTTGGAGCTTAACGTTGTTTATAATTATAATATTAAATTTTTTTAAATAGATGACTATTACAATTAAATAGATTTAATGTTAAGCCATCAAATGTCACATGATTACTATTCTTTATGCTTACATAAGCTGTTTACACACAGGCTAAACTCTCCATATAGTAGCACCACTCAGTGTAAGCCAGAGTAATCAATGGATGCAGGAAGGTGTGTGCATAAAATCCCTATCTAGTGCCTACTCAATATTCCTCAGACTAGTTTCTAGTTTGTGGCTTTCATCAGTGAGGAGTATTGGATCTGAGAGCACTGCACCTAGACCTTAGGATCTAATGCAACCCTCCAGCAGCCACCTTTTATCTCTACTTAACTACAAAGCTCCTCACTGATGAAAGCCACAAGCTAGAAACTAGTATGGGGATGTTGGATGAGTAGGCACTAGGTAGGGATTTTATGTACACACTTTCATGCATCCATTAATTGCTCTGGCTTGCACTGGTGGTGCTACTACATAGAGAGTTTTGCCTGTGTATAGATTTAAAGTTACTATTCTTTTTCTTATCTTGTTTCTAATTACATGCCAAAAACACTTTGAATGTTGGCTAAGGAAAAAGTTTATTTATTAACAGTGGCTGAGTGTGATTTTATCTAGACAAGCTATGAGTCTGGTGTTTCTAGTTGAAAGCATTGTTCAGCTATAAAGAGATAGAATAAACTTTTTCTTAGCCAACATTTGAAATGTTTTCGGCAATTAATTAAATAGATTGTTAAAATTTATTTTCTTCAACTGAAATTTTATTTTATACATCAATACTGAAGTATTTATTTGGAATTAAATAAAAAATTATGCAATGTTTCATTATATTTGATAACTGAAATTTTAAATGAATAGTTTCTAATATTTAAACATTAATTTAAAACAAAATTTAAAATGTTGTAAATGTTTTATTGTGTTTGTGGCATTTCTATTCCCACATACAAATATGACACATACTTATCATTACTTTTACTAATTTACTATTTCTAAGAATACTGACTTTTACCTATTTCAAATCTAATTAAGTACATAATACAATTATTCTTTTATTTTTAAATTTAGTGCATGCATGCACTTTGATATGCTATCTTATACATAAAATCCATATTTTGTCTGTTGTTTGATTGGTTAATGTATGTTTGTCTCTGCCATGTGTCAAATTCACAACCAATTAAAAAAAACTTATGTTTGTTCATAATGCTGTCAAATTCACAATTGAAAAATCAAAAAAAAACTTTATTCACCATTTAGAAAATAGACGAAGTGGGGATTTTATATATATAGATAACTAACTAACCTGTAATTTATATTATGAGCATCTTATGCATTGTAAGTAATTCCAATCTTCATAAGTTATAAATGTTTCAGTTGCAAAGCAAGATACGCAATTGACTACAACAGTGATAAGTGATTGTTATCTTTGGATAATAATTTTAATAATAATGATTAAAAAAAACAGTAGATGAGTAAGCTTTAAAAAAACAGAAAAGATCACTTTTAGTTTACCAATTTGAAATTTGCTTTTATTTTTCCTAAGTTTAATATTCAAAGTTCAAAGGTCAATTATTAAACTTCGGAAGAAAAAAAAATTTGTTTTGTTAAATGTCAAATTTATAAAAATAATTTTTATATTGGGATGAATATTTTTATTGTAATTAATAAAATTAGTTTTAAAAAATGACTGGAAAAATAATCAATATAATTTATTGACAAGCGTTGGTAGTCGAGAGGTCAGCACGGCGTCTTACAAGCAGTTGTCCCGGGTTAGCGGGTTTGCGTCCCGGCCGATGCTATGACACATGTAAAAAAAAAAAAAATCAATATAATTTATTTATTTGTTTGTTTCAAAAAAATATGATTTAAATTTTTAAATGAGAAACTCATGTTCTATCAGCATCTCTAGTCTGTTTTTCGTTTTGCAATCGCCATTAACTGCTCGTTTATTTTTATTAAAGAACCACGTTATAAACAAAAACAAGTATTATAAAATGGTCATAATAATGTATCGTAGCTAGATCCACAGGATAAGCCATTTATCCTATATGAGGTAGTCTGAATTGATTATTTATTTGGCCTGATATGTGATCAAACTTCAGCTGCTATTTCTAAGTTCTGTTAAACCTATGGCAAAAATTTGTGTTTGCAAAGTGATTGTTAATTGAAAGTCCTTTCTTACAAAATATTTGTTTTTGGAGAGGTGAGGAAATAAGATTTAAGGAAATACGATCTGAATAAATTAAAACTTGAAGCAGCTAAAGTGCTAAAAAAATAATTAATGTTTCTACATTCTCAAGAGTGGATTTTCAGCATCCTGAATACCAGAATAGACTCCGTGATATAAAGCAAACAAATGAAGAAATGTTAAGCTTAACAAAAAGGAAATTTAAACCGGAGAAGTGATAAAACTTTTAGTGTTTAAAAGATGTGATCACCTGAAAGATGGTAATATTTAAGTATTTATTTTATTTTATAATTTAATTTAATAATATTTAAATATTTCATATGTCTTATTGTATAATAAATATTTTAGTTGTTATTTATTAATCCAGCCATCTGTTTCTCTTGTCATAAATTCTGACCATTTAAATAATAAATTAAACTTTATAATAGCTAGGGAGATAAGAATTCATTTTCTACTGAATTAGTTAGGGTATTGTTTAATAATACTGATGTTGTAAAATATCCTCCCATGGATTTCCAGTTTTGGGTTAGCGCTCTGGTTTTAAACCTAATATAAATTTTTAATCCATAGATGATATAATTTCCTTTCAGTTACTTAGGAGAGATTAATGGTCTGGAAAAGTGATATAGTCTATAATATTTTTATTGTTATACCTATGTTTGGCCGTTAGTATGATTTACGATTAAATTAAATTATATTTTTACACCTATTTTGTTGAGTCACTGTAATTTGGATTAAAGTATTAAATCTTGGAGCTATTTTTTTATTATTAAACATTAACTTTTTATATTCATAGGATTATTGAAGAGTAGTAATTAATTAATTGAGTGCACAGACAGCATATATAAATATTTTAAACAGGCTTTAGTCTGTACTCAATGCGCTTTAAAATTTATAATAATCAAGCATATTTTTGCCAATAGAGGGAACCTTCCAAACCATGACATGTAGCTACTTTTATAAAGATAAAAGTGGCCATCTTATCTTTAACCTAAAGTCTGTTTAAACTATTTATATATGCTCTCTGTGCACTCAATAAAGTAATTACTACTCTTCAATAGTTTATAGAATTTCCAATATTAAGATCATACTATTAACTCACTGTAAATCGCAAGATTTTGCGTAAGTTAATTTGTAAAGGAAATAGTGGACTTAAACAATGGAGAAAACAACTACTTCATGCTTTCAAATCAAGATGCTTCAGATTCGCCTATATAAGTGGACATTTAGGTTAAAGATAAGAGCCGCTCTTATCTTTATAAAAGTCACTATCTTGTGTTGTGGTTTGGAAGATTCCCTCTATCAGCAAAATATACTTGATTATTGCGAATTTTAAAGCGCATTGATTATAGGCTAAAGCCTGTTTAAACTATTTCATAGGATTATTATAATTTATGTTTAACTTTAATTTTGATGCCTTTTTTGTCAAATGACAGGATTGTTACAATATTTAATAATCCGTAATTTTTATTACAAAGCATATTTTATGTGAAGTAAGTAATTCCACCATTAATAACCATAATTTTTTTTACGAAGCATTTTATGCAAAGAAACTAATTTCTTTTTTATATTTAAGAGACTTAATTTGATTATGAGCATTTTATTCGAAGCAAATAGTTCTGCAAAGCAAAAAATAATTGTTAAACAACCAATTAAAAGAAGGTATTACAAAAGTGATAGCATTTTAGGCCAGGTGTATTTCAAAAATGACGGCCTTTCAAAATGGGTATATTTCTCACAATTATTTATATAATATTAAAATCTTTTGTGAATTTAAGTTGAGTCTTATTCTTTTTGTTGTTAAAGCAATAAAAAAAATGATGGCCTTTCAATAGGGGGGGGGGGATACATTTGGTTTCAATATAAAAAGACTATGAAGATGAATAATCAACATTTGAGATTTATGATCATATCTCTAAAGTTTGTTATAAATCTTGAACTAATAGTCCATGTAAAATTTTTCAGGTCAATCTCTCTCCCTATATATCCATTTCTTGGATCCAGAGACTTGAAGTCTGAACATCCAATCAGAAATATTTCTTGGATCTAGAGACTTGAAATCTGAACATCCAATCAGAAATATTTCTTGGATCTAGAGAATTAAAATCTGAACATCCAATCAGAAAAATTTCTTGGATCTAAAGACTTGAAATCTGAACATCCAATCAGAAATATTTTTTTGGATCTAGAGACTTGAAATCTGAACATCCAATTAGAAATATTTCTTGGATCTAGAGACTTGAAATCTGAACATCCAATCAGAAATGATATTTCTTGGGTCTTGAAATCTGAACATGCAATCAGAAATATTTCTTGGATCTAAAGATTTGAAATCTGAACATCTAATCAAAAAATATTTCTTGGATCTAGAGACTTAAAATCTAAACATCCAATCAGAAATATTTCTTGGATTTAGAGACTTGAAATCTGAACATTCAATCAGAAATGATATTTCTTGGGTCTTGAAATCTGAACATCCAATGAACAATAATAGTCACATCCAATCAAGGATAATAGTGGAGATTTCTCATTTAGGTTTATTAATTACAACTAACTACAATGTTGGAGCTTGATTCTTTTTAGACCATAGAAGTATACATATATGGTATTTAATCCATTAAGCTTCAGCATTTAAGTCTTCATAATTGATGAATAATTTATTTTATATGTATGTATATAAGCCTTGAACACTTAACTGACGAAAAAATGCAGAAATTTCAGACCATTCAATGAAATATGTAGAAATGTATGTTAAAAATAATAAGAAAAAAATCAAAAACACAGGGCAAAGAACAAACAGGTGTTGCTGACAACATTGAAAGAATTACAAGACAGAAATGGATCTGGGTTGGATATATTTGTAGAAGACATGATGATAGGTGGGCAATTAAAGTTTTAAAAATCAGATTCCAAGAGATTTTAAAAGACTTGTTAAGTGAGATTAGTGGAAGATTGTTTGTGTGTTGTGGAGGAATTAGGGAATCTGGATTAAACATGGATATATCATCCTGCACTGGATTGATAATGGTTGAAAATGATGATGACTAATTTATGCTCACATTGAAATACCAAATAGAGAAGAAATGTAATGCTGTATAAAATACTTCTGATAAGAACACGTTTATGTTCCATCGGGTATTATAATTAAAACAGGCAAAACTCTCCATACAGTAGTGGCACTCAGTGCCAAACAGAGTAATCAATGGTGATCATGTGATGTTTACTGGGTATTATAATGTTGCTATAAATTAACCACACCTATTATGAGAGATGAAGACTAAAGCATAGGTGGGTAAGTACCATATATTGGTACAACCTATTGCTAAAATATTCCAGCTCCAAAATCAAACTGCTTACATTTACAAACATGAAGCCTGATTGTCACTTCTATATGTATGTTCAGGCACTTTAAGTCTCCACTTCACTGAGTGGCGCTACTGTATGGAGAATTTAGCTTCCATGCAAATAGCTTGTGAAGCATAAATAATGGTGATCATGTGATGTTTAGTGATTTTGAACTCTCAAGTAAAAAGCGCTTCCAGTATATAGATATTAATTAAAACCAATTAAACATAAATATGTAAATTAATACTCTGTACAGGCTTACACACACCTGCACATATATAATGTAATATAAGGGATTCGAACTCAGACTTTCACACAACACTCAACTCTCCATGCCATCTCATATTGCTGACCCATCTGATCATACACATGTTGAAAAGATAAATAATCACCAATATACGTATTTCATGCTAAACCACCAATCATCAGTTGGTCCAGATTACTATCTCCACACATATATACAATCAGTGCTCAGCTTTATATTAAGATAGCTAATCTTCATACTTTAATGGACAGGTTTCAAACTACTCCAACCCACAACTCTTTTCAACATGTGTATGATCAGGTGGGTCAGCAATATGAGATGACATGGACAGTTGAAGGTTGTGTGAAAGTCTGAGTTCGAATCCCTTATATTAAACATAAATATGCAGCTTTCAGAAATAAATAAAAAAAATATTTTCTTTCACCAAAAAACATTAAATTTCTTGGATTGATAGTAAAAAATATGATTTCCTTTAACTATTTTTTAAGAAGTCATAAATGTAATATAATTCAAGATATCTGATTTTGACTTTTCAGTCTTTCTTCTCTTTTAAAATCATTTAAAATGATAGATTACAATCAGAAGTCATTTAAAAATACAAATATAAATAAATGTAAATAGTAAAGAGTACGGTTTATTAATAAAACTATCGTAAATCACTTTGATTAGAGCAAAAATTAAAAATAATAGTCGAATCTAAAAGTTCAATTGTTCGTAAGAAATACAATATGACGCAGAATCAAAAAGACAAGAACAATAAAAAATATAGAACTGAGTTGATAAACAGTAATAAATTTCAAATTTTATTTTAAAATACCTAATGTAAAATTGAATGTTATATGATCTTTTATAAATAACAAAGTAAACTTTCATTCCACAATCAAAATTTTAATATTGTTTTCTTAAAAAAGAACTTTCACATTAAATATTTCTTTTTTCATGTCTGATTGTGTTTTACATGCGGTTTTATAAAGTTCATTTCTTGACTGGTGGTTAACAAACATTATTTCTAGTTGCTTAATTTACTGAAAAACAAACATTAACCCCTATTAATTCCATTTCAAAACATAAATGTTTCTTTTTTCCTTCTTATTATCATTATTTTTTATATGTAAGACAAAATTTCTGTTTCTAAATTTATATTAATAAATAAATTTTGCAAAATATTAATGGTCGTACCTTTAAGAGAGGATTAATCACGTGACACTATTTAGATTTATAGTGTTGACTTCACTTAAAATTAAAAATATTAATTTATTTATACTTTCAAGAAATAAAATAAAAGATAAGCCATTGGCTTAGTACTTGTGTGAATATAACACATCCACATCATCAATCATCAGTCGTAATGGCACGTGACGTTACATTCTACCACGTCACGTGTCACGCCTGTATAAATATTAAAGCGAGAAAGCTTGAATTTAAATTTGCTAACATGTTTAAAATTTTTATATTGGTAGTTAACAGTACAAAAAGATTAAAAATTATCTGCTATATGAAAATCACATTAAATTTAAAAAAATCCAGGTACACAAGATCCAGGTTCAAACCTCTTCCTGATGAAAACTCTTAAGTCATAAACTAGTTTGAAGATATTGATAGGATAACATTAGAAAGGATTAAAAAATTAGTATATTTAGCATTTATTAATTATTCAAACATTTTTTTAAAAAACAATTCTAATTTGCAATGAGTATATAAAAACAAAAATTCTTTTGTTAGCATAAAATTAAATCAAGAATTGAACTTAGTAAATATGCTAAGCTCCGTGCCAAAAGAGTTGTGGAATTAGACAATAAGATAACATAACTAAGTCATAGTACATGATATCCCTTTGGAAAAGCTTATTTTAATAACTCAAATTCAAAGCAATTGTTACAGTATTAAAATATATGATTGAACCTGATTAAAAATGATTTCCTTAAATTTAAGATTAATATTTAACGTTTTTTTCTTATTGCTACAAAATTACTTATTTTGAGGTATTTGGAGCATTATAATGGCACTGTTATCACTTGAGCTTTTCTTCACTATTCTGTGGTTACATATAATGTTAGTTTTCTGGTACTCATTTTATTGCTTAGAAATTGTTACTTAAAATTATTAGTTTTAAAACTATCAGTATCACACAGACTACATACAAAATTTGAACATGAAATTAAGCCAACAATATCTGGCTGTCAGTGATTGGTGGATTACCTGGCTCCACAGCAATTTCTGGTGTGCGTTTTAGTATTTTGAAAAAAAAATTGTAATTTTCAGTAATTTGTTTACATATTTAAACTTACTTATTTGTAAAATATTTATTTTGAATCTAAAAAGTACTTGATTACAATTACAATTTATTTGAAAATGATTGTTTTTAAAAAGACAAGTTGTAAAAATGTATTTATGATTAAAACAAATACTGTTTTACTCACTAATGTTAATTGTCTTCTGAAATGCTGGTGAAGCTATTTTTTGTAAAATTTTAATGAGTATATTTTTTTCTTTTAAAACATATTTCTATTTTTTTTAAAAATAATAACTCAACTAAAATTTGTTTCTATCTTAAAAATGGAATTCAAATAAGAAATATTTTTTCAATGTTTTATGAAAAAATATAAATTTATGACCCAATATGAAAAGAGCGCCATTGTGAATATTATTTTTCATTTAGAATGTTTTTGGCTTGTAAACTTATATTCATAATAAATAATGCAACCACTAAACATCACATGATCACCATTTCTTGTGCTTGCTCATAACTGTTATTCAAACAAGAAAAACTCTCCATACAGTAGGCCACTCAGTGCAAGCCAGAATAATCAATGGCTGCCAGAAAGCTTGTGAATAAAATCCCTATCTAGTGCCTACACATACAATATTACCAGATCCATGTCTTCTCACTGGTGAAAGCCAAAAGCTAAAAACTATTCTGGTTGATATTGGATGAACAGGCACTAGATAGGGATTTTATGCACAAGCCTTCTGGCATCTATTGATTACTATGGCTTGCACTGAGTGGCACAACTGTATGGAGAGTTTTGCCTGTTTGAATAAATAATGGAAAGATTATTAATATATGGTGTATAATAAAGGTTTACTAAGACAATAAAGCAAATTACTCAAGGCTTTAATAAGTTTGTAAATGTAGATGGTAATAATCAAATCTTAAGCTATCAATAATTTCAACTGTAGTCAAGGAAATGATTACAGGTTGAGATTACTAATAACATAAAGGTTGATTATTATTAATAAAGGTTTAATCATACAAATAAAATATTCCAAATATGACTGAAGGTTTCACTGGAGTCTTTTAAAACAGAGAAGAAAGAGTTGATAGTGAAGAGATTTAGCAAGGTAACATTTGCATCATAATTATGACATATAACAACTGAGAATTTAAGAAAGACTGTCATTTTGTAAATTAATTTGGAAAGTTTTGTAATTTCATGTAAAAAAAACTATTGAACATGTATGCTTCTTTCACACGTAGATTCTAATAGGAAGCATTAACATTGTATTTCAATAAAGACCATTACGCATCTTATATATGGGATCATTGGAAGTTTACGAAGTGGTTTTGAAATTGTGATGATGGAATAAATTGTCTTAAGAGTATGAAGAGCAAACTTCTTCCAATGATCACAGGTCATAAAACTCTAATACTTAGTTAATATAAATACCCTAAGGCAATGAAATGGATGAACTTAACTTTCTATTTCATCATGCATACCTTAACTATAGGAGTAAAGACATCTGAAAAGATAAATGATCCAACATGCATTTCTGACTGCACAAGCACTCTTCAGTTGATCCAAGTTACAACTTCTTAACTTTGTTCATATGTTTACATTCATATGTTTAGAGTGTGTGTGTGTGTTGAAATAGAAACGAATGTATCTCAGATATTCTGCACAGAAATAAAAGGATTGGAATAGGATTAATAATATTATGTGATTGTAGTAAATAAAAATAGATATATTAATCTTTAATTATACTTAAAGTTTATATTTAAATAAAAATATCTCAATTCTAACCCAATAAATGTATTTCGCTAAAGAAGATGTTGGAAAATGCATGAGGATAAGAAAATTGCTATTTGTGCATTAAATAAAATGTTTAAAATTATTGTAATAGTTTTTTAACAATAAAATATAATAATTCCCCCATAACCACTGCATTCGGTTTGAAGTTTCCTAAAGATACTTGAAAATCTGGAAAATGGCTGTGTTTAATTATACACACACTTATGACACCAATTAAATTTTTAAAATGTGTTAATTAACCCTTCTATTAATAATTACAAAGTAGTTCATTTTGAGATTTTTGTAGGGGGCGCTTGTAGTCCTTCATATTTCCTTCACTCTCCTGAAGTAACCTATAGTATTACTTTGCAAACTCTCATACAGTAGTGCCATCCAGTGCAAGCCTTAGAAATCAATGAATGCAAGAAGGTTTGTGCATAAAATCCCTACTAGTGCCTACTCATCCAATATTCTCAGAATAGTTTTTAGCTTGCAGCTTTCATCAGTGAGAAACCTTGGATCGTGAGAGCACTGTACCTAGATCTTAGGATCTATTGCAAATTTCCAGCAGCCATCTTTTACCTACTTAATTAACTATAAAGCTATGAGCAAATTTTTCGTACAGTAGTATGTGATCATATGATGTTTTAGTAGTTAATCCTGCCCATAGGGTGCATATCAAACATTGTTGAGAGTTCGTTGATGCATCCAATTTTATTAGCTCCTATGATTTAAACTTTGTTAAGGGGGGTGGCGTATATTTACATTGACCATTTGACGTGTTGATGTAGACTTTTCATTACCTATCAAAATTTATAACAGATCTTTAAAAAAATTTCTAGTGATAGGGAATAAAAAGCCGATATCAACTCTTCAGGATCAAATGATCAATCAACACAAATAAAGGAAAATTATTGCCCCATCCCTAAATTTAAATCATAGTAGCCACTAAAGTAACTAACTAATATTTATTTTAAAAAGTAATAAATTTTTTTAGTTAAATCGTAATAAATGACATCAGAATCAGTTTTACAAGATCGAAAAGTTAAAATAATTATCGCCAGATGAATACGGCTGTGTTTTTTCACAGCAAGTCTAATGCTAAAGTACCATTTATATATAAAAAATCTAATTGCTTGGAAAAGTGCATAACACTTGGAAAAGATTGGTAAGAAAAAACCCAGAGGGTGACCAATAATGAGGTCTAATATAACAATGAATACCCTCAGTCTAAAAAAAGTGCTATATATCTGGAGAAATGCTACTTATATAATGGTTTATTGCTCAGAAGTTCATAAGAAGTTCAAGAACACAACTAATAGAGCTGGACATGATCCCAGAACCTTGACCTCCAAATTTTGTCCACTCCATCATTGCAATAAACCAAATAGAGGCACATGAAATTCAGAAAATGATACTTGCTTGATAGAACCTAATAATATTAAAACACTATTCTCATACCATCTAACCTAAGCCCAAGTAATCAGTTGTTAGCAGATGAGTTTAATACCCAACCATTAGCATTTACATCCTTATTCTTAAAATTTTCAAGTAAGACCCAAAGCAAATGCAGTTATCTAAGAATGGAAATTTAAATGCCAAGGATAGGGGTAAATTTAAAGTCATGTGACAATCAATAATCAATCAATTTACAGTAGATGGGAGTAGAGAAGAAACCAGCCATTATATTATAATTTAAGCTGGAAAATTAACTGATTAGTAGTTATTAATATTAATATTTTAAAAAATATGAATAATAATATAGTTTCTTCTGATTACATTTAAATATTATATTAAATTCACAGTTCACTAACAGTTCCTCATTTAATAAAAGTGCCCATGTTCTCTCTCCAAGGTGAAGATTTTCTCTGCAAATCGTTAAATGCTTTGAAAGGAAATATATATACATACACCCATATTCATAATAGAAATGACGCAAAAAATAATGGATTTATATTAATAGAATTTATATTTTAAAAATATTAGAAATATAAATTGTTTGTCAATGCATTTTAAATTGCACCAGCAATCTTTTTTATCTGAGTGAATGTGAAGTCAAAAATCACATTATTCCTAAGACTGATAAAGTTTGATTTGTTTTTTGTTTGTTTGTTAGTTCAATATATCACTTTCTTTATAAATATTGCTGATACATAAGTATTATCTTGTCTACCACTTGTCAGGTTTTTTTTTTAATTATAAAAATTCAGGGGATATAGTATTTGTTTAAGGGTTGTTGTTCTTTTCAATTTTATATTACCAAATATGTGTCAGTTGTTAACTTTAAAAAAAATAATAAATCAATTATAAAATTCCATTCAGAAGGTATATTTCAGTTTTTTTATATGTGATGTGATGTGATGTACTATGGTTTCTCCTTAAATGAAGTCAAGAATCTCTCAACAATTATGCCCGGAGAAACCTGTAAGCTACTTTATTTTTCATTCTCCCCTCTAAGTTTTTCCATATTCTGCTCCATCCCATTTCCACAACATAATCTTTGTCAACTCTATGGCCTTTATATTTAAATCCCCCCTTATCTTTCCCCAAACCCAGCATAAAAACCAATAATCCACTTTCTGTATAATCACTTTTTCATATTTATTCTTCAATAACCTCCTTATATGGACCCTTTCTGTTTCTATTCCTTCCTTACACAATTTACAGACTAAATCACCCATATTTTTCTATTTACATATATATTCCCTTGTTGCTAAAAATCCCATTTGAGCCTTAAACAATAAACTACTTTCCTTACTATTATCATATATTAACTCGCACCTATTATTCTGTTTACTTCTATATATATATTTAAACTCTTTTTACTCTCCATACTAGTTCTCCATCTCTCTAACTCCCTATTATTTATTAATAAATCTATTCTTTTATCCCATTCCTTACCACTGTAACACTCAACAATCCTCCTAACACAATCAACCCATCTTTTGTACAAATATACTGATATAAATTCTTTATCCAAATCTTTTGCATACAACATTACCTTTCTCACCCACTTTGTTGCTTGCCCTTTACTCATAACCCAATTAAATACTATTTTGGTTATTCTTTTATTATCCATAAACTGCAATCTACTAAACATTTTCATTTTACTTTTTGCATCTCTCATATAAAAACTTGACCATTCCATTTCTCCTTGAATTGCCTCCTTTGCTGTCCATACATCTGCATCCAATGCATGTCTTCCTACTTTCCTTTGAACTTTTTCTAAGTAATCTAATACCCCTTTACTAACACATAATGCATCATTACCATATGTTAACCCTCCTACTGTAACTCCCTTCCATATAATTCTAGTTACATCATATTTATTATATGAAAACACTGTTAATTTTTTTATCAATCCCTTTCTTTTCTTTGCTTCATTTATCAATATTTTTCTGCCACACTTTAAACATCATCATCGTTTGTTTACATTCAGCATCTTTGTCACTACCATTTGGAAAAATGATCAGTATTTGGGATCTTTCTTTGGCAGAACTGCATGCAGTGGAATATTTCCAAAAGTATGAGATCCTGCCTTCACAAAAAGTCTGTCTTAAATGTTCACGATATGACACTTTATATTTCTTATATATATATATTTTTTATATTAATATAATACAAAAAAAAATTATAAATAAAGTGGAAATATTATAATTAATTGTTGCAGAAATTTTTCTTTTTTAAAAGTAACAATTAGAAGAGAAAAACCTGTAAATATTAAATATGACCATTTCTTGTCAGCCATTTTGTTCTAAAATAACCTGAAACTGTATAATTAAAAAATGGCTGCCAAGCTTGGTAGGCAGGATAATACCTAAACACTATACTACCTTATTTATTCCGTATTTTGTGTTGTTTCATTCTTCCATCAAAATGTAAACATTATCAAAATCAATAGCAAAAATTTTTCCACATAATTGTGCCATATAGTGTAATGTTTTAGTGGCTCATTATCAAAATCATAAGTGAATGTATGATTGTTTCTATCTTGTGTTCAATGAACACTGAATACAACATTAGTATGGTTTGATTTAGACCTACCCTATGATTCACCAATATACAAAAATACGCAGAAGCAGTTGAATATGTATATATATATATATTACTTTTTTATTCATTATGTAGAATATATTTTGTCATTAACTAGTCATATTTACATTGCATTGGATATAAAATGCAATGTTAAAACATTCCTCACATATACACTTTATTACAACAATCTTATTGCAAGCATTAAAAACCATTTTTGCCATTCTTATTCTTATTAAAAGAGAATTCAAATCTTTTAACAGCCTTAATAATATTGTTAATTTTGTAACATGAGTAAAGTTGATTTTGATAATGTTGAAAGAATGGAATGCCAAAAAAATATAAAAATGAGAAGTATTAGTAGAGCAGTGTATTGAAATGAAAGGATATGAATATCAGCTTCACCAGTCTTAGAATATCACATGATGATTGACTTTGTACATGTTCAACTGAGAACAACTGTGTTAAAACTGTCACAAATGCATTCCTATTAATTCTTTAAATATAAATAATGTAATGAAAACAGGCAAAACTTTCTATACAGTAGTGCCACTCAGTGCCAACCAGAGTAATCAATGGATTCCAGAAGGCCAGTGCATAAAATCCCTATCTACTGCACACTCATCCAATATCCCCAGACTAGTTTCTGGCTTGTGGTCTTCGTCAGTGAGGAGCTTTGGATCTGAGAGCACTGCACCTAGATCTTAGGATCTAATGCAACCCTCCATCAGCCACCTTTTATCTCTACTTAACTCAAAAACTATGAGAATAAAATTGAAAACACAATAATATTTTCAATCTAAGCTCAATAGCTTATATAGTCATATAATGTAATGAAAGGTAAATGTTACAACATTCAACAACAAAGCAGGTGACAGCTATAAAAAAAGTTATTGACACTAAGTACTTTTGAAACCAGGTTCCATAATCATAGCAGAATAAAGAAAGGAATTGTAATCCATGGGTAATGTCGAATATGAATATCAAGAGGATCAAAATGAATAAATACTGAGAAAATTTTGCATATTAATGAGAAAAAATGGGCTATTGATCCCATTTCTTATAGAGCAGAGTTCTGGATTTTTTTTATTGATGACGTTGGCATCCCTGGTGATTGATAAAATCTTCTTAATCTTTCTCTACCATCATGCTGTGAAAGGATAACCTTGACTATGGAAAGATCAAATCAATGGCCAGCATCAGCCCATGATCTAAGAAGAGAGCAGAGCAATTTGTCCTCTTCTTAGCACCTTTGTACGTGTAACTATGTTGAGTGAGTCTCATAGCCAAGTTGGCATGGGTTTTTTCATAACATGCCCTCAAGCAGTAGAAATTAGAGTAGTTAATCTTATAAACAATTTGATGAGAAGCTGTTTTTGGGATTTTGTCCTTAGAATTATTTAACAGTTTGTTTGAAGGACATGATCGGAAAGAAATATTGTATTTATCGAAGCATATGTTTTTTTAACTTATTCGCGATCTTCTAAATGTAGGATAGACTGGATAACTTTTTATAATTGGGGGGAACAAATGTGGGGTAAGAGAGTTTAAAGTTAGTGATAGTAGTATGAATGTGTTTGAGATTGTATCTGATATTGCCAATGTTAATTCAATGTTTTTGTTTCTAATCAGCCTCAAATTTGCAGAGTTTAATGTTTCTATGAAATAAAAGTTTTAGGCTTGTAAATTTATGAGCATGTGGTGAGTTGGAGTTATATAGTACTGCTGATGCTGAGAGGTTTTAAAACTATTCTATAGTCCAGAAAGTTGATTTGTCTTGTTTTATCCAAATCAAGAAACTTGAAATTATGATGATGATCATCTTCATGCTCGATAGTCCACATAAGAGTGGTTGAAGATTTAATTTGGTGAATAGAATGTGCCATCAAGATATCTAAAATATAAGGATGTGTTTGGATGGCATACAACTCTAGGAATGATCAGGAAATCAAACTTGGATCACTTGAAGAGTTAGTACATCTCGACACTATAACTATGACCTGGAGTTTAAATATGAACTGGGTGAAAGTTGAAAAAAATTTCAAAGTTACACTTTAAATGTTTTTTCTAATGGCTGGCCTACAACTAAGTTAGCTATTCAACTATTAATCAGTAAATAAATGATTTTACTTCCAAACAATTAATAAGCTTGTTGAGTGGTGTCTTTTTCTTCATTGCTTTTCATTAAAGAATCAGCAGAAAAACTTTTTATCCTAGTGGGACTATTTATCAACTAGCCCTTAACTAATCTCACTTGCCATTCAATTATTGATCAGCTAATGACTAAACTTTAAATATTAAGCCATTAGAGTTTTGATAGTAAATGAGTGTTCCTTCGTTGTTTTTCTTCAATGGATTGTTAATATATTTATTCTACAATGGGTTATTTATCATATAGCTAACCTATACCTAATTTATTTAAACATTCAATAAAAAATATTAATTGACTGGTTTGTTGCTCAGAAGTTCAGGTAACATTTGAACCTCAGAAGTGATAGAATTGAGCCATGACCTCCATGTTTCTAAAGCCAACCATTACTGCTGTCCTAAGCTGTGCTGGGCAGCCAATCAATTATTTACCAAAAATGATTGTAAGAAAAATCCTTGGACTGCAATAGGCTGATTTATCTTTTCATCTCTATATATAATAAGTGAGAGGGGGAAGGCGAACCGTAGTATTCTTTAATGTAGATTTACATTTCTAATACAGTTTATCATTTATCTGATGTAATAAGTAGTCTATTATTTATATAGCACAATTTACATATAGAATATTATAATGATGTGATGTGATGCACTGTGACTTCTCCTTTATTAGTGTCAGGAATCGCTCAGCCACAATGCCCAAAGAAACTTGTTAGCCACTATATTGTCGCCTTACAGTCCCCATCCTAAGTTTTTCCCATATTCTTCACTGTCCTACTCTATCCCATTTCCACAACATAATGTTTGTCAACTCTATGGCCTTTATATCTAAATCCCCCTTATCTTTCCTCAAACCCAGTATAAAAACCAGGAACCCACTGTCTGTATAATCAGTATGTTTATATTTATTTTCCCTCAACTTCATTATTTGTACCCTTTCTACATTTAATTAAAAGATGCTTAATATTTTCTATGCTTTCCTTACATAACTTGCAGATTAACTCACCCATATTTTTCCACTTATGTGTATATTCCCTTGTTGCCAAAGATCCTGTTTGAGCCTTGAGTAGTAAACTACTTTCCTTGCTATTATCATAAATTAACTCGTACCCAATATTCTTTTAACTTCTATATATATTTAAACTCTTTTTCCTCTCCATACTAGTTCTCCATCTCTCCATCTCCCTATTTTTATTAATGCATCTATTCTTCTATCCCATTTCTTGCCACTATAACACTCAACGATACTCTCTAATACAATCATCTCATCTTTTGTAAAAGTATATTAACATAAATTCTTTATGTAAATCTTCTGCATACTATATTACCTTCCTCACCCATCTTGTTGCCTGTCCTTTATTTGTAACCCAATTCAATATTATTTTAGCTATTCTCTTATTATCCATAAATTGCAATCTACCAAATATTTTCATTTTGCTTTTTGCATCTCTCATATAAAAACTTGACCATCCTATTTCTCCCTGAATTGCCTCCTCTGACATCTACACATCTGGCGAGTGCATGTAAATTCATACAAGCGCATGACCGGAAGTTTATTCCTTTTTTATAATATTACATACGCAATCTGCCCTGCACAAATAATAAACTATTATTACAGTAAATTCAAAATGTACTATGTATTTAATCACATGTGGTTAAAAATGAAATTTTATCTCTTTCCTGCTACAGAACAAATAGCTTTGTACAATTCAATTAATAATTTATAACTGAGGCACACAATAGATTGAAGCCCTGATTTCGTCACGGTAAGCAAATATTAGCTTATATATATAGATAAGTTCTAAGCATAAGCTATACTTCTGTTTTTCGGCAAGTGCATATAAACTCATAAAAGGGTATGACCGGAAGTTTGTTCTTTTTTTTTTTTTTATGTGTCAAAGCATCGGCCAGGAAGCGAACCCCGGGACAACTGCTTGTAAAGCAGCTGTGCTAACCACTCGGCGACCAACGCTTGACTAGGTTTGTTCTTTCTTTATAATATCTTATGTAATATAAATAGTCTGATCAATCCTACAACATATATACCTTATAACAATTGTAATCCCTCTTTTCGAAATATTTTACAAGCATTACAAAAAATGCTGTTTATAAAATGTGTTTTCTTTTATTAAAGCAATTTTTTAAGATACATAAAAAAATAAAGAAATATAGCAGGTGAATGTAAAATTCAGTAAAGAATATAAAACACTTGACACTATTACTCTTAAAACGGCTGAAAAAAAGTTTTTACAAATATTTTTAAATTGTAAAAATAGTGTAAAACCAGTAACTTTAGTTGTGTGTATATAAATCAATCAATAGAATTTCTGTCTTATGGACAGATCCAGAGAGCAGTCACATCATCCAATCATCCAATTTGCCACTGTGTTCTCTTCAGTGACCAGCTCTTCAATTTCAAGTTACACTTCCCATCTCATATATCATCCATAAAGTCAATCTTTCCATGCTTTCTTCTTGTTTCCACTCACCATTCCTTCCAAAACATTTTTCATTAAACTATACTTTGTTTTTAATATATACCCAATCCAATTTCTATTTCCAATTTCCTCAATCAATCTTCTTTTGTCATTTTCTCTTTTCAAAACTTCTTCATTTGTTATCTTATTCATCCAACTAATTTTTTCCATCCTTCTCCATGACTATATCTCAAAAGTTTCCAATCTGTTCCTACTTTTATTACTCAGTGTCCACATTTTACAGCCATACAATAGTACACTCTACACATAACATTTAATTAATCTTTTCCTTAATTCTTTCTTTAAAGATCCACAAACTATTTTTTTCTCTTAGTAAACACCCTCTGGGCCAATGCTGTTCTTCTTTTAACTTCATCTTCACTTCTTTCATCCTCACTCAACCAACTAACCAAATATGTAAATCCCTTTACCTGTTGAACTATATTATTATGGATTTTAATATGCAGTCTTTCTGCATTCCTCCCTATCTATAAATACTTAGTCTTTTCAACATTAATCTTCATTCCATACATCTTTCCTTCAACAACATATTCTGAAAACACTTTTTATTCTCAGCTATAAAAGCCATATTACCTGAAAATCTTACATATTTTATTATTCTACCTATTAGTCTAAAAAAATGTTAAAATAGTATATACTGCTAATTCTCAGAAACTTTATCACATCCATTTCTAAAGCCAATGGTCACCGGAGGTATACCTATGTGGAAAGTATAGGGAGAGGCTTCTTTCCCTCAATAAGGATTACAACATCCCTTTTGAGATGTAAACTGACATTTGATCAATCAATTGAAAATTCTACTAATTTACTTCTAAATATTATCAGGAGAATGAAACAGAGAGATAAGGCCCGGGCTCCTGACATTCACGTGGCAACATGGAGCTTCATATTACCCCCTGACTGCTAATCTTGGACAGGGAATGCTCTCCAGACTGTTACTACGTCTTGCCCATATGATCAAACCTTATGTTAATCACTATTATGTTTCATTGTTGTAACCATAAGTCTTAATAAAGTAATTTGTTTTTTTTAAAAAAAAAAAAAAAAACAGTGTATATTACTGCAGAGATATATGGAATTAAATATTACGATTTGTGTTAGATTTTATCTTTTGCTTTGTAATCTATTTGTTCTGACAACAGACATTGACAAGATGCAAAAATTTTAATGCTATTAAAAAATTATTATAAAGCTTTTAAAAAAAATTAATTATTTTCTACTTACAATTACTGATAGGGTGTCATCAATATCAATTTTTCAAAGTTAAAGAA
The DNA here is from genome assembly GCA_028023455.1 of Epiperipatus broadwayi. Lineage (NCBI taxonomy): Eukaryota > Metazoa > Onychophora > Udeonychophora > Euonychophora > Peripatidae > Epiperipatus > Epiperipatus broadwayi. The sequence continues at coordinate 12,886,642 of JAQFVV010000006.1, forward strand.
TTAATAAAATTTAAATAAGAAATTAATTTTAAATTGCGAATATTTTTTAAAGTCTTTTTTTTTTTCCAATGTAAATGTCATATTAAAAATCGAAAAGTAATCCTGGACTTAGAAAGAAAATGTGAAAAATGAAAAAAAATATCTTTTTTAAAAAAATATTGAATGTTAGCAATTTTTATAAAATTACATTCAATTTTTATAAAATTAAATTTGTAAAATATAAAATATCATTAATGTATTCGTATTTCTTTAATGTTTTTATCAAAAATCAAATATATATATATAACACTTAATCCTTCAGTTATTTAAATTTTGTTGAAAATCTCTAATGATTTGTTTGAGTAATATTCCAAAGTTTATTTCCTCAAGTTTATCTTTATTCTCTATAATATTTTTCAGAAATTTTGAATTATTTGTTAAAAATACTTGTTTACAAGCAAAAATTATTAAAAATATTATTTAATACAATGTACAGGCTTACACACACCTGCACATATAATGTAATATATAACAGATTCGAACTCAGATTTTCACACGACCCTCAACTCTCCATGCTATCTCATATTGCTGACTCACCTGATCACACACATGTTGAAAAGATAAATAAATCATCAATATATGTATTTCATGATAAACCAGCAACCATCAGTTGGTACAGATTACTATCTCCACACACTTATACAATCATGCTCAGATTTATATTAAGATAGCCAATCTTCATACTTTAATGGACAGCCTTCAAACTATTCCAACCCACAACTCTTCATCTGTCCATTTCATTAAAATTTCTGATGACGGAACATTCAAAGCCCACATTGCCAAGGTTGTCACCATGTTGACGTTAGTCATTCTGAACCCTCATGTACCGAAAAATAATCCATTTACCTACATATGTGAGGGATGGGCAGACCTTTAATGCATTATGTTTCGATATGTAATTTAATGCACTGTACAGGCTCACACACACCTGCACATATAATGTAATATATAAAGGATCTGAACCTAGACTTTTACACGATCCTCAACTCTCCATGCCATCTCATATTTCTGACCCACCTGATCACACACATGTTGAAAAGATAAATAATCACCAATATACGTATTTCATGATAAAACAGCAATCATCAGTTGGTCCAGAAAACTATCTCCACACACATATACAATCAGTGCTCAGCTTTATATTAAGATAGCCTATCTTCATACTTTAATGGACAGGCTTCAAACTATTCCTACCCACAAATCTTCAGTGATCCATTTCATTGAAAATCTGATGATGGAACGTGGGCTTTGAACATTCCATCATCAGATTTTCAATGAAATGGATGGCTGAAGAGATTTTAAAATGTGGGCTTTGAACATTCCATCATCATATTTTCAATGAAATGTGCATTTGAAGAGTTGTGTATTGGAGTAGTTTGAAGCCTGTCCATGTGGGTGGAGATAGTAATCTGAATCAACTGATGATTGCTGGTTTAGCATGAAATATGTATATTGGTGATTATTTATCTTTTCAATATGTGTGTGATCAGGTGGGTCAGCAATATGAGATGGCATGGAGAATTGATGGTTGTGTGAAAGTTTGAGTTCGAATCTATACAAATATTATTACAATTTTGCATATATATATATATATATTAAAGTTAAATGCTTAATAGGAATAATAACTTTTTTCTTATTGGGCAGTTATAATAGCCATTAAATAAGTTTTAAATTTAAAAAAATAGTATTTTAATTCAGTTTGTAATATTGGAATAAAATAAAATTCATCTTAACACATCAACAACTTTTTCCTTACAGTATTGCCACCTAGTGCAAGCCATAGTAATCAATAGATTCTAGATAGTTCTGAACACTAAAGAAGTGAAAGGGCTATGATATGCAAAATATTGAATAGGCTAAGCATGAATAAAAGCTAATTTTTAAAAAATACATGATTGCCTTTTTTTGCATAATCGTTCAGAACATTTATGTGAATATTACATCAAAAAATCCTTATCTAGTGCCTACTCAATTTGTATATCCAGATTAATTTTTAGCTTATGGTTTTCATCAATGAGGAGATTTGGATCTGAGAAGTTGCACCTAGATCTTTGAACCTAAAGCATCTCTCCAAGAGCCATCTTTTACTTTTTAGTTAACTATGAGCTATGAATCCAAATTGAAAACAGAATATTTTCAATCCAAGCTAATTTTATTGGTTGTAGTTTTATGGACAAAGATGCCATTGGATGGCGCCGTTTATGTGCTAAAGCACATAAAAATGCCATTTCCATGGCCGACATCTTCGAATCTGCATTTACTATAATACAACTTTTTAATACAACTTTTTTGTTGTGTTACAGATTGCAGGCCGCTTTGTCGCATCGCAGTACAGCATGTATGCGAACCCACGTTGAACTCTAATACAACATTCGTGTTGTGTTACAGAATGCAGGCCACTTCATTGCATCATAGCAAATAAATTTTGCACAATTAGATCAGATTATACAATTGTTATGGCTTGGTGAGAGGGTGTCTGTATTTGAATTTGATTGGAAGTGTGTTTTTTTATTCATTTTTTTTTAAAGTATTGAAATATTCATATTTTCTTAAGTAATAATTATCTGACTGTTTACACCATTCTGTATTGAAGTTTTAAGTGGCAAATTCTTGTCCCGATAGATGTGTAAAGGCAGTTGGAATTAGATAACACGTCAAGTAACGTACTGTTCGTAACATTCCACGAGACCAAAAATATGACACAGGAAATCACACATGTTGTTCGATTCTGTGATTTACCTACAACAGAACCCTAACAAGTTTTACTTTTTGTTGCCATTGTATTGTAAGTAAAAAATAGCGGTAACACAAAAATCTCCAGCAATAAATTTGCAATTGACTTTTTTTAAATACCCTAAAAAGCATATCAAAAAAAAAGTTTAAAGACATTTTAATATATGTTTCTCTCTAAAAATTAAAATGTAAAAGCAAGAACTAAGAACTTCAACTTTTTGTTCCGATTATAAATTTTTAAACAACAACAATATAAAAAAAGGCGTAACTCCAAAAAAAAAAAAAAACCCTGAATTAAATTGAAATTTGTTGATTTTATTTTACATTTTATTGTAGTCATTTAATTTCTTTACATTACTAAAAAAAAAAAAAACCTTTAAAAACCATGATTTTGGTATTTGTTTTTTTTTTTTTCGCAAAACAAAAAACACAGAAAAATGATTAAAATCAATGGCCTGGGAATGTTCATATTTCATAGTTTTGGGGTGATAATGGCATCATCGAGTGGGGTCTTTGTCCATAAAACTATAGTTATAAAGATACAAGAAATGGTGGCTAATGGTTTAATATCTACAAGAGAGGGGTTTGACATGAAACAATCTTATACTCTTGGGAATAATTATAGTGGTTATGGAAAAAGTTATTATAGTTGAAACTATTTTGTTAAGGTTTTAATACATCGTTATAAGAGGTACATTGATGCTTCTCTACTATAGCATCTAGTAACAAAATGATGTAGATCAGAACCTCAGTTAACAATAATGGTCTTCACATTTATATATATATTGGTGACAATTTTAAAGTTTAATTATATTTTTTCTCAATAGATGGAGCTACTTACATTTTTGTAAAAGTCTCATTTACATAGTAAAAAAAGTTATGTGTAATGAAAAAGCTCCAGATTGGAAGCCTGATGGAACTACTGTTTGGAAAATTTGGTGTTGTTTATTAACTTGTGCAAGTATAAGAAATAGTGATCATGCAAGTTTTAATGGTTTTATACCAATTCTTTTCATAGGATGAAAGTGACTGATTTTTATTAGACCAAAGACACCAAAATGTACATATACTAACTTGGATTCAGTTCTACATGACTGTAGAAGTGAATGAGCTTTGATTAGAAATGTTGTGTTTTTATCTTGGGCTCCTAACTTTATAGTTAACTAAAATAGGTAAAAGATGGCTGCCGGAGAGTTGCATTAGTTGCAGTGCTCTCATATCCAAGACTCCTCACTGATGAAAGCTGCAAGCTAGAAACTACTCTGAGGATATTGAATCAGTAGGCACTAGATAGGGATTTTATGAAGAAACCTTCTTGCAGCCATTGATTACTCTGGCTTGCATTGGATGATTAGTACTGTATGGAGAGTTTTTCCTTAGTCTTATATACCATTTATGTTAAACATTTTTATATAATTTCTTGACAGAATTGAAAAACGTACACAGCTAAAAGATGAAAAGTAATATCATGAGTTTCTTTATGGCACAATAGAAGATTATAATCAACTTGCTTCTCAGTAAACCATTTAATATTAAAGCGAAGTTATTAAAAGAAAGATTTTTTTGTCTCCATACTTGTATAGACTACTATTTGTTATTAATACTGTATTTTCATCTGGCTAAAATATAAATTTCATTCTGAATTTTCACCCACATTGGGTTAAGGAAATAGATGGATTCATTCTATTCTTGGTCCTTTATTATCATACAGGGTTATTTATTCATGGTGGAGGAAGAGTAGTTTATATCTCTTAAATGATATACACATAACTTATCTCAGTAATTTGAGTTTACATTCTGTTCCAATAACTGTCTATTGTAAAGATGAATCTACGAAAAATAACCTTACCCTTAAATTTTAGCTTGTGTCTCAGATAGACTACACATAGTAACACAGTGAATCAACACCAAATATGTTCAAAAGATTATAGGCATAAAATTGAAAAAGGTATCTCAGATCCATAACCTGTTTCACATCAGTTTTCATTTCAAATGCTTGATTTTTTCCCACAGTAATAAAATTTTTCTTCCATTTTCTTACCTATAGTAGCACCACTTAGTGTAATCTATAGTAACTAATGAATGCTAGAAGGTTTGTTCATCAAATTTCCATTCAGTGCCAACTCATCCAATATTCTCAAACTAGTTTCTAATTTATGACTTTTGTCAGTGAAGAGGCATGGACCTGAGAATAATGCATATATACTTTTGAATCTAATGCACTGCTCATCCATTAGTTACTATGGCTTGCACTGGATGAAACTATTGTATGAAAAATGTTGATACTGTTTTAACAGATTGTGTAAGCATACAAAATGGAGGTCTTAGTAATTATTATAAAAAGATCTTCAATTATACCTTTTAACAATCTAGAAATTACTCATTTTTGACTGAAAGGAACATTCAATATAATCTTTGAAAAGATCTTTTTTTAGTGGGTAAAATTGGTATTTATTGGCAGTTAGTGCATATCTATCATTGTAATGAGGATTAATAGTAGAATGAATGACTTTGTTGTTTACAATCCTAAAAAATTCCAAGAGTTTTGCTTATTTTAAAACTAATATAGCATCAAATACTTACAAGTAGCCTCAGAATTGAAGTTTCCACTATTAAGCTTACAAGAACATGTTTTAACCACATCACATTGCAAATATTTAAAACAGTTGATAGTTATGGTCATGCAACCATTGGAAATCTTCCATCATTATATAAAAGATGGGCAAAATATTTCTTTTTAAATATGACTACAAATTGATATCTACTGATATATTAGGAAAAATGAATATGATATTTTCCAGATCTACCTGCCATCTACTGATATGATAGGAAAGATGAATATGGTAGCATTTATACAGATTCATACACCATCCACTAATGTAATAGAGGACATAAATTTAGCATTTTCCAGATTCTAGTGTCATCTATTGATGTAATAAAAAATGAATATGATACTATTTTAAGGTTCACAAGTCATCCATTGCATGTAATAGGAAAAATTAATATGATAGTATTTTCCAGGTCATTTGGTACTGTAATAGTAAAAATAAATGTGATACCATCTTGGAGGTTTACCCATCATCCATTGATATAATAGGCAAATTGAATGTGATAGAATTTACAATAATATAATAGGAATGATTAATGTGAAATTCTTCAGATTCGTACGCCATTTACTGATATAATAAAAAAATGATTATTATGCCATTTTTCAGGATCATCCATCATCCACTGATAACATAGGTAAAATGTGTCTGTGCACTTTCCACTGATGTAATAGGAAAGATTAATATATTTTTGGATTCATATGCCATTCACTAATGTAATAGATGAATATAATACCATTTTTCAAGTGCATGTGTCACTCATTGTTCCAGGTCCACAGTCAAAAAAATTCTTTTATGACTAAGTTCATCAGATTATTTTTCTTTTATGATTTTTTTTGAACAGCAATCAACATGTATATTTTATTTTTCTTTCAAAAATACATAATTTTGTAGCATGTAATTCTAAATACTTAAAACCTTTCTTTTATGATTTTTTTTGAACAGCAATCAACATGTATATTTTATTTTTCTTTCAAAAATACATAATTTTGTAGCATGTAATTCTGAATACTTAAAACCTTTCTCCGTTATAATTGTAATTCAATGTACATATGCATACGACATGACTATATTTACCAGCAGTGTCTACCCTGAGAGAAATGTTGCTAAATGCAATGTGTAAAGAGGTGTGGCATATTGTCAACAACATACATGCAATTAATGAGAAATAATCATGCATTCCCCTGTCAAAAACGTAGTTCATTTTAATAAATTCATTTACATTTTATAATCATATTTTATGTAAATTACCACTTCTGTGATTCTTCTATGAATCTCTTACTCCTCTTAGATAATAATAGCTATGATTATGATTATTAATTAGTTGAAAGCATGTTCAGCATACTATGCTAATGTAAACAAAGGCAAAACTCTCCATACAGTAGCGCCACTCAGTAAAAGCCAGATTAATGAATCTAATTAATCACCTAAAGGTCTAGTTGCGGTGCTCTCAGATACAAAGTTCCTTACTGATGAAAGCCATGAGCTAGAAACTGCTCTGGGAATATTGATTACCTCTGGGGTGCACTGAGTCATGCTACTGGGTGGAGAATTTTGCCTTTGTTTAAACAGCTTGTGTAAGTATAAAGAATGGTGATCATGCTCAGCTGATGTAATTAGCATTTTTAATTAATAAATTATTCACAAGCTTTTCTTAGAATACATGTTGTATGTATTATTTACATTGAATAATTTTGCATCATATACAGCATATATATTTAGTACTAAAGTCACATTTTTTGTTGTAAACTTATATTGCTTAAATTATGCTGTAATATTAATTTACATATATGGTACTATGCTGCTTGGAAGATTTAATCCAGTTATCATTGAGTGTTTAGTTGTTCTACTTAAATTCTTATTGCACCAAGAGCTCCATACTCATTATATTCTTCAGCAAATTGAAACTATCTATCTCATAAAAGACCATATCTGGAAAATAAACAGAATTCTTCTTTTTAGTAGATGCAAAAAAAAAGGCTTATTTAATCACAACATACTTGTTCAATGAGCTCCATAATTGGTAATATGGAGTGTTGTAAAATCCAAATTGGCCATTTCATTGTTAAAAGGTCAAGTATACATGGATGTGACCTCGGAAGCATCAAATTCCTGCCAATATGAGAATGAAGAATCTTATGGAAGATAGACTAATGTAGTATTGTGATTCACAACTATAACAATCCATAAGAAGTTAATATTTTGAACATGGATGCACCCAAGTTTCTTTCTAATAATCTTTCTGTCTGAACAAATTATGTTGTCAATATATGTTTTCAGGAAAACTTTAATAAATAGACGATTTGAATTCTCAGAGCTCTAACTATTATTTCCAATAACTTTGGAACCATAATTTATCATTCCTACTAACATGAGATTAAAGTTATCAAACATATAAAAGTGATCCTTTTTAATGTATTATTGCAATAAGATAATCCAATAATAAGTAAAAACTGTAAGGGTCTAATCTTCGTGAATCTAATTTTGGATTACAAGCATACATTGATACAGATATGAAATGAATTTTTAATATTTTAGTTTTGATACATGTATGAACATCTAAGAAGTCTCAAGTCTGGCACTGTGTAATCTCTTTCACTTAATGAATTACCCATCCCAAAATATATATACACTCAGTTTACACTGCAAAATTCTTTACCAAACTTACCCTTTAATTAGTGTCAAATATCCTAAATTCAGTCTTGAAAATTCCACATCAGGCTAAATTCACTTTTCCATCGAACTACATATTTTTAAAATATAAGATAAAGACTACTTTCTACTTTTCAACTATAGCTACTATTTAGAAGAGTTTAATGAGGTACACATAGTACATCTACCTGCTATGGCTATAAAGTGGGTTTGAATCTGGGTTGAGTAAGTTTAAAAATTTTTAATGGGTATACGATTTTTCTTTCAGCTAGTTTAACTATAGCCATACAGGTAAATATCCAATATTTGTTAGTAAAACAATATCTATTATTTTTCAGAGGGCAGGTTAAATCAAAAATGGCCAACTGATCAAATCCTCACCACACAGCAATTAGAAATCTTAAGTGACTTGTCTTTCCCCCACTTCTTGATGAGGGGTTATTAAAGAGACCATTGTTTGTAATAGGTTGCTTAAAGACTATTTTATCTTTTATCTGACATTGAAAGACGTTTGGCACGTTAATGAAAATTTTTTCAATCGCAGCGATAGACAAATATGAATTGTAATGCAGGTCACTTTATTTCACCTTTCTTGACATTTTTATGCATTTAGAAAGAAAAATACTGTGTACAACTAAAATGGTAACTTACTTATGATAAGACAATATTTTATCCTGTAGAGAAGTAGAAAGTATTCTTCTTTTGTCCATGATTTTTAACAGAAGCAGTAACATATTGATGAATTATTAAGAGATATATTTTTAAGAGGATATTTCTCTCTACGTATGATTAAGCATTCTTGGCACTCTCGGCACTACTCTGTGGTCTATCTTATAAATATTGAGAGCTTTTGTAGTTTATAAGAGTGAGTTGAGGTTTCTCTTCCTCTTAAAATTTATTTTGAATCATAGTTAAAGTATTTACAATATTTAATAAATTATTATTATTGTCATTCTTATTCATATGACTCTATTATTATTGACATGGATCATATTAATAGAGAACCCTGATCTTAGCCTAATGTTTGTTTTATCACAATATTATAGCCTAATACTTATTTAGTACCTAATTTTGATCTTGCTTTCGTATGTGTATATTTTTGGCATGTCCAACCATCGAGCAATTTTTCTGTTATAATTTATATATATATAATAAATAAAATGTCCGTTAATTAAAAACAAAATTGTAATTATAAATGAAATAATAAATTTAACAGTTTACAAACTATTATAAACAACCCTTAAAATCCGCAGAAGTACTTTCGGTGAATTTCTTCAACCTGTCTCAACTGCCATTAAATTCAAAATCAAAAGCGGAAGCAAACGTCATCACTTCAAATTTCACGAATCTCGTATTTTAATGTTAGCAGCTTGACGATTTATTAAATGCATTTTATTCCTGTTTATAAAAATTGCCTCTTTAATTTTTCTTTTACAATGGTTTCTCTCTTCATGAAGAATTTTTACATTTTCAAAATCAAATTTAAATTTATATTTACATGTTTTTTCGTGATCAAAGAAAACTGAAGGAGATATCAAATCATCATTATTTTTACTTTTTACACACTTATATAACAATTCATGCTCCTTCAATCTTTTCTCAATACTGCACCTAGATTCACCTATATATGATAGCATACAATCACAAAAAAATTGATATATGACATTACTTTTCTGCTTGACAGGTATGACATGTTTAGAATTAGTGACTAATTTATTAACATTGTTTGGAATGTAGAATGAAACATTAAACACATTCTTATATATATATATATATATATATATATATATATATTATATATATATATATATATATATATATATATATATTTAAGGATTTATATAAGAATGTGTTTAATGTTTCATTCTACGTTCCAAACAATATTAATAAATTAGTCAATAATTCTAAGGATGTCATACCTGTCAAGCAGAAAAGTAATGTCATATATCAAATTTTTTGTGATTGTATGCTATCATATATAGGTGAATCTAGGTGCAGTATTGAGAAAAGATTGAAGGAGCATGAATTGTTATATAAGTGTGTAAAAAGTAAAAATAATGATGATTTGATATCTCCTTCAGTTTTCTTTGATCACAAAAAAACATGTAAATATAAATTTAAATTTGATTTTGAAAATGTAAAAATTCTTCATGAAGGGAGAAACCATTGTAAAAGAAAAATTAAAGAGGCAATTTTTATAAACAGGAATAAAATGCATTTAATAAATCGACAAGCTGCTAACATTAAAATACGAGATTTGTGGAATTTGAAGTGATGATGTTTGCTTCCGCTTTTGAATTTGAATTTAATGGCAGTTGAGGCAGGTTGAAGAAATTCACCGAAAGTACTTCTGCGGATTTTAAGGATTGTTTATAATAGTTTGTAAACCGTTAAATTTATTATTTCATTTATAATTACAATATATATATATACAAGTATATTATTTGTACTGAACACTTGGAGGGTGGAGAAAAAAGAAACCTATCCATTAAAGTTTGAAGATTTGCTATCTTAATATAAACTGGACACTCATTATATATATGTGTGAGAGATAATGATCTGGACCAACTGATGAGTGCTAATTTAGCACAATATACTTATATTGGAAATAATTTATATTTTTCATATGTGTGTGGTCATGAGCATCAGTTTTATAAGATGAAGTGGCTAGCTGTAGGAAGCTTGAAAGTCTGAGTTCAAATCCCTTCTAAATACACACACATATATATAGAAAGTTATCTTTAAAATAATGTGTATATGAGGCAAATTGTAGCATGTGCTATAAGGACTGCTTGAGATGGTGTATGGTGCTAATGTATCTATGGTGTGAGAGGTTGGTCTGACTTCCAGGCCGGTGGACGGGTGTGATAGGATTGAACAAAAAACTTGTAAATATTATATGACTCTATGGACAGCTTCAGTTATTTTCTGTTTAATAAAATTCTAGTAAATCTGCTTGTGAATTAAAGCTTATGTTTCCAAAAATATCTGATATTCTTAATGCTACATATTTAATAACCCTTGTCTATTTCAAGAGTTGTTAACATTATTAGAACTTTCACAATATATAACAAGCATCACATGATCACCATCTCTTATACTAGCACATAATTGTTTATAAACAAGGCAAAACTCTCTATACAGTAGTGCCACCCTGTGCCAACCAGAGTAATCAATGGATGCCAGAAGGCTTGTGCATAAAATCCCTATCTAATGCCTACTCATCCAATATCCCCAGACTAGTTTCTGGCATCCATTGATTACTCAGGTTGGCACAGGGTGGCACTACTGTATGGAGAGTTTTGCCTTGTTTATAATATATAACAAGCTCAGTTGGCTTAGATTATAATAAAAAAAGTTTTATTACATAACATCCTATAATTATATATCATTTTTTAAAAATAATAATTAAAAAATGATTATAAAACAATAACATGTAAGATGACCTAGAGAAAAAAAGAGTAATTAATTAAAAGAAGACAGATGGAATTTTTCTCATTAAAATTCTAATTTCAATTAATTATTCATTACATCAATTAACTAACCATGGCTAGATCAAAAAATTAAATGAAGTGAATAAATGAATTGTGATCAGGTATATTAATAATTCTCATATAATAATAAAGTCAAATAAAAGACTTCAAATATCTGCTTCTTAAGATGTATGTGTATATATAATAAATAATGGTGCGATGAAAATATTTTGTAAGAAATGAAAGCCAAATTTCAGCTTTCTTATGCTGATTTCACATTTGATATCGTTAATTACTAATTAACATAAAAGTGAACAGGAAGTACCTGTTACTTCCAATAAGTTGTATAACAGTACTCCCAAAGGATAGATGGCACCACCTGTCTTTTAGCATTTGTTGTTAGTTTATTTACATAATTTTAAATGACGACATGAATTTGGTCGATTGATTATATATATTTACATACTAAATAAAAACACTTTTAATATATGAAAATAAACACTCAGATTATAACAGGCAAAATTCTCCATACAGTAGTGACACATCCTGTTTTAATAACAGTAATGTGCTAGAATAAGAAATAGTGATCATGTGACTCAGATTATACGTAACTGAACCTTCCAATGTATCATTTATTTTATAACTACATGCAATCAATAGATTGAATTCATTCTCTCATTTAAAATTACATAAATAAATTAAACATAAATAACGACATATGTAAAGAACAGCTAGCATCATCAAGCTTTTGAGAGTTTATTTACGTTATATTTATCTCATTGGTAGCTTCTGTTCAGTTACATATAATCTGAACTTATTTATTATTTACATAAATAGTATAAAGTAAACAGACACCACTATGTATGTTTCAGCTACAGCCAAACTTTGTCAAATCTTTATAAGTATAAACGTCTGCAATCATTTAATCCTGCATCTGATAAAAACATATCTTTCGCCCTGGTGACGAATTTTGTAATCGTTTAACATTTGATTTTAGTAATAAACATTTTTCATATTACTTTTCATTCTTTCAAACAGTTTAAAGATGGCTGCTACCCCTAGTGGGAAAAATGTGCAGAAACCTAAACTACATGAACTAAAATCTTCAAAATCACCCAAATTTTATTCAAATTGAATTTCAAACAAAACTTAACTAAAAACATCATCACCAAAGAACTTATTTCAAAGTCTCCATCTCCTTGCCCTCTGGATTTTCCTCCACTTTCAGGCTGGAGTTTGCTCTATCAAAAGTAAAAAGCAAGTCAAAAAGAACAACATGACCAATCATAACACATCCCAAGTAACCTCTAAAGACTTAACATATAGCAATTCCTCCAAAGTTAATGTCACATATGGATCCTCCTAACAATCTACCAGGGCAACCAAGCCTATCAACATTTCTCCATACCAATGACTCTTCTTTGCCTGGACTACACACCCTTTCCATATTCCCTTCCCATTTCATATGTATTCCCTTCCCTTCACCATATCGTACTTCAATTTCATTTTGCCATGTAATCATCTCTTTGCAAACCTCTTCTAACTGTTGTGTATTTTGTCTTTTTGATGAATAAAAGCTTTCACCACTGAGAAAAAAAAACAATTTTTAATCTGTATTAGAATTTAATAAAACTGGACTTAGAAATGTAAGATTATAAATAAATAAAATCCTAAAAAATCATATTTGAAGGTTGCAAATATAGAAGACATAATAAAGATAATATTACATTTTCACTTTGTGTTTGTAATTTGATTGCAAAGTGTTTTTCATGTCTGTGACATGAAATGTGCTTTTTTGCAACTTGGACACAGTGGAGTGCACTTTAATTTTGGTGAATCTGAACAAAAATGCACTCAGTTGTAACCTAAGTTGCAAAAGAAAAAACACTTTATGTCGTAGACATGAAAAATGTTTCGCAATCAAATAATAATAATACCTATTGAGAACAAAGACTTTTTTTTGATCGGACAGTTAAAAAAAGTCAGTTCAATCGATGAAATATGTAAATTAATTAAATCTTTACTGAGCAAACTTTATTTTTAAAATGTGAATGAATAAATATGAAGCAATCTGTCAATTTTTTTTCTAAAATTTAAAATTACATTTATAATTTTTAAAATATTATGAACATTGTTAGGTACTATGTTAAAAATTATTTTAAAAAAGCATTAACATTCTTCCCGCTGGTTTTCTGTTTATCATTACAATTGAATTCGTTAATGTGTATTTTTAAAATAAAAAAATATTTGATGTAAATAATCAAGAAATTTTTACCAATGCAGTGTCTAGTTGTAGTTCTAAAAAGAAGATAATTGAATCTCCACACATGCATTGTACTATAATATTCAATTGGTGATGTTAAATAAGAATAAATTCTCAATCCAAGTCATATTAAGGTATGACATTCTTATCTTTTTAAAGTCATTATCTTGTGACTTGGATCGAGAGTTTACTCATATTTAACATCGCTAATTGAATATTACAATACATTGCATGTGTGGAAGTTGATTACCTTCTCTTTAGAAAACATATTTGAATAAAATCAAGTGTAATCATGTGATTTTTTTTGTTTTTTAAATAATTATTATATAAAAATAATCATAAATATTTAAATAGACTATGAAAACAAGGCAATTATTTGTCATTCGCTAAAATCAAACAATTAAGTGCACAATTACCCATGCAACTGCTCTTTACCAATAAGCACATTTAGAGAATACTTCAGATCTATTGAAGTTTGTTTTTGCGATAAACTTCCATTTGATATCTATCCTCTTCATCTTTTTTTAAATTAATAAATCAATACAGTTTCTGCCGTTGAAACGAATGCAAAATAATCAAAATAGTGCTATAGTTAGCTAAAGGAGAGCAAAGAAAAGTTGAAGGTCCATCAGTGCAATCTCCAAAGACCTCCAAGTGAAGTACTATCTAATTATTAATAGTAGTATTAAATTAATGGTCAAAGTTAGACTCATGGGATATATTTTATTTTTAAATGTGAGTATATTATAGCATACATTTTTTCAATTGGGTTCAAAATTTATAAAAATAAGTCATGGATCTATTCATATGAAAATCTGATGTTATTCTGATATTTTTAGTGGTATTTAGATGTCCAGTGTACTTAATGAGATTATATGTAGCCAAAACATAATATAAAAGATATGTCTAGGGTTTAATCAATGAGGATTGCCAATTCCTCAACAAGCTTTGTGATAAATGCTTAGCCAGAGCAAGCATTTAAAATATCTCTGTCAGAAACCCCCTCTCCCCAACCTCTGACCATGGTTTTGTGCTTTGGCACTCCTCAGAGATATTTTAAATGCTTGCTCTAGCTAAGCATTTATCACAAAGCTTGTTGAGGAATTGGCAATCCCCATTGATTATATCTTACAAACTTAAGAGAAGCGGGTCATATGTTCTATGACTCTTATTTTGATGTCTAGGGTTATTTGTATTATACCATAATTAGCAAAATTAAAAATCACGCCTGCAATCCACTCCTTATTTATTATAATATTAACTTTTATGACTGCTTAATATGTAATGTTTAGAATTATAATCATAGCAGAGAACATTTTCATTCTAATACTTATTCAGAATTACTTTCAAGCAGACTCTTAATGAATCATTTTAACAGACTTGCAAATACAATTTTACTTTTCATTTATTAAACTAATTCATTATAAATCTGCTTACAATTAATTCTGAATAACATATTAAGAACGAAAATGTTCTGTGATAGGATAACTATAAGATCTTTTAATGCAATATTAAATCTTCCCACATCATCTATAGTACTTCCTAACCTTCTAAACATTATGTATTGATAAAAAATAAATTGAAACGTCTTCTTACAAGATGTATTTCAGCTCTGTCTTCATTGGATGCTTAAAAACCAAAGACAATCCATCACTATGGCAACATTGATTGATTCATCTCAGCTAATTATATATTTATATATAAATTATTTATTTGTACATATGTGTTTATAATGATATAAAATAAGTAAGATGAAATGAAGCTCTGGAGAATATTATTTTCAAAATTGTACTAGATTATTTTATTAAATAAAAAGAAATATTTTTATTATATATTAATCAATAGTCATCTGTCCTAGGGACAGGTTCGAAGATTCACATAGCTAATTTATCCTCTTCTCTATATTGTTCATTACCCAGGTCTTCAATACTGCATATCTCTTTCCACCTTTTATCGTAACAGCAAGGTCATTTGCTATCAAGATGTGGTGAAGGATAGGTGGCGAGTTGACTTCAATAAAATGACACAATTCCTATGATAGTGAATTTGCGATGGTAAGTGTTGACTGCCATTAAATAAGACAACACCTTGTTGGGTGTTGGGCCAGCAAAAGCTTTTTTCCAAATCGGATTGAAGATCACAATGGCTAAAACAGTGAAGTGGAAAGTGGTAGACAGATAATTATTTTATGATAAATGGCTAGAGCATTAAGCCTATAATGAAGATTATTGCTGGGCAAGAAAAGCAATGGGAAATCACGTTATAATTCCCTTGTTTTTTCATTATGAATATGAACACAATATTTATTATATATATGTAATATAATTAAATATAGTGTTTTCTCAATAGTATATATAATTTCTGAGATAACCAAATATTTAGTGTCTGGTCATTTGATTAAAATTATACATGTATGCATGTGTGTGTAAGAGAGAGAGAGAGAGTAAAATTAATTGCCAAAATTGTTAATATATTTCTAATAAAAAAGATTAAATAGAATTAGATTACAACTAATCACTTAAGCTGCCTATTCTATAATCGTTAATACAATACTTTAAATTTGACCACATCAAAGACGTAATTATTTTCATAAATAATATTAGCTGAAATTAACATTACAGAATTGAAGTCAATAGTCATAGTATTTATTAAAAGACTTTAAAGTAGTTATTTATAAAGTCTGTACCCAGTGTGTAAAAACATATGGCTTTATCGCTCGAGAGTTCATAAGAAATTTGAGTGCAAGAATCGACCCTGGGATCTCTACCAATTGCGTCAAATGGTGCAGGATATTTCCAAATTAAAAATAGAGATATTGTGAGGTAATTTCATTAGACTGATGGTACATCTTGTGTGTAGACAAATATTCATGAATCAGTTCTCCACTGAGAAGAGTAAAGAACAAAATCTCACTTTGTTCAAGTGGGTAGAAATGTGCTTAGCATTACTTTATATACTTGAGCATGCCAATTTCCAGAGGATGGAACAATACAATTATTATAACTTACTGTATTCTCTGCATAAATGCTGATTGAGAATAACTAGTAAAAGAATATGATGGCCAAGTGATAGTACTTGATAACCCTGTGCAGTTTGGCATAGTTAAGCATCCGACAGGGTTGGGAGATTCCAGAAATGATTCTGCCGCTCGAACTTTTTATAAACTCCCAAGAAATAAAGCCATTAACACTTATACTGCTTAATACAAATAAATAATCAAATGTGTTGGGAATGCATAAAAATATTGTGCACTGGAAAAGCCAGAACTGGTGTTGGCACTCTACCACTGTATGCAATTTTCCATGTATTATTTTAGATAACTATGAACTATGATCTAAGCAGTAAACAATCAATTTACGATTGTCATGACAAATTGAAATCATGGATGATTTGTCTATGGTTGATAAATGAATCCTAGATTGTGATAATGTTCAATAATCTATTGACTATGGTTGATCATAGTACATTTTTAGCAAAACACTCCTTAAATATTTTATAGTACTTGTGAGTTTTGAAGTAAACAAGATGGCAGCCTGTATTTTAGATAAATGTATAGTTTTGAGGATCTATAATCTACTAAAGGTAGTTGTTAAATTAAAACAAAATTAATAAATCGATTGTTAAATTTAAAAAAAAAAAAGGAATAAATTCTGATACATTTCATTAAGAAGCTGTATTTCATTTATATATATATATTATAATATGGGAAGTGATGCGACATTCTTAACATTGTCATACTTTGGTTCTATTCAGTGTATTTTCTTTTTTGTGGTAAATTGTCATAATGATAAAAAATTGGAACCTTCTTGTCACAGAACATGATGCAGTGGACTATTTACAAAGGTAAGGGATCTTGCCCTCCCAAAAAATATGCATTAATAGTCACAATATGATTGCATGCTGCCGACATAAATAAAATGTAAATATTGTATTTATAATTCTTTTTTCATTTTTCTGTTAAAAAAATAATCCCCCCTAAAAAAGAAATTAAATTATAAATATTGTAATTAATTTTTCAACAATGATTTCTTTTTAAAAAATAACTGTAATAAAAAATAAAATGTAAATACTAAAATCGATATTTCTTAGCAGCATTTTTTTGCAAACATTTTTTGGGGACCACTAAAATTGTAGATTTTTCAAAAATACTTACTGCTATCTTGTTTTACTTGAAAACTCACAAGTATCAATATTTAGTTTCACTACTTTTTTTTAATATCATTCTGTTTTTATGAATATAATAATCCAAAAAAAATTTTTTTTTTAGAAAAAAATGTATATTTACTAATAAAACACCACTCGATAACTCAGCTTATTGCAGTTTAACCAGGAACAGTTTTTCTCTATCTACTACTTCAGGATCACTTATTGTAAGATTGAATAACCAGAGATTATCAGATGATAGTAAAAATTTAATCCCCATAGTCAAACTGATTGGTGGATTTTGCCTACATTAGTGAGAACTTAAGATTCAAACTTAGATGTCAACATTGATCTGAAGTGGTAGCCATTTCTAGGCCCTTTTTACTTTGGCATTAAAATATGATTTACAGTACAAGTTTTTTTCATATCTGCACTTATATATGTAATATATAGGGGGTTTAAACTCAGACTTTCACATGACCCTTAACCATCCATGCTATCTCATACCACTGATACACTTGATCACACACATGTTGAAAAGATAAATAATCACCAATATATGTATTTCGTGCTAAACCAGCACTCGTCAGTTGGTCCAGATTATCATCTCCACTCATATATACAATCAATGTTCAGCTTATATTAAGATAGCCAATCTTCATACTTTAATGGATAAGCTTCAAAACACTCCACCCCACAACTCTTCAGCCGTCCATTTCATTGAAAATATGATGATGGCACGCTCATTAACTAAAAAAAAAATTAAAATCAATCTATTAGCTTGATAACAAAAAATAAGTTTAAAATGGCAGTCAGATATATAACTGCATCGATTTCAACTTTAAAGCCCCATTTTTTCTATTAATAAAGACAAAAATCATAAACTAGTTTAAAAATAGTAAATAAATTTGCACTATCATAAAATAATCACTGATTATCCAAAATTACACTAAACGGCACCAGAGTGGTAGAGGAAGTCACATGTTCTTGGAAATCCTGTATTTATTTATTCTGAATTAGATATAAAAATATGCATTTTTTAAATTATATTATCCTGATATTTCAACCATTTCTTATAGTCATTCCCAAAAAAAATATTAATCTTTTTACACTTCTAGATATAGTTATATACATCTGAAATTGGTTATAAAGCTAATTTACAGAATAAAACTATTGTTTAAACATTATGGTTTAATTCATGAATAATAAAACAGGATTCACGAATGAATAAACTTTAACTTATCACATTTGAACTTTTAACTGTACAGGATTTACTCTTATTAACTCTATCATAGATTGGGGGGTGAGCATGCTGTAGGGCATTACCAGTTTATAAATCTATCTTAGGTAAAGTTAGTCCACCATAATAATATTTCCAGCTAATCATATATATGCCCTTAATAATGCATATTATTCAGATTACATCTATTGAGAATATGATATATGACAGATAATCTCACTGGAACATTTATTTATTTAGGGTTAATACCACTACCCTTGACTCTCATGGCACCATCAGTAGCCTAGGTTTGAACCCATATCCAATTGTTGATCATCGCATCAGCACTAAATCATAGCTTGGGTATATAAAACTCAACTGTGATATTCCATTATTTAGTTTAAACCTCTGGTAAAATTGATGAAATGTACAAATGAGAAGTGATGAAAGGCTAAAAGTTAAAATTCAACAATGATTTTATTCGCATGATGATAAGAACATGCATTGATACGTTTTCTCAGGTAATGGACTCTATCAAAATGGAGAGAACAATACATTATTGATAAGGCATTGAAACGTATCATTTTTAAGTAATGGTCTTATAATATCTTCCATTATCCTCTATGTATTAATTTAAACAAACAACAATTCACTTACGTTTTATGTCTGATTGATGCTTTAATAATACAAATAAATAAATAATTATAGAAATAATAAAATAATTTCCAAATCAATTCAAATATTTAATATATAGAAAATCATATACTATGAAAAAAAATCAAATATATATATTTCAGAGTAACTGGATAAGCAATAAATTCTAACAATGGCTAATTAAATCAATGTTAGTTTGTGATATTAATAAAACATTGGTCACGTGTGATGTATATGCTAATAATGCTCTTAATTTTTATCCTGTTTATTAATACATGATCCAGTTTATTTATTTGTAGTTCTTAGTTCAAACCAGAAAAAAAGCATAAATTAAAAATTAAAATAATATTTTAATAATTGTGACTATATTCTTATTTGACTGTCGATGGAATACCTTTTAAGTAATCCTTTGATTTCTTTTTGTCAAATGGAGTAGTTTCAAAATTCCGTATGCACAGCTTTATTGACTTAGCTAGAAATGCATAAATTACCTGATTAATCCTTATATTTTATAGTTAAGATGTCTATGATACTGTTTTAATCATTTGGTTGACATCAGCATGTACATTCTACTCTCTTTTTTGTAGATTTGGTAGAGAGGTGTAATCTTGGAGGAAGATGGCAATGACGAGTCTAGTTCATTAATAAGACAAACACATATTTTCAAACTACCATCTTCATTCTTCTTTCATGCTAAATCGGGATTTTCAAGCTAGGGCTGGCTATGGTCATTATCCTTTATGGAGTAGCATGCTAAGCCAGAGATGGGCTGACTGGAGTACTAGACAATCATAATGGTGAATTTTAAACTACAAGCAAATGTGACCATTACATATTTTTTAATAATAAAATTGGGTAATGTTTTATTACTTTTACAATTATAATTGCAAGATGGACTTCACAAAGAAAGGCTGTAGTGAACAATACACTGCCTGATGATAACTTTTCTACTTAACACAGTTGATGGTTTTAATTCCAATCTCTCTGCTAAAAATATATATTTTCTATATTCAGTTAACTATTGCAGACTCTTTTATAGATATTCATTTGTGATTATCAAAAAATATTTTTCAATAAATATATTGCTCACACCTATGACTGTTCACATCTAAATTCTACCTTATCTATTTCAATCGACTCTTACGGACATGTTTATTAATAAACAACAATAACAATTCAAACAAATAGAATGTAAAAGAAGAGAAAGAAAAAATATTTCTTTGCAAATCTGAACCACCCACATTATCTCTATGAAATTTTAAGACTTGTCAACTTTTTTTTTAATTAATAAAATTAACATGTTCAGTTAGTTTCAAATGTTTTATTTCATGCTCCCATAATGGCTGCAGTGTGACATATTATGGGGAAACACGAGACGCAATCTCTACCAAAGTATCGCAACATCGATACTTATATAACAGGGCAAGAATCAAATCTGAAGGTAGCTCAATATTTTTCGAACATCAAAGGTCAACAGGTCACATTTTCGAACCTACAATGGCTGAAATGGTTTGCACTAAGTGCAATGATACCAAGTGCTAGATAAAGTAGGCAGCTTTATAGCAGAAAACCCCAACTCCAACAATAGGAGATGCTTCTCCATTTTGTAAAAATGGGCAGTCTAGGTGATTTGCATATATTTGCATTCATCTTTATTAGACAAGCCATCAAAAAACATTATTATTATAAGCTATGAATATGGGAACACAAAGTTCCAAAAGTACTAAGTAATTATAAATGTTTAATATAGCTTCACAAATGTACATTTCAAGCACAATACATAGATTAATAAAAGTTTTTTTTTTTCTTTGGTGTAATAATAAAACATAAATATTTATTTGAGAGTGCATAGCAATATATTTTATTACCCACTCCAGGAACTCATTTAACCTCTTTACTACTGGGCCTACAAAGTTTATAACTTATGTTATTTTTTTTACTTACTATACATTCTGGTTTATTATGAACTTATAGTTAGCTGTGCAACATTATAACATATAATATTTTATAGTATTTTTAGAGTAAATGTAAAACAATATTTTGGTATTGGTAGGAAATTTATATCCACAATAAGAAAAAAAAGATGGAATTATTACTAAAAAAGAGATGACATCATGAAATGGGTAGAAGACTTTTATCAAGAATTATATAGTAATAAAGAACAAGTATCTCCTATATCTATTACATCTTCTGAATTGCCCAGAATTTTAAATGAAGAAGTGAGATATGCAATTAAATGTATGAAGAAAGGAAAGGCTCCAGGTAATGATGGAATTATAATTGATATATTAAAAGAAATGGGTGAAGAAATAGAATTTTTTTTAGCAAAGTTATATGCCAAATGTCTAAATGACAAAGATGTACCAGATAATTGGAAGAATGCAGTAATAATATTAATATTTAAGAAAGGTGATAAAGAAGATATTAGAAATTACAGACCTATCAACCTTTTATCCGTTATTTTTACCAAGATAATTGCAACTCGTCTACAGAGAACATTGGATTTTCACCAACCGAGAGAACAAGCTAGATTTAAAAGTGATTTTAATACAATAGATCATATCCAGGTATTGAGAGAAGTTATAGAAAGGACAAATGAATATGAATTGCCATTATGCTTTGGATTTGTAGATTATGAAAAGGCATTTGATTCTATAAACATTTCTTCAGTGATTAAATCATTGGATCATCAAGATATAGATCCAGGATATTGTCATATTTTAAAGAATATTTATAAAAAATGCAACAGCAACAATTAGATTACATAATGATACTGGAAAAGTCAACATTGAGAAGGGTGTAAAACAAGGTGACTCCATATCTTCAAAAGTTTTTACAGCAGTGCTGCAAGAAGTATTTTGTGGATTAAAATGGGAAACTAAAGGAATGAAAGTAAATGGAGATTATTTATGTCATTTAGATTTTGCAGATGATGTAGTTGTTTTTGAAAATAATGCTTCAGAGCTGCAAGAAATATTGCAGGAGTTATCAGATGAAAGTAGGAAAGTAGGACTAAAGATAAATGTTAAAAAGACTAAAGTAGTGTTTAATCAATTTGCTCAAAATATGAAAATAAAGATTTATTATGATGAATTAGAAGAAGTTAACAGTTACAAATACCTTGGTCAGATTATTAATACAGATGGAAACATAATGGATAAAATTAATCATAGAATTAAACTTGGTCGGAGTGCTTTTGGTAGAAAAAACTTGATACTAAAAGGAAATATGCCTATGTGTTTGAAAAGGAAGGTTTTTAACAAATGTATTTTGCCAATTCTTAATTATGGATCTAAGACTTGGACACTTAATAGAAGAGCAATACAGAGACTTCAGACCACTCAAAGAAGTATGGAGAGATGCATGCTGGGAGTAACAAGAAGGAATCGAAAATACAATGTATGGGTAAGAGAACAAACAGATTTTATTGAAAAAATTAAAAGATTGAAGTGGAGTTGGGCTGAATATATTGCTAGAAGAGATGATAATAGATGGACAATTAAAGTCTTAAACTGGATTCCAAGAGATTGTAAAAGACCCAGAAAGAGACCACATGTGAGATGGATGGATGGGATGAGAAAGTGTGCAGGGGTGATGTGGAGAAGAGAAGCTAAAGATCGGAGAAGATGGATTGAACTTGGAGAAACTCTTCATCCTGCAGTGGATTGATAATAGTTGATGATGATTATGATGATAGTAAAAATTGATTTTATTTTATTTGATAAATATAACCCTAAAGACAATTTGAGTTGGTGTATTTAACTTAATAAAGATGGGGGAGGGAAGGGTGTCTTTATTTAATTAATTCAGGCACAATTTTAAAAATAGTGATTGAATTAATTAATTTATGAAGCCACTCCTTCTTCCCCTTTTATTTCAAGCAATATTTCTACTTTGAAATAAAATTCACTCATGTTAAAAATTGTTTACAAGATATCTTTTGTTTATGAAGACAACATTTTTTTTAAAAAAGCAAGATTTAGTTAAAGAATCAAGAGATATTAAGATTTCATTCTTCATTTGATTTTCTTTCTATTTTAATTACTGTAAACACATTTTAATAAATTTTAGACAATCCAAAACACAGCAAAACTCTCCATATAGTAGTGCCATCTTGTGCTAACAAGAGCAATCAATGGATGCCAGAAGGCTTGTGCATAAAATCCCTATCTAGTGCCTACTCATCCAATATCCCCAGATTAGTTTCTGGCTTGTGGCATTCATCAGTAAGGAGCCTTGGATCTGAGAGCACTGCACCTAGATCTTAGCACAAGATGGCACTACTATATGGAGAGTTTTGCTGTGTTTTGGATTGTTTAATAACAATTATTGTGCTAGTATGAGATAGTGATCATGTGATGTAATAAATTTTAGCATAGTTTTTTTTTAAATACAGCACCATCTAATGCACCTTACTGAAAACTTACTGAACTGATATTATGCATTCAGAAATTCAGCCTGACAACACTATTAGACTGAACAACCTGAAATATTTTATGGCCATATTGTATTGCCACCAATACCTAACATGTGTAGAAAATTTGAAAGAAATCTATCCAATAGAAGTATGTTAAAGTTAGGTTACACGATTTAAACCAGTCAAACAAACACAATTTCTAAGGTAAATAAAAGCATTTAAAAAATACATATTAATAATGTAAATTATATTTGAAGTATTTTACACTTTTAATATTAATATAATTTATGTTCTTTATTACTTTTTGCTATGATACCCACTATTGACAGTTTCAATTGCCCCAGCAATCTTCTTCAAAACATGTACTTATACATTTGAAAATGTAAGTAGAAGTTCTGAAGAAGATTGCCAGGGTAATCGAAACAGTCAATAGTGGGTTGTAAAAAGTAATAACGAACATAAATGATGTTAATATTATATGGATTTGGCAATGCAATAAGAAAGATAAAGCTATATTTTATACCTTTATTATCGATTTATACCCTCTATCTTCATTATCTTTTTAAAAACACTTTTGCAAATCAAAACATGCATTTTCCAGTTGAAAAGTTGCAAATAAACAGAAATATAAATTAATATTAAAATAAAAATAGTTTTTAAATTATTACGATTTAATCTACAAAACATCTACCTTTCTGTATTTACATCTTTGATATCACCTACTTTAGATAAATATATTAATAATTATTACAAATCATTATTAAACTAGATATTATTAAACATTCCTAAGCCCAGATATAAACTTTAAAACCAATTAAAGATTAATATGAATTAAGACAACAAACAATATTATGTTGTAATATTGTTTATAGTTCAATGCTTTCATTACTGTCTTCTAAGTACATTTTAATATTAATAATAATCATAAGGTCAGTTGGCCAAAACATCAATTGACATTTGATGACCAACCTAATAGATTGGTTGACCTCCATGATCAAATGACCAAACTATGATCAATATTTTTTTTTTACTTTTCTTGGCTAAGAATCAATACATAATTGGCAAAGGCTTTTAATTAACTTTCAAAACAAACAAAAATTAAGCTAATTTTAAAATTTTAATTTTTGTTCTATTTTTAATTAAATATTGTTAAATATAAGACATTTAAGTGTATTTTAATTCCACTTTTTACATTTTTTGCTGATAATATTATTTAATGCATTGATGGAAGTGACGTCACGTCATCCAGATAATTTAATAAAAGCATCTACAGAGATAATTATTACAAATCTTAATAATAAAAAAAGAAAGAAAGAAAGAAAAAAAATTCAATTTTTTTTTAATTAAAAAAAATTATAAGTTTAAAAAATTTCTAGAAATTTAATTACTCAATTCTAATTTATAAAAAAAATGCTTTTTTTATATATATAATTAGTTTAATGATAGAAAAATTAGCGTTTTATTGTTATTTAAAATATATATATATATTGAATGTAGTTATAGTGATCTCATGAGATAATAATAGCAAATTCGACTATCATACATATAATATGGATTCGAATCTGGGTTAAGTAAACTTGAATAGGTTTTCAGCAGAGTTAGCATTATTGTGTTAAGTATTTAACTCATAACCAACCCAGACGACCAGCTAGTGTTGGTCAGTAAATGAATGTTTAATTATTCTCATCTATATGGTAAAATAAGAATGGAAAAATAACGAAACCCTCCCCAGCAGACAATTGGCAGGGCGGTTATTTCTCTAAAAAAATTTATTGAAGAGGTCTTTGTTTCGCATTTGATAGATCCAAATAGTATTGGCCTAATCACTCATATTTTTCAGCATCCAGGTATTATTAATTAGAAAATGCCTAGATTTAGCTAGTGGAAACCATGATAATATACTGTACAATTTGTTTGTTCTTTGGGAGTTCTCTTTTTTGTCCGTTACTATTTTATTATATGGGAGCTTCTTTTTTTTCTAACCTTTTTCTACTGGAATCAGAATATGACTACATTTTCTCAAAATTTCCCTAATTGGCATTGAGTACAAAGTTTCCTCCCTTTTTGAATTAAAAAATTTCAAACCTTTTACAAGGTGATTTGGCTTTTTTTTTTTTTAACAAAAAAAAAAAACGGTAAACAACAAATCAATTGTTGGAATATTGAAAGTGAATAATTATTTCAGACCTAAGGCTTGTTTTCGATAAACAACTTCTTATGAGTAACTAAAGAAAATGTAAACAGAGTAATTCTTGGTAGAGTCATAATCAATCTTTAATGTTGCCTAAAAATTATTTGAATAATACAGTATCTTAATTTAAATAATTAATTAAAAAAATAAAATTAGTTTAAAAAATTTAGTAAAAATATGAATTACATAGATATAAAATACCATATACTCCTTAATTAACACTAAAAGAGTTCTGATGATGTCTGCAGGGTAGTTGAAACTGTAAGCAAGAAGAAATAAATCATATGTTAAAATTGCATTGTAAAGTATTAATTAAGGAGTATATGGTGTATTATATATATATAATCAATGTAAATAAGGAGAAGTGGAAAGAAATTTTAATACTTCAGAAATATGACTTCTGAGACAGACAGAGAAAGACAGAAATCAAATAACTGAATGATTATGTAAGATGAAGAAGTGCATGAGAAATGATTTTATTATGTGCTCATGCAAATGGGTGAGCATGAAAAATTTATGAATTCAAAATTATAATATTTTCTTATTAACCCTACAGCAAATTCATGAATATGAGAAATTATATATACATAATAAAACACATATATTAACTTGCTGTGAATCATAAAATTTCATGAATGTTAATTTCCAAATGAGGTAGTGAACTTAATTAGTGACACTCTCAAATCAAAATGCTTTAGATTTGCCTATATAATTAGAAAGTAGGTTGAAGATAAGATGGCCACTCTTATCTTTATAAAGTCTTAAGCTTGTGTTAAGATTTGTAAAGGTACCTCTTGTGGTCAAAATTAAGCACTCAATGCACATAGTATTAAGCTTAAAAGTCTTATATGTATTTATGCATGAATGTTTATAGAATTAAATGCTGTTCACAATTTGTAAATTCATTGCAAAATGGCAACTTGTTTGAATAACTTTTTTAATACATAAAGATAGAAATATATATATATATAAAGAAAGTCTACAGTTATAGGTATTTTTAAATATTGCATGTTCTTTTAGGTATGATAAATAAGTTCTATCATTTCCATCATCTTTCATTAAATGCCGAATGTCTATAACCATAAACTTTGTTTAAACTTTTCAAATATGAACAACTTGCTAGTAATAAGATACAAATAAGCAACACAGGTTAGTAATTACACATCTTATTATTATTCTTCACTTTTCTTCAGGTATTGCTAGCTTGACCAGTGTCAATATTAGCATAGAAGTCAAACTTACACCTTTAGAGTCTTGAATATTGAATTTTAAGGCAACAGTCTAATCAATTGAGCTATTCCATTAAATAACACATAAATAGACAATGCAAGTTAGTAATTACACTGTTTCAAGTAGCATTATTCTTGGCTGTGCTTCAAGTGTTGCTGGCCTGGTCGGTCACAATTTTAGCATAGGAGGCAAACTTACACCTTTAGATTCTTGAATATCAAATTTTAAGGCAATGCTTTTAGCCAAATAAGCTACTCTGTCAAAGAATCTAAGGGTGTAAATTCGAGTCCTATGCTAATGTTATCACTGGTCAGGCCAGCAACACCCGGAGAGAAGTGGAAAATAATACTACTCAAAATGTTGTGTAAGTACTAACCTTTGTTGTTTATTTGTGTGTTATTACTAATAAGTTGTTTATATTTGAAAAGTTTAAATAGATTTTAAAATTTTCTAGACATTCAACATTTAATGAAAAATGATGGAATTGGTCCAACATATTGTGACATCTAATATAGCATCATCACACACCTTAGACAATGCATGTGTTTTTGATTGGATTAAGTCCACTGCTTTCTGAAGACAATTTGAAGACATTTTAGTAACATTCTTATATAGAATTGGGGCAAATATTTAAGAAAAGTGAAAAAAAATTTTTTTTCAGTTTTTTATAAGGTCTTTGTTTTAAATTTATATATATTTAATGTCCACTTTTTTTTTAAATGACAATATCATCATGCCATCATTATTATTATTTATTACATCTTTATAGCTTATATATTTGGTATATAGTTTGGACTATTTCCATCATCTAATATAAGTATTGAATGTCTTTAGAAAAATGTAACTTCATTTAAATATTCCAAATACATTCAATTGTTAGTAATAGTGCACAAGTTAGTGTATGCACAACATTTCAACTGGTATATTCTCCTCTTTTCTTCAAGTGATGCTGGTCTGACCAGTGACAGTACTAGCATAGGATTCGAACCAGGGTCCTTAGATTCTTGAGTTTTGAATTTTAAGGTAACACTCTAACCAACTGAGCCATCATGCCAAAGGCAACAATCTGTAGTAATTTCATATACTTATCTATAAGGTTCCTCCTGATTTCTCCACTTTTTCCTAAGAGCAAAGCTGATTAGTGGTTTCCATACATTATGTATAGTCACACTGGGTTGGCTTATGGGATTTTTTACCATTATCATGTGAGCAACTTCTTTAAATTTTCTTCTTTGTATATTTTCTTCTCTATTCAATATTTTTGTATTTTCCAATTTAACATATATTCACTGGTACATACATGATCTTCTACCTTAGACACATCTGTTTTCTCTCTTCTAATCATCAGTTTGTGTTCTTGCAAGCTCTTTTCAATGGGATGGCTGGTCTCACCAATATATGTTTTTCCACATTTACATGGTATTTCATAGATGCAGTTTTTCTTTTCAGCATTTCAAGTATATGCTTTGTAGATGTTAGAATTCCTCATAGAGTGGTATGGCAAAGCTGTTCTGATGTTATAGTGATTGCAGATTTTCCTTAAACTTGTCTATTTTTGGTATGTATGGGTACTCTATAGTCATATAATAACTCTATCACTTACTGAAGCTTTTACATTCTTTGTAGATTTAATTGCATGCCTTATTCCTTTTTAAAAAGCATATGCTTTCATAAGATATTGTACTTGTAGGAACTATTTTGTTTTTTTTATTCCTTATTACTATATAATTTTTTGTACAATTCCCTTTTTTAGCAATAGACTTTTGTTTTCTTTTTGTTAAAACAATGTTTCTTCTAATGCCAAATGTTGTTCAATATTTTTTGAGTCATTTAGTTTCTTCTTTTTCCTACCATTTACTTTTATACTTTCTTATATCATTTTTAATTATTTTTGAAAAGTTTTATATAATTCCAGATATCCATCTCTTCTGTCATTTTTAATTTATTTTCATTACTACAAGTATAGTATATATACTTTAAGGTAGATATAATTAAAGGGTATTTGAACCCAGATTTTCAAGCTCCCTTCAGTCATTCATTCCAGCCTATACAACTGATATATAGTACCACATACATGTGAAAAAGATAAATGATCTCCAATATACATATTTCATGCTTAACCAGCATTCATCAGTTGGTCCAGATCATTATCTCCCACACATATATATAATTAGTGCTTAGTTTATATTAAGATAGCAAATCTTTAAACTTTAATGAACAATCTTCACTCTTCTCCACTCTCCAACTCTTTAACCATCCATATCATTGAGAATCTGATGTTGGCATGTTCAAAGCCCTTATTTGCCAATTTTTATTGTCATACTGATGTTGATCCTAAGTCATTCTGACTCCTTATATGGCACACCTTAAGCCCATTTAAATACACAGAAGAGGATTGGGCAAAAAATAGGCTGGATGTAATATTTAAATACAAGTATTATAACAGTATAAAATTAACCAGAAAAAGAAACTCTTCAAAGGCTCAAATTGAGGGTTCCAAAATTCATAATGATATATACATATAAAAAAAGGAGTTAGGAGAAATAAAAGACTCTATTTATGTGCCCTAGTTTTTCTATTAATTTATTAAAATATAGCTTTATTAAATAATTACTTAATTGAGATTGCGCTTTACGCAAAAAAGTGAAGCTTGTCTAAATCTTACAAAGTTATATGGCTTAGCACTTTCGGAGACCTTGAGTCTCCATAATCATAGCCTACTTTTAACTGAAGTTTAGTTGTGGTTTATGTAAAATTTTATGCAAATTTTATAATGACCATTTTCTGGAGATTGTAAAGCACGATTCTTTCTGGTTTATTGCATAATCTCCAGAAAATGGTCATTATAAAATTTGCATAAAATTTTACATAAACCACAACTAAACTTCAGTTAAAAGTAGGCTATGATTATGGAGACTCAAGGTCTCTGAAAGCGCTAAGCCATATAACTTTGTAAGATTTAGACAAACTTTACTTTTTTGCGTAAAGCACAATCTCAATTAATTACTAATCAAAGGTGAAGTAAAAACTATTATTTTATTTAAATAATTACTTGTAATCAATACATATATAATTTGGCTTCATCTGCTTTCTGCAGAGCTATATTATCCTAAACATTATAAATGAAAGCACCTCTTTTTACCTCCAAGTTTGCTAAAATCATGGGTTTCATTTGAATACCAACTTATTTTAAATATAATGGCTTCAGTTATATAAAAATACATATAAATAAATTCCTACTTAAATCATACTTGAAACTATAAAAGAAAATAAAGTGATGTTTTCAACAATGTCATCCATAACCAAACAATTTATGTTCCAATAACAAAATAATATTGATATAGATATTATCCATTAAAAGTTTCCCTTTTAAATATAATGGGATATTTATAAAACAAATCTATTGCCACATTATAATAATTTCTTATAGAGTTATCAAAGTATTCAATACTTTGATTGGATATATGTCTATACTATCCACAATTATTTTGCTCTTCATTACCATTTAATTAGTACTTATTTATAATTGGTATCCCCGTCTTACATTTGTGGCTACCCTTATACCAATGGTTAATGATCATTAAAACACAGGGAAGTATCTTACCACTTATACCTTTCTTAAACCCTTTATCAATACTTTTTATTTATATCAAACTAACAGTTTCTATTGTCTGATGATGACTGCAGGTCAATCGAAACTGTTAGTTTGATATAAAGTGTATTGGTAAAGGTGTAAATGGAATGATATGTTAAAGTAGAAATCAATACATAGGAAAATTAAGAAGAAAATTATATTACTATGGTAAGTAACACATTCTTTTTTATTGTATGATCTATTAACTGAAACACAGGCTTATTCTATACCTATGTCTATATATGTAATATATAGGGTATATGAGCACAGGCTTTCAGATGATCCATCACTCTCCACTCTATCTAATAACACTGATACACTCAAGCAAATATATGCTGAAAAGAAAAATAATCACCAATATATGTATTTCATGCTAAACCAGCAATCATAAGTTGGTCCAGATTATCATCTCCCACACATATATACTATAAGTGCTCAGATATATATTAAGATAGACAATCCTCATACTTTAATGGACAGGCTCCAATCTCCTACACACTCCAACTCTTCAACCATCCAATTGAAAATCTGATGATGGAATGCTCGAAGGCCACCTTGAGGCCGAGATTCTTGTCACACCCATGTTGACCTAAGGTCAATCTGAACCCCACATGTACAGGACATAATCCATTTAATACATATGCAAGGATGGGCATTCCCTCATTAGATTTTCAATTGGATGGACAGTTGAAGAGTTGGAGTGTGTAGAAGATTGGAGCCTGTCCATTAAAGTATGAGGATTGTCTATCTTAATATATATCTGAGCACTTATAGTATATATGTGTGGGAGATGATAATCTGGACCAACTGATGATTGCTGGTTTAGCATGAAATACGGATACTGGTGATTATTTATGTTTTCAGCATATATGTGCTTGAGTGTATCAGTGTTATTAGATAGAGTGGAGAGTGATGGGTCATCTGAAAGTCTGTGCTCATATACCCTATATATTGTATGATCTATTATATAAATTTTTACAATACATATCTTACATTAATATCATTATCTTCCTCATCATTACTATTATAAAACAATTGATCAAACTCCTTTATTACATTTACTTCATTTTGTAATATTGTCAATTTATCGTGCTTCCTATCCCAATAATCCCTTACATCATCAAGAACGCTGTAATACTTTAAACTATGTTTAAATAAATTATATAGATCCACTTTATTAAAATTTTTAATCTCTGTTAAAACCATAACATTTTTTCTCTATGGGATAAACATTATATGGAGCTAATCTCTGCTGGTAGTTATCATGTATTTGTGGATATATATATATACCTAATTAACCATTTCTTCTTTTACTTTATAATTCATAATAATACATTTAGCACCCAACTTCATTTTAGGTTTCACATCTTCCAGATTATTATTTTGAGATTCTTTAACTTCAATTTTTAAATTACTAATATCAATTTCAAATTCTTTAAATTTGGTTTTATTCAAATATACACTATATTACTTATACTCCATAATTAAAATATTTCTTACTAAACGTCGGTGGCCGAGTGGGTAGCACAGCTGCCTTACAAGAAGTTGTCCTGGGATTTGCTTCCTGGCCGACGCTTTGACACATTAAAAAAGATAATGTTGAAAATTCGGTTTAATTTGGAATGTTAATTAATTAATCCTTCCAAAATGAAAAAAAAACAACAATTAAATGAACATGAAAAAATCACTGAACACAGATTTGAACCCACCAACGCCAGAATAGTATATATAGAGAGAAATGATCAGGGGCATAAAATTAGAGGCCTACTTTATAAATAACGATACTAATTCTATAAATAAGAGAGACATCTGTTTTATCATTTTCAAAATGATGGACAAATTAATCAAAACAAAAAAAAAAATGCCATGACCTATGACTAATGAACAGCAAACTAATTTGCATAAATTACAATACTCATCATCATTGCCATTGACTGCACTCATCTATGAGTATGAAGTCTAAGAACTTCGAAACCGCTTAGCATATATAAACAAAATTAAACTCCTGTAACAAGCGTGTTAGCGCAGAAATATTAGTATTAAATGAATATAATAAGATGTTTATCTAAATATATTATCAAGATGGATTAAAATGATTAAGCTTTTAAATTAAAAAAAAAGTTAAAATTAAAGGAAAAACATACACTGTTTTTCTAAATTAATAAAACAAGAAATGAAATCAAGTATGAACTCAGTTGGGATAAGCTTTCTTTGTTATTTATTGATTCTCTCACTCATTAGTTTTGGCAGCTAATCATCAATCCAGAAAGATGCATAAGAGACACACACTAGAAAACAGCAGGCTATAGTTAGTCTGAGAATGGCATTGTCAGTAATTCCATATGAAAATGTGGCTGTGTGTTAAAAAGTCATATTCAACGTCTAAAATTATGGAAAGCCAAATGACTAATTGAAAATTTTTTTTTAATTATGAAGGGCTTTATGTCTCCAAGTATATCTGTTATCACTAGCTTCCTTATGTATGCTTGCTCTGTCTAGTAGAGTTATGCTGATACATATGTATTATACCTCCTGTCTGAGTTTGTAATGGCAGAGTGCTGTATCTTTTTCCAGTGGCGGAGGGGAGTGTGTTTGTAATAGCAGAATGGCGTATTAAAAAGTCAAATTTTTAATAATACAAAAGTACAAATTTGGGTAGTCCAGTATTTTACCTTGCTATGACGTAATTAGCCTGAAGGCACACAACTGTTGCGATTACATGTGTCAGCAAATCACTAGGTGACGTTATCTTAAAAATCGGGTGGTTAGAGTAGTATGCCTTCAGGCAAATGACGTCATAGCAAGGTAAATACGTGACTGTATGTGGACATAAAAATAATAAACACACAAGCAGGTAGATATGCCAAGTTCATCTGCTGAAAAATAACAATTTGTTGGATCATTATGCTAATTTAATCATCTTTTTTGGCTGGTAGAAGCAAATGAAAAAGGTATTCTTTTATACAAGTTTGAACAATTACAATGTGAAATAGATGGTTAATTTTTCTTTCGTTGAACATTAAAATTATATTTACTAGCAAATCAATTGCCAATTTTTCATCACTAGTTTTAAAACTAGTGATTTCAAGGGGGGGGGGAAGAATTATTGCATCGACTCTTAATTAAAATTCTTCCATTCAAATCAATTAGTTGTTAATTAGATTAAAATGATAATCAGCTTGAAATTTTATCTTATATTCATTTTATCTATGGGTATTTTTAACAAATACTGAAATAAATATTGAGCTTGCCTAACTGCCCGTTGAAACCTTTTTTCCTTCCAGTTTTGGATTCAAAAGTTTCCTAGCGACTGATGAGGTGTCGAACGCAGCTGGGCTGTCAAAATGTTAACCCTCTTCTGGTTCACTTTGTATAATCAATTTTTAATGAGAGAAAATAAACTCGCCGTGTAAAAGAAGATTTATTTTACAAACTGCATACGCGTATATTAATAATTTTTATTAGTCATTCATTAGACTAGAGATCATCCATTTAATGAATATTATTTCTGTAGTGTAATTCTCATTATACCAATATCACGCAAGGTAGGGCCTAGTTTTTTTATATGTTTTTACATCTTGTGAAGGGGTGCAATCATAAACATATGATTAAAGACATAAGTGATGTAGTGAAAATTACACTACAGAAGTAATATTTAGTAAATGTTTGTGGGTATATTATTATCATTCAACATCAATATTAATCTACTGCAGAATGAAGATCTCTTTAAATCCAACCCATTTTTCTGATATGTATCGCTTTTTTTTCGACATTACTTCAATGGACATTCTTCTCTATCCATCTCACACACACTCTCATTCTAAGTCTCTTCGAATCACTCGAGATTCAATTTAATCTTAAAGAGGTTGCACTAAAAAAAAAAAAATGCCCCAGAGATTGCATGTATCTGAGAGATAATTTCTTGAGAAATGCGAAAAACAAACAAACAAAAAATTAAAAGCATACTTCAAATCTTCCTTTATTATATTTAT
This sequence comes from Epiperipatus broadwayi, assembly GCA_028023455.1. Lineage (NCBI taxonomy): Eukaryota > Metazoa > Onychophora > Udeonychophora > Euonychophora > Peripatidae > Epiperipatus > Epiperipatus broadwayi. The sequence goes on from JAQFVV010000006.1 coordinate 12,921,888, forward strand.
ATAATTACAAAATACATGATTTTTTTTTATTTACTTTCAGTTACGATGTAAAAAATATTAAAGAAAAAAATTACCATATATAAAAGTTTGGCTAAAAAAAATTGCAACAACGCAACTCTCTCCAAACAGTAGTGCCATCCAGTGCAAGTCATAGTAATGAATGAATGCTAAAAAGTGGTCACTTGATACTTTATTTTCAGCCCCACTTTTAAAAATTATTTTCACATCTATATCTACATTGATTTTTGCAAATCATAGCATCTCTCAAATACAATTAATTACTGAATATCACACATTATTATGAAATGTGTTATAGCCAAACAGACAGCCTAAATGTTATGTATTATTATTAATCACATACAAATTCCCAGCTAGTTATGAGTTTGAAGCTATGCATCTGATATAAGCAGTAATATTTGCATCTCTCAGATCTACAATGACTTCTGGAGAATTGTCTTCAGTTGTCAATATCTTGACATGTATTCTAATATCATATCTTGTCCAGCTACATTTCACATCCAGTCTCTAACCCAGGTAATTTATTTCTAAATTTCTCTTTGTAAACCCAATACACATCTTACCTTTAGCAGCACATAAAAGAATATGGCCACTCTAACTATCAAGAAAAAAGATATAAAAAATGACAGCAGTGACAATAGAAGTAGTAATAATAATAGTAATAGAAGTAATAGTAGTAATGCATTTTTACACCAATACTATACATTCTTACTAATCTCGTTACAGATAAAGCTATATAACTAAGTGGTAAAACAATGTCAAATTTTAATTCCTAATCCAATACTGTTATTAAAACAGGCAAAACTCTCCATACAGTAGTGGTGACCATGTGCTGTTCAGTGGTTTAATCCAATACTGCATGGTTTCTCTCCAAATGCTTAATTCTTCATCACATATATTAACCCTCTACTCATTCATATTGTAAACAATGTTCCTGATTTATATGTACATTTCATCAATCAATCAACCAAACGTATCTCTTACAAGGATGATCTTGACATCATTATTCCCTTCAAATAATACATATCATAACTAATTGCTCTGCTTGAACAATATATTAAAAACAATCCTCTGAGTTTCAGTTTGATTAAATCATCTGCATGAAACATTTCACCAAATAAAATCATTAACCTCCCTTTCTCTGCAAACTCAATTACCCTACATGTCTTTCAGTTAATAAAAGAACTTTATTCAGAACAAGTTCTCAACCTCCATAAATATTATCTATAATTCTTTTTTCATGCCTGTCTTTCCAATCCATGCCAAAACTTTTCTCATTAATGTGCTTATCTTCCCCAAAATTTCTTACTACTTTCCTATTAATAAAACAGGAAAAATTCTCCATACAATAGTGTCTAGTGCCTACTCATCCAATATCCCCAGACTAGTTTCTAGCTTGTGGCTTTCGTCAGTGAGAAGCCTTGGATCTGAGAGCACTGCACCTAGATCTTAGTTTTGTAGTTAAGTAGAGATAAAAGGTGGCTTCTGGATGGTTCCATTAGATCCTAAGATCTAGGTGCAGTGCTGAAATCCTAAGATCTAGGTGCAGTGGTCTCAGATCCAAGACTTCCCACTGATGAAAGCCACAAACAAGAAACTAGTCTAGAGATATTGGATGAGTAGGCACTTCATGGGGATTTTATTCACATGCCTTTTGGCATCCAATGATTATTCTGGCTTGCACTGAGTGGCACTACTGTATGGAGAGTTTTTCCTGTTTTAGTAATAGTTATGAGCAAGTATACAAAATGGTGATCATGTGATATTTAGTGGTATTATACTTTCCTATTAGTGACACTAATTTATTAAAATTTCCTCCTTTGGTATTAAATTGATCTGGATTAGAAAGACAACCATGATCAGTATATGATCTATCCAAAACCCTTCAAACTTTACTGGTATTTCTATGTGCTAATCTCCTGCCTTTTTCCTACAAAGGGCAATAAATGAAGTCATCAAGATTCTTGGTAACTTTTTACACATTCAAAAATTCATACCTGTTATTCTGATACTCCACCACTATCTATAAATAAATTCCTAGATGGATTTAATCAATCATTCCTCATACTCCATTAACTCCTACCCTTTCAAACAAAAGTTCCTACTGAAATGTTTATGATTTTCTAATCAAAAAAAACATGGCATTTTATAAATATCATTCTAACCTTGCCAAACACCTACATCATTCAAAAAACTAAAACATTAGTATTTTAAACTCAAATATTTGAATTTCCTCATTAAATTTAATTTGAAAGCTCTTTTCATAAATAGATTTCCTTCCAGGAAATTAGTCAACGCTATCATAGATACCTTTTGCCCAATAGGGATGTAAAAACCAATGCAACACTCCTTGTTCTGCTTTATACCCATACTACACTTATAGTTGTTTAACTATATGTTCATCCCTTTATCTTACTTTTCTTATTAACTACATTACTAGAGGCCTTTTCTATAATAGCACAATATGCACTTTCATCCTATTTATCACATGGTGTTTGCTTCAACCCTACGTCTCAAAACTACTCTCGCTCTCTCTTCTACAACAAATGGGGAAATTAAAGTCAATGACCAGGTATTAGTACCTGCTGAAATATTTATTGTTATCTAGATCTCGGTCATTTTGCATGTGCCCCTGTAATTTCTGGGTGATTACTGAAACCTTTCAACAACTGTCATGTAAATGTATTATCTCATTTTGTTTCAAGTTATGTATTTCCTCTTTATATCAAAATTATTTATCCAGTTTTTATTTGCAGTTGAAATCCAATGTAACTAATTTATTCAAATCAATAAACATCACTTTAAAACTACCAGTAGTCATAATAATGCATTAGAGATTAGTTTTGAAATCTATGAACCACAAATAGATTCAGGAATAAAACATGGCTATTATTGTTATTACTTGATATTTTATAATGGTGTCATTTAACTTCTCTAACAAAATTTTGTTTTCTCTTAACCTTCTTTAGTTGTACCTCTCTATTGTATGTGGCCATTAAGGCTTTTTTGTACCAAAACTATCATCTTTGTTGCTTTGAAGCAGTAGAAAGAAAACATAGAACTATACACTAAAGATTTATTGAGTATTGGTTTCAAATTAAATGCTATTAAAACACACATATATACAACTTTTACACTAACATCAATAAGCAACGTATCAAGGATGATAGAAAGTATTTAACTATCCCTTATATAAAAAATATTACATCAAAAATAATAAAGAGTCTTTCCAAGGACTTTCGAATAAGTATACAGATGCCTCTTAATAATAATAGGGGGATTAATAATTCCAAATGCCATATTAATCATGAATCCACTCTCCAGGTTGATTATGGAATAATGTGCCCTCAAATAGGGTGTATAATAAAGTCAAAAATAAAGATGAAACTAGGTCAATATTCTGGGAGCACCAAGTTGCAAACACTCACGTTTTTGAACCTTCTGAAGCCAGCATTATTTGTTTAGAGAGAGAGAGAGAGAGAGAGAGAGAGAGAGAGAGAGAGATGATGTTAAAAGAAAAGTGAAGGAAGCTTATTTAATATCCAATAATAACAATGCCATTAATAAAAGAGAGGCTTGTTTTACTCTCTCCAAAGCATGGAATATTTAGTGATTTGCATATTTGAATATGTGAACATTAACATGCAATTAAAAAGTGTCATTTATCATGTATCATCAATTAATTAGCTATGATTATGGAGTTTAAATATTTCCTGAAAGCACTTAGCTATAAAGGATTTTAATTTAAAGAAAGCTTCACTGATTGATATGTAATTAACATATATATGTTTATTATTTAATAAAGAGAATCATAATCACCCTTTCTTAGAGTGTCTTTAAGATTGTTTGTATAACATAAAAAAAGTCCTGCTTCTTCCATGAAAACCATGCTCAATTTCATCATAAAATACTCTTTTAGATAATGTTGTATTATTCATTTACTTTATATGATAATTTCAATGAAGATGTAATTTTATAACAGTAGACACTGCAGAATTATATCCAGCAAGTTAAAGAAATATATATATATCTCTGTACTGCTCTTCTGTTAAGTGTCTATGTTACACAACCATAAGTAAGCTTTGATAAAACTCGTTTATTAATAAATCCAAATATATAGGTAAATTTTCTTCTGAAATTAATTGTATCCTTTGTGTTTCCACCTGTATTAATAATCTGATCAAAAGTGTTAATACTTGTTAACTTCCTCTAATTCATTACTACTAATGTTTATTGCATTCTTTTTCGCAAAGCCATTGAACATTTTTAAAATCTTTTTAGCATTTGATCTTTAATAAATTAAAAGGTTTGCAATTTAATGTTTTGTTTGTCTATAATCATAATTTCAAACGTTGTAATAACCATATGTGAGTTGGTGCAGTAATAAGAGATTAAGTTTATGAGCTAAAGGTTCCTCTCCTATAGTGATGCCTAGATAAAGAAAAAAAGTTTGGATTATCCAAATAATGGAGCTGTTATACCCAACCTACTGCTTTAGTACTTATAGGTGACCTAACTTTTCGAGTACCTCTGTAGTAGTAGTAGTAGTAGTAGTAGTAGTAGTAGTAGTAGTAGTAGTAGTAGTAGTAGTAGTAGTAGTAGTAGTAGTAGTAGTAGTAGTAGTAGTAGTAGTAGTAGTAGTAGTAGTAGTAGTAGTAGTAGTAGTAGTAGTAGTTGAGTTGTTGTTGTGTGTTGGGTGTAGTGTTGGTGTGTTGTTGTGTTGTGTGTTGTTGTTGTTGTGTTGTGTTGTGGTGAGAGGTGGTTGTAGCGTTGTTGTGTTGTTGAGTTGTGTTGTGGTGGTTGTTGTTGTGTTGGTGTTGTGTTGTTGTTGTGTTGTGGTAGTGTGGTAGTGTGTGAGGTTGGTGTTGTGTTGTGTTGTTGTTGTTGTGTGGTGGTGGTGGTGGTGGTGGTGGTGGTGGTGGTGGTGGTGGTGGTGGTGGTGGTGGTGGTGGTGGTGGTGGTGGTGGTGGTGGTGGTGGTGGTGGTGGTGGTGGTGGTGGTGGTGGTGGGGGTGGTGGTGGTGGTGGTGGTGGTGGTGGTGGTGGTGGTGGTGGTGGTGGTGGTGGTGGTGGTGGTGTGGTGGTGGTGGTGGTGGTGGTGGTGGTGGTGGTGGTGGTGGTGGTGGTGGTGGTGGTGGTGGTGGTGGTGGTGGTGGTGGTGGTGGTGGTGGTGGTGGTGGTGGTGGTGGTGGTGGTGGTGGTGGTGGTGGTGGTGGTGGTGGTGGTGGTGGTGGTGGTGGTGGGTGGTGGTGGTGGTGGTGGTGGTGGTGGTGGTGGTGGTGGTGGTGGTGGTGGTGGTGGTGGTGGTGGTGGTGGTGGTGGTGGTGGTTGTGGGGTGGTTGTGTTGTTGTGGTGGTGGTGGTGGTGGTGTGGTGGTGGTAGTGGTTGTGGTGGTGTGTGTTGGGTGGTGGTGGTGGTGGTTGTGGTGGTGGTGGTGGTGGTGGTGGTGTTGTTGTAGAGTAGTAGTAGTGGTGTTGTTGTTGTTGTGGTTGTTGTTGTGTTGTTGTGTGGTGTGGTGGTGGTGTGGTGGTGGTGGTGGTGTAGGTGTGTGTAGTAGTAGTAGTAGTAGTAGTATGTATTATATGATTTTTTCTATAGTACAGGCTTTTTCATACCTACACTCCAATATGCAATATATAGGGTGTTTGAACTCAGACTTTCATGTGACCCTCCATTATCCATGCTATCTCATACTGCTGACACACTTGATCACATACACATATCGAAAAGATAAATAGTCACCAATATACTATTTTGTGCTAAACCAAGCATTCAGTTGATCCAGATTATCATCTCCACACATATATACAATCCATACTAGATTATGTTCTGTACATGAGGGGTCAGATTGACTTATGGTCAACATGGTAGGATGAGAAGATTAGCACCAATGTAGGTTTAAGTGTTCCATCATCAGATTTTCAATAAAATGGACGGCTGAAGAGTTGTGGGGTGAGTGGATTGAAGACTGTCCATTAAAGTATGAAGATTCGCTATCTTAATATAAACTGAGCATTGATTGTATATATGTATGGAGTTGATAATCTGGACCAACTGACGAGTGCTGGTTTAGCACGATTTATCTTTTTGACATGCGTGTGATCAAGTGTGACAGCAGTATGAGATACCGTGGATAGTGGAGGATCATGTGAAAGTCTGAGTTCAAGCCCCCTATATATTATTATGGATATTTTTTATCATATTAGTAATTGAGTGACTTTATTAAGATTTATTATGTATTTCGCAATAACAATTTGAAACGTAATGTCATTTATCTGCTTTTATGTAAAATAAATTTATATTCAATTTTTAAAATTTAATTTTCTTAACTATCATTTAAGTGTTTTGAAAATCAATCAACTTTTAAGAAGGCTTTTTCAAAAAAAAAAATAAAAGGGGGGGGGGAGGGGAATAATTGTAGATTTTTTTTTTTTTTACAAAAGGTTTTTTTTTAAAAAAACTATATTACTAATTTATATATTCTCATTAAAACTTTTTTTTCTTTAAATATCTTCATAATTTTAATTTTCAGTTATTATCAATCCACAGCAGAGTGAAGATCTCTGATAGTTAACCCAGCTTCTCCACTCTGTAGTATTTCTTCTCCACATCACAGTATTGATTTTAGATTGGATACAATCTAATGAACTTAGCAATGGCTTCCCTTGCCTTTAATTTCCTAGAAATATATATGTATAATTTTTCTTTTATCTTCAACTATGTAATAGCCCACATAAATTCTATATATAATCGAATAGTTGGTCACACGAAAGGTCATGTGATGTTCGTGGAGCGGATGCAACAGAGTTGAATTTCCATCCACGGATCTTCTGTTCTCCAGTCTCCCATTCTATCAATATGCTAAACTTAAACTGCATGAAGCCATTAATTTTATCGTTCTAGATTTATAGACGCCCTATAGGTGTATTTAAAAAGGTGTGTATATTTTTTAAAAATTTCGGAAAATTGAAGAAGTTTCAAGAAGGCTGACCGACCTGTGACATCATTATAATTTATATTTTATGGTAAACTTTTTTTAAATAAGTACAATAATCATTAGTATAAGTTATGAATATGGGAACATGAAGCTCCCAAAAGTGCTAAGTAATTATTAATTTGTAATATAGCTTCATATATGTGAGTTTCAAGCGCAATATATAGATTAAATAAGGTTTGTGGAAATATGGCTTATGCTGTTCTTCTATATAACTTATAAAGAAATCCAAGTCATATATCCCATATGGCTATTTAAGTTAGATAGCTGGATTGGAAGACATATGAAGTGTCTGAAAATTTCAGATTTTCTACTTAATAATTATCTATTAGATAAAGTGTTGGGCTTGGCCTAGTATTTTTAATCTAATGCTTGAATATCCTAGCACTGTACTGAAGAAGTCAGTAACAGAAACCGGTCTGGGGTGGGATATTCTGCAAAGCTTGTTTAGAGCTTATTTTGCGAGCTTTTGATATAACATTTCTATACCACTTAGAATTATATATTATGGTTTTAAACCTACAAGAAAACATGTGCTAATAGAGGCAATATTTTAAAGTACACAGCAAAACAACAAAAACTGAAAAAAGAATTATGACAACTCACTCGTCACTGAATGCAACTTCATATTGTATTCAATCATTTGTTTTTTTAACAGCCAGATTATTAGTGTTTATTTAATTGACCAAGAGTAACCCAAGATTACTTTCTAGTTCACTAAAAATAACTACATATCCATTTACTGACTATTTATCTAGCTAAATTGGTTATAGTTATTGAAATAAAAAAAAATTAAGAATGTTTATAAGCCAAAACAGTTGCTTCAAGATTCATCTAGATACTTATGTATTAGTCCAGTGGTGGTGAAACTCACAGGTACAAAAAAATGTGTATACAAAGACCAAATTAAACACATTTGCAATCTTCTAAAAAGGATATGAATTAATTTTATAAGTGAATATTAGTATCATATATGTTATTTATTACTTTTTACAATGCTTTTATACAATCCACTATTGATGTTTTCGATTGCCCCAGCAATGTTATTCAGAACTGTAACAAACACAATACAAATATGTAAATACAAATATACATAAACATAGAATTTTACATTTTATATACATAATGGTTTTGATTGCTGCAACGGTCTTCTTCAGAACTATAACAAACACAATACAAATACATAAATAGAAGTATACATGAACATATAATTTTACATTATATATATGTATATTCTATCTTCATTTGATAGAAGAGCAATACAAAGACTTCAGACCACTCAAAGAAGTATAGAGAGATGCATGTTGAGAGTAACAAGAAGAGATCAAAAACCCAATATATGGGTAAGAGAACAAACAGGTGTTACTGACCTCATTGAAAAAATTAAAAAAACTGAAGTGGAGTTGGACTGGACATATTTCTAGAAGAGATGATAATAGATGGACAATTGATATCTTAAACTGCATACCAAGAGATTGTAAAATACCCAGAAAGAGACCACATGTTAGATGGATGGATGAAATAAGAAAGTGTGCAGGGGTGATGTGGAGAAGAGACCCTAAAGATTGGAGATGGATTGAACTTTGAGAGATCTTCATTCTGCAGTGGATTGATCATGGTTGATGATTATGGTATTCTATATTATAATCATTATTTATATACCCACCTATATATTTATTTATCTCTCTATATACTTTTATATATTATACATATAGAATATAAAAAAGAGTAAAATGTCTAATATATAAAAGATAATAAGTAGAGAGATATATAAAGATATATGTGGGTATATAAATAATGATTATAAGATAAAGTATATATATCCGTGTAAAATTATATGTTCACGTATATTTGTATTGTGTTTATTATACTTCTGAAGAAAATTGCTAGTGCAATTGAAACTATTACAGTGATTTGTAAAAAAGCATTGTAAAAAGTAATAAAGAACATAAATAATGTTGGTATTGATATTATATGAATTTGGCAATCTGATAAGAAAAATAAAGTTATAATACTTTATAAAGAAGTGAATATTAGATAATATTCCAATGAGGAGAAAGTTATTAGTCAAAATTATAGTTTCCTGTTAATATTACGGCCAAACAATGGTGGTGTTTCATTCAGAATTGCCGAAAGAGAATAGCCTTCCATAGTTGAACATGATTTGAAGTAAGAAATTTCAGTCCACAGCAGTAATGCTACGAAACAACATTTTGTAAATGGACAGAATTGCACGAATTGCACGATTAATTATATATATATATATTGGTTTGGTTACCACTTGTAATAAATTTAGATTGTTAAAAGTTTACTTGTTTCAAGATCATCTCTCGCAAAAATGCAAATGTGTGTTTGTTTCATTTCCACTAAATAAAGTTATAGATGGTCATTTTTCAAAGTAAAAAATCTTTATATTTAGATGGTGGAAGATAATTTATTACAAAAAAACATAGTAGATGTTACTATCATCTCCAGTAAATAATGTTATAGGTTGTCATTTTTCAAAATAAATATTGCCAGAATAATGACTAAAATTTAAGATTACTGATTTAGAGTGAGCTCACTGCCATTTTAAATTCTAAGGACTGCCCGAAACAACTGTTGACATATCCTATAAATGACATTGAATAATCCATATGTGGTAATGATGTGACCATTCATTCCAAAATCACAATTTACATTAGTAATTAAAAAATTAAAGTGCAAATTTTGTACAAATATGCTTGATTAATATACAAAATATAAAAAATAGAACAAATAAATTTCAAAAAAGCATATGTAGAAATAACGTAAAATTGATCATCCCAAGCTTATAATTTCGAAAAATTAAAAGCTTATTAATACCTTCATCTAATCTGAATTCAATCCTGAATGATGTGAATGACAAGTAAATATATTATTTTAAAATAATTTATTGTGAGGCAAAAATCTTTCCAAACCCCTTTCAAAAAATAACTGCAAAGTAGAATTCGCCAAGTTTGTCAACATTTAGGAAGTAATGGTTTTGATAATTTATTCTTTGGTGACTACTTTAGTTTTAAAAAAAAGATTAAATATCCAATTACTAATCAATAATCAGATGGTTAACTATGATGATTGTAATTTGTCATAGGACTCAATCATTCAAATGTATGTGACCCATGTGGTGCTTGCTCAACTAAGACATGCATCTCGGACTGGCCTGGACTGCACACCATTTCCCCTTTCCACTTCCCATTCCCTTTTCACATGTATCCTTCCCCTCTTACCATGTTGCTCCTGAAATTTCAATTTATCATATAATCACTCCCTCATAAACCTTTTTCTAACTGTATTTGCATCTGTTTTGTTTTTTTTTATGAATAAACTTTCATCACTGAGAAAAAAAAAAAACCCTCCAAAGCCTGTTTATAACCTGAAAAAAAACAAAACTTCCAGCTTCACTCATCTTGATGGACTTCAGGTCCTGAATGCAAAAATTAAAGAGCCTTTAATAAATAGACCAATAAATTATCACATGATCTCCAGCTTACACCTTATTATTCCAGCTGCATGTATTTTTTGTACTGCTCCGAGATCCAAGGCAACCTGACTGATGAATGCTATAAGCTTGAAACTAATCTGTGTATATTGTATAGGACAATGCAGGATAGGTATCTATTAGTTACTAAAGCTTACAATAGATGGCATAAAGGTGGTGAAAAAGAAAAATACGTGCTTTTAATAAATAGTCCACTACATAATAAAACTCTTTTCAAGAGCCTCTCACAAACGAATAATGAAGGAGAATAATTAACAGACTTGTTAAATACGAGTTGTGAGAATTTTCCATCTTTATTTAACCCTCTAGTTGAAAATAGCTAGATATCCTATTTCTGACCAATGTTGGCTGGTGGCAGGAGCCAACTACCTGACAAAACAAACATTATTAATAATACACTTCTAAAAAAATATAAAAACTATTTACTAGCCTTTTTTTAAAAAAATAAATAAATAAATTACAAGTTGGAAAAAAAAATGAAAACAATAAATGTATGTCTCTAAGCGTTCATTTTTTGTTTTAAAAAATGCGTTTATTTAAATAAAACAAATAATCTGAAATAAATTAATTCAACCTTGAATGTTAAATAGATTCTGCGAAGAAAAAGAAATGACATTTAGCATTTTAACATCAAACTTTGTAATCTTTGCGTTTAAAAAGTAAAAAAAAAAAAAAAGGCCACATCTAAATCATTTTTGAAATAAATTTACGATCAAGCGTTTATTAAAGCACGCTTCAAGTTTTAAACTTAAAAATATATTAATGAATTATTTTAATTAAATGTAGCTCGTGTTGGAAATATTTGTATTTACTACCACTATTTCAATTTATAAAAACGGTCTACTAACTCTGCCAACCCGCGCGCAGTGCTACCTCAATATGTAATGCGTAATACGGATGTGACTAAACAGGTATAAGTATACGCATTTTCTATTAACATTTAAAATACAACTCTTTTAAATGGGTATACGGTTAACATAAAATTTAACACTCACTTGAATATTTTTTAAATAATTTTTAGAATATTATCGATTAAAGAAGTACCAAATCATACTTTTTGTTTTAATGCTACTATTGATTTTTTTTTTTTAATGTTTTGACTGATTAGCAGACTTCCTCAGAATAATAAATGATGTTCCTACCGAAGGACTCTTCATCAAGGCTAGAAATTACAATATATCGCCACTTGTTTTGTTCTAAATGATATTTCAACTAGCATTTTATTCCAGGACTATAATTAAAAATATTACTTATATAAATGAGATTTCCACTAAACAGGCAAAAACTCTCCATATAGTAGTGCCACCTTGTGCTAACCAGAGTAATCAATGCCAGAAGGCTTGTGCATAAAATGACTATCTAGTACCTACTCATCCAATATCCCCAGGCTAGTTTCTGGCTTATGGCCTTCATCAGTGAGGAGCCTTGGATCTGAGAGCACTGCACAAGCCAGAAACTAGTCGGGGGATATTGGATGAGTAGACACTAGATAGGGATTTTATGCACAAACCTTCTGGCATCCATTGATTACTCTGGTCAGCACAAGGTGGCACTACTGTATGGAGTTTTTGCCTGTTTATTAACAGTTATGTGCTAGCATGAGATGGTGATCATGTGATGTTTAGAGATTTCAACTGGCTATCAACCTTCTTCATGGTCATAAATGACAATATATCATTTTGATTGGTTAGCATTCATCCCACAAACTGTAAATGACAATATATTGTCATTCATAGACTTGAAAAAGAATGTTGGCCAGTCAAAACATTAACATCAATAAATGATGTTGCTAATGGTTAAGTCTTCCTCAGAGCTATAAATGACAATACATTTTCTATTTCTTGGATGCTATACTCAGGCTACCAATAAGATGCTCAGATAAGTGAAATAATCTTCAGAAACCAAACTAAACAGCAAATGACTACTGAGCACTACCTGATTAAGCATATTCTCTAGCTTCTTTTAGGATAAGATGTTGGTTCATCCACAACTACTGTTTCTATACCAAACAATCTTGTCTTTGATTACTTTTTGCTCTTATATACATTGATCTTAGTTACAAGTTAATATAAGGTTTGATTATTGTGAATCTCTCATGCCATCATCAGGCCCCTACATAGTGAGATTGTAATGATAGACAACCCTTAAGCTATCAACAAACTCAACCTGCAGTCAAGGGAACCTTTAACAATATAGATAGTACTACTTTTACATATGGTCTTATATGTTTATATAGACACTAGAGATTGCAACTTGTACAAGGAGTGTGAGATTAATAATGCAAAGAAGTTTAAACAAACAGTACTAATCAGACAAATACTTCTAGATTCTGAAAGCAGACTAATAAATAGTCATTTATAATTTCAAATTCCATATAAAGAACATATTTACTAAGACAATAAAGCCAATTACTCAAGGCTTTAATCGGTTTAGAAATGCAGATGATAACAATCAATCCTTAAGCCATCAACAATCTCAATCTGTAGTCAAGACAACCTCCTTCAACAATCTCAATCTGTAGTCTAGGCAACCTCCTTTAACAATAAAGATGGATACTACCTTTGCAATTTGACAGTCCTTGGTCAAGCTGCAATCTTTAGTGTCTATACAAGCATATAAGACCATATATAAAGGGAGTACCAAGATTGCCTTGACTACAAATTGAGGTTGTTGATAGCTTAAGAGTTGATTGTTATAATCTATATTTATAAAGCTATTACAGCCTTGAGTAATTAGCTTTACTGCCTTAGTAAATAATGAGAATGTATATTTATGCAATCTCACTTCCATTCTATAATTACATGAATAATTCTGACTTTAATATGTTCTCTACTTTAGCAGTAACTCTTCATCTTGAGAAAGCAATAGTTGACAGGTTTGGGTCATCAGAAGTTCTCTGCTGCAATCTTTACAATAGTCTGTATATGCACTAATAAGCATGTTTGGAACTGAATTTGAAAGAAAAAATTTCATTTTGTCAAATATTATAATTTTAACCAGTCCTCTATATTGTGAACAAGACATTTATTTTATATAGCGCGATGTTTTATAAACTGTAATACCAATAAGCCAATAAGCTAATGCACATGCGCTTTGTAGATGTCACTATATAAATGAATACTCCCACTTTTTTAAACACAAGATAAAGTCTTTGGGAAAAGATAGAATGAATCCATCTACCTTTTCGACCCAAACATATATGTATGGGCAAATCTTAAGTGTTTGAAAATGAGAGCGTGAAGTTATTAATTCATCACTTTAAATTACTTTTTTTACTATATGAATGAATGGCGCCTGTGAAATTTTTAGAATTTACGATACGTCATTCTTATTAAATTAAACATATGTAAACAAGACATTTATTTTATATAGCACGATGTTTTATAAACTGTAATACAAATAAGGGTGAAAGTGGAAGATATCCTTAAAAATGGGTTTAAAATAACCTGACTTATTCAATCTGATTGCATTACGTGCCCCATTTCAATCAATAAAATGATGCAAATGGTTATAAAATAACTCATGATTATAGTAGTAAATATAAATAGGAATAGTAACAAAGATAAGCATCTTATTTTCAACACTGCATCCATATGCACTGATTTCTACTTTTATATATCATACCATTTACAGCATCCTTAAACACTTTAACAATACTATTTTTTATATGAAAACTTTATTCTAACAGTTTCGACTGTTCTGCAGTCATCATCAGATCTACAATATCCAAATATGTAAGTTTATTAATACATTTTTTACACATGAATGTGTACAAAATGTATTAATTGTATAATTATATATTTGGATATTATAGCTCTGATGATGACTGCAAGACAGTTGAAACTGCCAGAATAAAGTTTTCATATAAAAAATAGTATTGTTAAATTGTTTAAGAAAGTTGTAAATGGTATGATAAACTTTTAAGACCAGAATAGAGGGCAGCAATATCTAAGGTACTCATGAAAAAGAAATTTAATTAAACAGATAAGCCACTACAAAAGTTTTGGGAAGTAGAGCTTATTATGTCAAAGAAAGCCATATAATGTTAAATTTACTGTGAGAAGTAATTTGGTTCCTTCTATTTTGATATTTTTCATTGAATTAATGAAAAGTTAATGCCATTAAAACATGGCCTGTTCTCATGTTATTAGAGTTAAAAGTTTGAAAAAAAAGCTTTCATTATCTGTTGGATATTTTTACTGTATTTGAAGAATTTAATGCACGTGTTGGCAAAAACATTAATCGTTGGTGCCTATTGAAAGTAATAGTAGACACTACAAATTCAAAATGTTTGTCATTAATGAATCTGATTGTCAGTGAATTTACTATTTTGAATAATTTGTTTATGCAAATAAATTATAATAAAAGGAAATTTTGACACATTCACCTACTCTAGAAACATGTAGTTGAAAGCATGAGTAATTACTAGCAAATTCTTACTAGTATGCCATCTAGTGCAAACTTTCAGAATCAACAGATGCCAAGATGATAGAGCTTAATAAATCCTTATTCAGTGCCATCCTATCCAAATATTCCCAGAATAGTTGCTAATATAAGGCTTTTATCAGGGAGGAGTGTTTTGTATTTTTTTGAACAGTACAATTGGATCTTTGGACCTAATGCAAATTTCTTCTAGCAGCAGCTCAAATTAGAAAAAAGGTTAAATTTTTCAATTTTTTTTTCTCATGTGTCATAGCATCAGCCAGGAAGCAAACCCGCTAACCCAGGACAACTCCTTATAAAGCAGCTGTCGCTGACCTCTCAACCACCAATGCTTGACTAAATTTTTCCATTTGAGCTTATTTGCTTGCATAATTGCATGATGTGGATTAGTAGATGGCACAAAAGTTGTAAGAATAGAATGGTAGCAATGTGTGAGTTGAGGTCATGTGTTATTAGTCATATAATGCTTGAATAATTAATAGACTTCACATAAAATAGTGCTATAATATCACCACTTCAGACCAGTATCTGATTTTGGCTTATCAGTGAGGACAAAAATGAAAAACCTAAACTATTAGACTTATACATTCAACAACCACCTTCTTTTACTTTTATAATATTGAAACTAATAATCCAAGATTCAAAAATCCTAAGATTTTGAACACAAACTAACCTGCTTACATAGATATATGGATTTATACCAGATCAGTTTCTAAAAACATTAGTTTTTGATAATTGTAGTCCCTTCTATTATGTGATATTGGTCATATGATGCCTGAATAGACTCTACATAAAGTAATGCTATAATATCACCACTCCAGACCAATATATGATTTTGCCTTACCAGTGAGGACAAAGGTGTAAACCCTAAACTATTACACACAGTCACCTTTTTTACTTTATAATATTCAAACTAATAATCCAAGATTCAAAAATCTAAGATTTTGAATATAAACTAACCCATTTACATAGATGTATGGATTTATATCTGATCAGTTTCTAAAAAACGTTAGTTTTTGTTAATTGTAGGCCCTTTTATCCTTTTGCACGAAACATAAGGTATCTGAAATATATATAAATTTATATGTAATATTCAGAATTATTTTTCTTTCTCTTATTCGATTGAATTAGTTTATTTCAGCATTTTGAACATTGAATAAGTAAAGGTTTATTCAGTTTAGTTTGTAAACTAGAGCTGAACGTGTTGTAGTATTTAAATTCAAATGCTAATTTATTTAAATTAATGATTTACATATTCATTTTTTGGAGAGTTGAACACTGTTTTCTTTTTTATTAATGGTGTGATTGCTATTAGCAATAAACCAAGATTCTTTTACTTTACATTTTCTATCAACTCGTTTTCACACTTATCAGATCAAAAATCTGGCCAGATAATTGCTAGTGCACCAAGAAAATAGATTTATGTCCGATTTATATAATTATAAGGCATGTTGGATTCTACATCTTTGAGAGTCTTTTCTTAAAACTTTCTGGCTATTGGTGTAAATTCTCACTAACAAAGAAAGGCTTGAACTAGAAACTGAGCTGATTATGTGGATATTACAGAATGCAATATACAATTCTAGAATAAGGTGAAGAAATTTGATTTGGAAGTGTATAATAAAATCATGTAATATTATTGGTATTATGGTAAAAAAGTGAATTACATAAATACTTATAAGGGCAGATGATTGGCCATAATCGTAGAGTAATATACTTCAAAGTTAAATATGTGCATTAATAAATGTTCTAACTAATACAAGTTGAATATGATTATAGAATTACTATATAATAGCCATTGATTACCTTTAAGCTCCTAATAGATGGCTCTGGGATATATAAAATGAATTACTACATGAGGAATCTATCCTGATTCTACATTTCTGGTATAATCTTTCTTACAAAACTTAAATAAAAATGGTGTAAATTATTTCTCATTACTTGATTGACTTTCTATACCAAATTTTTAAGCCCATCAGAGCTTATGCTTATTCCTGGATTTTGATAAGAGCAGCTAAATAGCTTATTTTGCCTCAAATACTTTATTAGAATCATACAATCATACAATCAAGGGCCAAAAGTTTATGGATCAGATTGTAGATAAGATAAAAATGAACAACTGAAGAGATCATATAAATGGAAATATATTCAGTCTGCTTTCTTGGTGCTAAAACATCGCATGACATTCCAAGCAACAGGAAATGGGATATAAGATAAAAATGAACAACTGAAGAGATCATATAAATGGAAATATATTCAGTCTGCTTTCTTGGTGCTAAAACATCGCATGACATTCCAAGCAACAGGAAATGGGATATATATATATGATTTATTTAATTGATCTGAAACTGGCAAAACATTTTTAAAATTATATTTTGTTTAAATTACCTGCTATATCATTTTTGTAATTAGATTCCCACCTTACTCAAGTCCTACTCAATGCCCAATGTGATGTGAATCGATGATAAAATGGCAGATTCTAAGATTCAAAGTCTAGCAGCAAATTCAATTATGCACTTAGTGTAAGCTTTAGTAATTTGTGGTATCCAGTGCTGTCCCATCCAATATCCCTAGACTAGTTTCTAGCTTATGGCTTTCATCAGTGAGGAGTTTTTGATCTGGAAACACTGCATCTGGATCTTTGGGGTCTAATGCACCTTTTCTCTAGCAGCCATTTTTTAACTCTTTGTTTTATCATCAAACTACAAACCCAAACTGAAAAATATCCTGATATTTTCAATTTAAATCAACTCACCTGTATAATCAACATAGATTGTCAACCAGTTCAGTATCTAACTATATATATATAATGTCCTTAGTTTTTAATGGCTACAAATACCTTTATCCCTTAGCCAGGATGAGGCCATATGATGTCTTATTGATTTTTAAACTCATGATCCATAGTACGCAACCCATCAGTTGCTTTTGGTGCTGAAACTTTTTGTGAATTTCTGAACAATAAACCTTAGGTTCTGTTAACTACAATCAATCAGTGAATTATACTAAATGTACACACTTTGATCTGTCTGCCTAAATTCTGACAAAATAAACAGACAAAAAAATCATTTGATGATATTTGCTCATCATCATTAGTGCAGAGATGGCTACCTTGCCACACTTTCAATATCATTTATTTAAAGTCTCAATTTTAGAGCCACATCATAAACTTTAATTTATCTTTAGATCGTTTAGTGTGTACTCAAAATCCTGATTTAGAGATTTTCTTTTGACATTTGTAAATTTGAGTTCATAAATATTGCAATCATACATTTGAATCCATAATTTCTTTATGTATCTTATTAACAAAAATAGCTGCCTATTTTGCATAAACCATCTTGGGCACTAAGATTAAAGATGATTCATTTTTAATTTAATAAATATTCAGACAGAAGCTATTTGCCTACGATTCAGCTCGGAGTGAGCAATTTTAATTGATCCTTGCATAGTAACATCATTTTTGGACATTTTTTTCTAATTATTATATGAATTTTTCCATAATCATCCATAAAAATATTTAACACATATCATCTATGCACATATAAAGTTAAATATGTCATCTAAACAGAAACGCTATTATAATTTAAACAGAAGGTAATCAATCTTTTACACATGTGCTTTACTACCATATTAAATCAATGTTTTTGTTGAACATAAAGAAACTCTCAATTCAAGGCACAAGATAGATACTTCAAAAAGATAAGAATGGTCACCTAAATGGCAAAAATAATGTGGCCACCTTCTTTTTACCATACTGTCACATGATTAGAGGAAGGAAATCTCATTTATTATAATATCATTACTGTTTAGACAATCTATTTAATGTTATATATTTTCATTTAGTGAATGTTTTCATTATATATTATAATGTTTTTCATCTTTCTAGGGCTCTACATGCATTATAAAATGCGTGAGTTGATCAAGTTATGTAAAAGAAAAAAATGTTTCATTTTTTTTATTTCAAAAAAAGAACGTTTCATTATTATTCCAAAAACATAACTATCTTTCCTGATCAACTTGGCCTAGTAATTGTTATGAATTGTGCTATTCATGAAATCAGCTTTTAATTTATTTGATCTGAGTGCCAGAATTCATAAGAATCCGCTAAAATCTGTCACCAGTACGTCTCACAAGTAAAAAAGAAAAAAAATGCTTTTAAAGAATCGGTATTAGATTTTACCGTAACGAAATTTTTTTTTTTTAAATATATTATTTTTCCTGGAACTTATTCATAACATATTGGCAAAGGTAAATTACTCTTAAATTTTACTAAACTAATAATAAATTTAATAATAAACACTAATAAATATTATTAATAATGTATAAATGAAAATTACTATTAGAAATATTTTTATTCTAACAGATTAAAAATCTGTTTAAGTTAAATTGCGAATTAAATAAATTGGAGAGAACACATACTAATCCAAACATGAATACATTTATAAAAGAAATAAATAACAGTTAAACAAAATAAATTAAGTTCTTGATTAAATAAGAGTCTCTTGATCACTAAAATTAAAGTCCATATCGGGGTCCTATTATACGTATATTTTTAAGATGGTTTGTCGACAATTTAGTCACAATCGTGAATAATAAAGAGTCATAGTTTATCGGTAAATTTAGCAAGAAAGTAGTAGATAACTATGCATAGTTTTTTTTTTTCGGTTAGAATGAGCTCGACCATTGGTTATAAGTCGATCTTATGGTCTATTCTCCTAGTCGGTCACGAAGGCTTTTCTGATGTCCGCAGAAGCTCCAGTTCACTCCAACATGCAGAATTATTTCCATGTAGGGTGATCCTGGATATATATTCTTTTTATTATCCAGGACCGGCTATAGAGAAACCGACAAAACAAGATGTTGACCAAACTGAACCCCTCCTTTTTATACTAGATGTCGAGTTTTCAGACTTCTATGCATCCTTTTGTTTATAAAAAAATATACGCTGATAATTAATCTGGTAATTCCTTATAAAATTTACATTACAAAGTTCTCTTTTTTTAGCAAATCCTTTAGCCATCTTTAATTAGCTAAAATATTTTTCTTTTAGCTTATCTTTTTTCTTTTTGAATTCTTTTACTTTATCAGGATTAGTAATCTGTGTGTCTTTTGTTCTCTCCAATTTCAACTTTTATTTTTAATTACATAAAAAAAATATGAAAGACAATTTTAACTTTCACTGTATGTTTTTTAAAAAGTAAATTATACTAATAAAAAAAAATCTAAATTTACTTCTTTTTAGCTTTTACCAATTGTCAATATATTTGTACCATATATAAATAAACGGTACAATATATATATACTATTTAAATGTTGACACATATATTAAATGATTTTAGTTAATAGAAGAGCAATTCAGAGACTTCAGATCACTCAAAGAAGTATGGAGAGATGCATGTTAGGAGTAACAAGAAGAGATCGAAAATGCAATATATGGGTAAGAGAACAAACAGGTGTTACTGACCTCATTGAAAAAATTAAAAGACTGAAGTGGAGTTGGGCTAGACATATTGCTAGAAGAGATGTTAATAGGTGGACAATTGAAATCTTAAACCGGATTCCAAGAAATTGTAAAAGACCCAGAAAGAGGCCACTTGTAAGATGGATGGATGAAATAAGAAAGTGTGCAGGGGTGATGTGGAGAAGAGAAGCTAAAGATCAGAGAAGAGGGATTGAACTTGGAGAGATCTTCATCCTGCAGTGGATTGATAATGGTTGACGATGATGATAACATGTATTTAAATTATTTTATAAATATTAATAAATATAGAGGTGTATGTATGTATGTAGATATATATAAAATCAAGTTATTGTAAGTTTAGGTAAAGGAATAATATAATGCAATTGTTTTTTTAATCAGAAGTAATATATTAGGCAATTGAAATCATTATAGGAGAAAATAATATATGTATGTACTAGCACAGTAAAGCAAATTACTCAAGGCTTTAATAGGTTTATAACAATCAACCCTTAAGCTATCAATAATCTCAACCTGTTGATAGCTTAAGGGTTAATTATTAATATATGAATGTATGTATATAAACTATGTTATAAATAATAGTAAAAATATCTAAATCTATATTTAGAAATTTAATATAGGGGATTAATCACAAAATTTTAATCTTTCTTCAGTCATCCACTCTAACTCATACAGCTGATACATCATCAGATTTTCAATGGTATGGATGGCTGACAAGTTGGAGGGTGGAGTAGATTGAAGCCTGTCCATTAAAGTGTGAAAGTTAGCTATATTAATATAAACCAAGCACTGATTATGTATGTGTAGAAGATGATCTGGACCAACTGATGAATGCTGGTTCAGTACAAAATATGTATATTGGAAATCATTCCTTTTTTCACATGTGTATCAGTTGTGTGAGATAGAGTGGATAAATGGCTGAAGGAATCCTGAAAATCTGTATTCAAATCTCCTATATTACATCTAGACTCCAGGTACATAAAATATACTTCTATTTAAAATGCAGATATTTAGAAAATCAAGTTATTTTAAATTTATGTAAAAAATATAATGTAATACAATTTTTTCTTTTAATCTGAAGAAGTCTGGTGAGCAGTCGAAATTGTTATAAGGAAGTTAAATAAAACATTGTGAAAGATCCAAGAGAAGAAATGTAAAGATGATTACTACTCTGTTTGTTTTTATATTGTAAAATTCTGTCATCACAACTGAATATGTCCAACTATATATATTGTACCGGTCAAGCTATCACATTCGCGCAACAGAATCCAGAGTCCAAGCAAAGATACCAAGCCGACCAGTATGAGATGGTTAGATCTCGAGACTGACCGCACTTCAACTCCTTCACCTGTGCTCCAAGACTCACGACCCTACGGATGACCACCTTGAAGATACATATAGATATTATTTTAACCGCGAGCCGACATAGGTCAGGGAGAAGCAATGAGACTCATAACAAAAAAATGGAATTTATCAACTATATATATTTAAAACTAATTAATGCATAGGAAATCACATATATAATATAAAGAATTTTGAATTGGATTGAAATAAATAAGATCGAGAGCAGAGTAATTTATTAAATTGTATGTTTATTTTTGCAGATTAAATTTGACGATTTTTATATATATTATTCTGGCATTTTACAATTAAAATGCGCGTAGCATCTAACATTTTTGGAGAGCGCTTTAACATTCTCTCCTTACAATTAAACTTATTTTACATTTGTTATGCTATTTGATGAAATTAAATATTGTTTTCATCATTTGCTTTATTATCTTATTGATCAGTCACTGCATTGTAGCTATGGGGCAGATTATGCTAATCCCTCTTATTTCATGGTTTTCAGCTAAGTAATCAGACGAAGCCTTGTTTTCACATGTATGTGAAACATTTAAAGTCAAATTTATCCATAACATTATTATTTCAAACTATTGTACATGAGACCGAAACTAGCTCTTGACTATGTCAGACAATGGCTGAAACTTAATTTAAGGGAGGAAGAGTTGGCAACAAAGAACCAATGCGCTATAGCGCTGGTAAACAGTTATAATAAATGTTGCCCTGCGGATGGATTAATATTTAGGGTTTTGTGATCAACACCGGAGCCCTATGACCGATCGCCATGCTGCTAAAGAGGGTTGGGGTAGCTAACACTATTGCCTGGAATTTGACGTCAGGTCTTATTCGTGTGCGACCCAAGGAGTGTAAGAGGGATGGCCGTTCCGAGTCCCATCTTAAAGAAAATGCAACATAACGAGAAAGTTTAACTGTATAATAAAATTATCACATCCGCCAAGCAAAAGAGTTGAAATAATTTAATATTTAGCCACGAGAACGATAGCTAATCAGTGTAATCATTAGCGCCAACTCTAATATAGCATTTTAATAATCATATGCTATACGTGGGCGTACTTTTAAATATTCTTTGCTTTCTAGTTTCAATCTCAAATAACACATTTGATTATGCGATTAATAAAAAAAAGGGGGAAAAGTATATTTGGAGGGCTTTTACAAAATGAAATAAATAACAAATATACTTATTCAAGGCTTGGATATTGCTTAGTGAACATTAAATTGAAATTTACTTTGGGTTAAAACAAGATTCCCATTTTAAAATTGCCAACAAATAATTAAATAATCAAGGTCAAAATAATAATCAGCACATAGCCAATTCTTGACAGTTATTTAAGAGGGTTTCGACACAGCGTGCATTAAGCTACGATAAATAATTATTAAATGAAGAGGGGTCATTCTCTCTTCTCTTTATTATTAATATTGAATGCTCGCTGTTTCGAGGCATTAGCATATAATTTATATTTTAAAATAAAAAAAAAGAAATAAAGAAACCATAGTCACAACTGCAGTGAGAAAATTGAAAATAAAATTATTAAAATCATTTAGTTAGGAAACATTAGAAAGTAGGTCAGAATTATATAAAAAAAATAATTAAATTTAAGAATAAAATTTTACATTTAGCAATTTACTTGAATTCAAGATTTTAGAATTAAAATAAATTTTATAAGTCTAGACTTAAAGAAAAATTAATATATTGAACTGCAGTTAGAAATGGTGATGTTACCGGTCATCTTGTAGTACTTGAGCTGGAGTTACGGGAGTCTTTGTGGCGGCTTGCGGCATCATTTTCTTCCCACGGTTAGAGCGGAGATGTTATGGCGGCATACTGGTGATGGTGGTTTTTGGATGGAAGTAAAGGCCCACCGCCTTCACTCTGGAGCTTAGCCAAGGCTGCCCGTTTTAGCCCGACATTTTCTCTCGAACAGATATAAAATTATTGAATTAACTGGATGTCAAAATGTTCACGGTTGCTTTTGGTTCAGGGTACACGCTGGATTCAAAAGCTTAAAGATGATCAAAGAAGGCAAAAATTCACAGATGTAGCATTCAAGCTGTAAAGATTTCAAAAATTCAAAGCTGTCAAGGTTTCAAAGAAGTAAAGATCTAAGATGGCTCCTCCACTTTACATGGCCTTTTTAAAAATGATCCTCTTATCAGCCCACACACCTTGGAATTTCATCTCCATCAAGATTACAAAATTTTTAATTTGCTTATGAAATTAGTGGTTGATTTCAAACATGCTGACATTCCTTTTAGGTGTTATAACTTTTCTCTGATTATCAAATTTTTAATTAAATCGAATTTTAATCAGTTTAATCCGATATTAGATTTTATTTTTAATTAGTCAGGAATTTTGTTCTGATTTTATAATTTATGTGTAAAATCTTTGCTGTAAACATATTTTTAATTAGCGAGGTCTCCAAAATAATTTAGAATCAATTAGCTAGATTATTTTAAAATTGGCTTTTCTTTTTAGAAACCTAAGGCAGGTGTGGCATATACTGATACAATTGTTTACAGCAAAAACTTTACTAAACTTTTAATTCTACGAAAATACTTTTATTTTTAGAAAAAAATCTTTTTTCTTTTTAAAAAGAAACTTGTCAGCGCATTTTCAATCAATCACCCTTTCAATGTGTTTTTTACATTAAATTGGTTTATAATAAAAATGAAACTTAAAATTTAATAAATATTTTAATCACGCCACTATGCTATATATATTCAATATAGGTGGATTATATTCCCACATACGAATTTAAGTAATGAATTATTAAATTGACGCTACATTATTACTGTACTAAAAATAGTTTAAAAATATTACGCGATAAAATTATACGCTATAACTCTGGCAATACTATTCAATTATAGCGTTCTTTCGTATGTGCGTATATAATGCTGTTTATATAGCCGTGATTGCAATTTTTAGCTTACAAATCTTAATTTAGACTTATTAAACAGGTTTGAATCTAGCACAGACGAGTGGGTTATTAGGATGGTTGGTGAAACGGTGAGGGATTTGAAGACAACCGTTTCAATATATATATATGGAACTGAAATAGAAGTAATTAATTCTCAAAGAGCTATCTGAGAAGGTAATAGTCAAAGGTCAACAAATTATTTAAAAAAAATGGAATGGCTATCCATTCTTTTAGCTTTGATGGTATTTAATTGACAATGTTATAATTCAGTGAATAAAAATTGAATATTAATATGATTTGCATACAGCAGAAATAATCTGACATCACTATTTAACATTTATATATTCTAACCTAATAAAAAAGAGAAGATTCCTATTTAATACAATCCATTCAGAAGGCCTCAACCTTCCGTCTACGCTTCGTCTATAGTACGTGTAATTAACTTTACTTTACTTAATAATAATAACTCTACTTTAGGTTAGTTCTACATATTTCAGCTCCAGCGATATGCAGTTCAGACAGAGACAGAATTTTAAAAAAAAATCATTAATAAAATAAATTTAAAAAGAAAATTATTAATAAACTACCATTCTTTCTCTGTCCAAAAACACATTCTCTGGGCTGTAAGTACATGCACTGTACGACAATGATGATGATGATTTTTCATGTCAGTGTTAATATTACTGACTAAAATAAAATATTCATTAATTTGCCAATATGGTCTCAATATTTTTGTTATTATACAATTAGATGTTTCAATCTCTTAAGCCATGCCACGCTTGTAATATTGATCTGAATTTGATCAATTATTAATTTAAGAGCACTTATAATAATGACACTAATCTCAGGATTCTCTGTTATATTTAAGAAAATTGCTCGGCAGTATTGTGTTGTCGCATATGACTGACATTCTGGTCGGCTATAGGAAACATTTACCTTATTTAAATTCTAGGTGTCTTCATCCACATATCAACTAATATAATATTTAACGAGATGATCACCATATTCAATAACAACGCATAATTTTGAATAATAAAGCCCTTTCTATCCAGAATCTCAGTCGGAATGATGAAAAGACAAAGGTGCTTTTGTGTCCTTCCATTATCCATGACAACACAATAAATTAAATAAGATTTATTACTTAGATACTTCACTTAAATTTGTATTCAACAATGTGCAAACAAAACTAGTAGTTTGGGAATAAAGTAATTTTACGCACATATAAAATAAAACAAAATGTCTTGGTCTGAAGTTTTCAATTCCATAAATAATTCTTATTAAAATATAATATAATGAAATATTTTGATCTGCTTACAATTGTCTATCTGGTGTATTGAATTTAAGATTTCATAAATGATTTTGGACTCAAGAAAAGTATTGCAAGTATTATGCAAATACACTTTTATTTAGCACATAAGAAAAATGACTCAAAACAACTTGTAACAAAACGATAATTTATTATTAAATTATAACAAAATTCTAATTTATTATTATGGTTTAACAAAAATATCTTTTATGATTAACATAATAAACAAACATATACAATTTATTTGATCCCATATGGATAAAACAAAATATAACTAATATTAATTCGTCTATACTTTTAGACTTGGATTCGAACTACTTCTTCATCTTCTTTTTACATTTATGCAAATTGAATATAACAAAATAAATAGTATTATCGATACATTAACTCATTCGTTTAGTGTATCTTTTATGAACGGTTACTTATATTTATTGACTAACGATCTGTTTTAAAACAAAAATACTCTGATTCTAGGCAATGCGTACAAACGATTTTTATTAATATCTTTAATTAAATGATAGTTTTTATTTAGATAACTTATTATAATTTATGGGTTACGTATCAGAAGTTACACTTATTATTTTAATGTTTACCTTAATAACAACTGAAGTTGTTATACACACTGTTTTTCTCAGTATAAGTTATATTGTGAGTGCTACTTAATCATAAACCTGAATTAAACCTAGTATTTGAACCCTCTATTGGCAAATGAAAATTTTTAAATTACACAATTTTAAAACTTACTCTCTCCATTGACTTACGTGTGGATTACCAGCACTATTCCGTCGCACAATTCAGACATTGATCATATATACTAGCACGCTATTTATACTAAATGGAGCTTGAGGAATTAGCCTCCAATATACCCGTTATCTTGCCATAACTTTCTAAACAAACACAATATTCAACACCTTCCTTGGTGGAATTATCTCTATTTTCTCATGAGGAATCAGGAATAACACCGAAGGGCTGTAGAGTTAACTACTATATTAAAATAATTTGGTGGGTCCTTGCCTCTTAATTGGGCATAATAGGAGCACACACCAAATATAATCCTCTCCTGGGATTTTAACGAATGAAATACACTAAATACTATATAAAGTACTGATCGTCCTCACTCTGAGAAGCGATCACTTGGGTTATAACCATACCCGAATACTAGATTTATCTATTCCCCTCGTGGAAAACAAAGCTTTTGGGGAGATTATTTTCTATCCCACAAAATAGATACATTACAATTATTTCTTAGGCGCATATTAAGCCTATACTGATGCTATATCGGGGCAAGACAAGCAAATACACTAATTACACTAAATTTATGTTCCGGGGTATACTTATACTTAGATCAACGTCTGATATCAATGGATATCACAGAATAAAACCATAATAATTTTCACCTTTGCCAAAGAAACATTCAACAAGTAATTGGTAGCAAAGTATCTTGAACTAAATCAAGTGAATGCGTTAATAAAGAATAATTGGGAATAAGTTCCTCAATTAACATAGTATAAATTTGTTTCAAACTTTAAATAAGTAATATCTTGTATAGCACTTCTCTTTAATTACTTCTGATAATTTTAACTAGATATTTTACCTATTAAGTATCTAAATTTTTCCTCTTCCACGCATCCAACATCCAAATTGATACTCATAATTACATATCATAAGTAAACACATTTTATAAAAATATATATATATATATATTTTTTATGTCAAATATAAATTTAACCTAGAATAATTACATAAAAAAACATACCTTTATGATTATAAGGTCATTTAAATATTGCTTGAATATATAGCCTTTAACCTGCTGATATAAAAAAAAATACACATAATTTTACAAATTAGTAAAAAAAAAAAATCATTACTTAACAAGTGCTTATAATATCACTAAAAAAAAATATTTTCCATTGGGCACTTTATCCAGATGAAAAACTTGATCCATTCGTAGTTCACGAAGCAAATTTAAAATAAGAAACACCTTTTATTATTTCATTTATAAAAAGTTGCCTTCATTCTGGTGCACTTAATAGTAGGCAAAGAAAACATAGCAGCGTGGATTTTAATTCTTTCTTGAATTAACTGCTATAATTTTGGGATCCAAGAAAACAATACAGATTTTAACATTACAAATATTTGACGATAAACGGTCACATATATAATTCTTTTCTTTTACGATTGGCGATACGTATCATTTTTAGCTAGCTGGCTTATGAATAAAATAATGCGCGAATTTTCCAAATATTATTATTAGAAGGTCTGCAGCTGACTTACGTGGATATAAAGTTTTAATGACTCCAATTCATGTATAATATAACATTATTTTATTGTTATAATTAGGTCACTAATGTTTGTAGTTTTTATTCCTACTCTAGGAATTATAATTTTTCTTTAATGATGAATTCTCCGTAAATGCACACATACAAATTTTTCGATATTTGCCTTGAGAAAATTTATATTTCTTTTTTAAAAAATATACGGGTGCATAAGTAAATATCATTTATTATTTATATTATTTCTAGATAATTTTCAGTGAATAAAACAGATTTTAACGTGGGGAACTTGCATTATTTTCTAAAGCAGACAATTTCGGTTAGAAAGAGCGCGAAACTTTTTGGTTAACTTTCCTTGGCTTTTATGATATGTCTTTTAATTATAATTTTTCTTTTATACCATGAAAAGATTATTAAATAAGGTAAAGTTAACAAATAATTAATTATTTCTTGGAAATTACTGATATTGCTTAGTTTAACTATAATGATATTTTCCGTGATCGCTGTAGTCAATATGGTGATCTCGAACTTTAGCATAAGATAGCACATTTTGAGTATAAAAAGCTTTATAATAGGTAGATAGCAACAGAAACTTATGGATGTCTTATCAAAATATTTTAGCTAGACATGGTATTGTTAAAATGTTACTTGAATTATATTTATTTCTGCAATAAAAAATATAAAAATTTGTTACCGAATTTCAGCACTGCTTCCTCTTGTAAAACTTATGTCAGACTAGTTTTTCTACAAAATTTAGCGGTCTTCTTTTAGCGACCTCTGACAGAAAAATAATTATTTAATTATACATAAACAAAGGAAAGGGGAAAAAAAAACTTATTACAGTTATATATTTCTGTATGATTTAAATGGATTACAAGGTAATTTGACAAATAATAAAAAATAATAAATATCTTTAACTAATAATGCTTATTAGTGATGTATAATTCTGTATACATTATTATCTAAATAATTTAAAAAATTATCAGAAGTTACTGTGCTTTATGATAAGACATTCATCCACTCTCCCCTCCACCCATCCAAAATCAATTACTGTTTATGATAGGTGCTTTTATACTATATTAAATTGCTCTTATTGTTAACATATTTTAACTAAATTATTTATGCTCTTCTTCAAAATGAAACTTGGATTACCAAATTTATTAGTTATTTGCTTAAAACACGTTATAGTGAGTAAATAGCATATTTTCTTAATCACTTAATATTATTATTATTTTACTTTTTATTTCCTAGAAAAGGATTGCATTGTTTTCCTGTGGAAATAATGCTAAACAAACCAAGTGTCAATAACACTAGGTTACAATATATAAATTTATCATATGTAAATGTATGGTGTTATCCATTTACAATTGTTAACTAGAAACTACTTTACTTAGAATAGCAGCAAATGAAACCTAACTGTCCCAGGCTAAAATGAAAGTAAAAGTGTCAGGTTATTTTCATTCAAAAGAAAGATCTCTCACTCATAGCCTAAGGCAGTTAGCTTTCATTAAGTAAAGACTTTCTAATTAAGTAATTATAAATTGATAACCCCATACATTTCTATCTAAACATTCATTAAAAATATTAAATTTCATATTCATCATACATATATATATATATATATAATAGACACAACATAAAATAATGCTATATCACCAATCCAGAGCAGTTCCTGGCTTTTGTCTTATCAGTGAGAACAAGGATTCAAACCCTGAACTAGTTAATATATTTATGTATCAAGCACACATTTTATAGCTTTATGCTTCAAACTCATAAAATCAAATAATTATAATATTCTTTTATCTGGTTATTTTTCCAGAATTTAGAAAGACCACTTAATATATTGTGCCCTTGTCTGTAGGTCATAGGTAGGGTAGAAAGGTCAATTATTAAAAAATTTTAAATTTTGAGTTATATTTGTAAGATATATAATAATAATAAGAGAATGAGATTTTATAGTACAATTTAAAGCTAAAAAATACCTGGTAGGTAACAGTGTAATAAATTATTTTAAAAGAAAACAATTAAATAAAGCTTAATCATATCATTGCTTATGGTTGTGAAAGCTGGCCATATAAAATAATACAGCTATAGATAGTTAAAAGTATATCAATTATTTAGTATAATATTTAAAAACTAATAAATTAAATAAATGAAATGTAATGTTATAATTGTATTTAATAATCCAATTTAATAGAGTATAATTTATTAATAAACTTTGGGATGGTGAGAGTTATATTTAGTTTAACATTTTAAAATTATTTTCTAAATTTTTTATAAAATAATCAGTTTTGGTAATTTAAACCAAGACGTAAATAAAAAATCATTTTTATAAAGTTAGTAAACATGTGACCGTATATTAAATACCTTCACGCACACTCTTGGTAAAGTAATAATAAACTGTGTGAATTTAAAACTAGATATAATTGCCATCGATCTTTAAAGTGAAAGTTAAAAAAAGTATTAAATATTGTTTTAATAATTATTTTAAAACTTAGATAAATTTTTATATAAAACTATAATTGAATTTAAAAATATTGGTATAAATATTCCAGACATTACATCATCAATTCTTAATTTTATAACATACATTCTGTTATCAAAATAAAATGAATAAATTGTTCGCGCTAAAATAAATATTAACCAATCAAAGGATGTAAAATTAAGAGAAAAAATCTAAGAATTATACAAAGCGGGAGAAGGAATAGGAAAAGTGAAAGAGAAAGTAACAAAATTTTATGGCTGATAACATCGTGGCTGAACAATAATATAAATTTATAATTTCGGATTTGTTCTCAAAGTTATTCTGTAATATATAATATACTTTGACTACAGAGATATGCATTGCTAATTTTAAGTTTATCTTACCAGGAAATTTTATTCAAATTTAACCAGAAAGCCTACAGTAACATGGAAGTACAAGAAGAAATATTTAAAGTGATTGATGAAAGAAAAATAATTGGAAATCATCTTAATGCCACTTTAGTTGTGCTCAACCTGAAACTTAATCTTATAACTGAAAGGAATACAATTGGGACGATATGTGAAAAATTGAAAAAGAAGCTGAAGGTCGTCAAGAACAATTTATGACGATAAATTTACAGGGCTACTTTAAAACTAAGTTATACTTCTCTATGAACAAAATGTTAATATGCGTTCTAGTACCAAGAAAAATAATAATGAAGAAAAGTGTTTATTTTAAAAGGGAAACATTATTAAAACTATATTTCCAGAATGTTAAAGTAAAGAAGAAGTTAAAGACTAAGATGAAAGTGCTATATGTATTATGGAAAGGAACGGAAAACTTTATATAGTCAGAAAAAAAAAAATATTGTAATATACTAAATGGAGAAATCTAATATTAAATGACTAAATAAAAATGGATCCATGGAAACCAAAATTTTATTGAAGATTTTAAAAGTCCGTACAAGATGCATCGGGGGAAACCAGACGCGCGGGAAAAGCTAGCAGACTATGTTAAAGGAGATCAAGAATTAATAAGTGTATAAAATATTGAGAAAACTAAGGATCATCGTCGATGAAGATTATTAAACAGAGTTATTTTTTTTATAGAACATTAAGTGACTGAAAAAAAAAATAAAGTATATTTTTTTTTTAGCTTTACGATGAACAATTTGCAAGCAAGTTCGACAAAGCAGTATCGTAAATATAATTTAATATTTTTATTTGATTGTATTTAAACTATAAAAATTCTATATTAGCTTAGGGAAACATATAAACATGAATTTAAGAAGAATGAGATTTTAATATAATAGCTTAATAGAATGATAGAAATATTATTATAAAAATAAAATGTATGTATGGAAGTTTTAAATATCTACAAGAAGTAATGGAATGGTGAAGCCTTCAGAATACGATCAAGAAGATAGAGATCGTTTTGGTAATTGTGATATTATTGATAATGCATAATGTATTTTTTTTTTAGGTCATCTATTAATGAAGAATGATGTATGAAAGTTTTTAAATTATAAGTACACATTTTATCCAACATTAAAACATATAATTGAGATAGTAGTAATTTTAAATGTGCATGCAATAAGTTGTTTTAAAAATATAATTAATAATATAAGTCTCATAGTAATTATGTGATTCTTTTGAACTTTTATGTTGCAAAATCTTCAGATAATTTTAAAATAGTTGGTATATTATAAATATACGAGATAAGTAGTAAAAGATTTTCTTAAGAATAGCTGTATAGTTTGAACTAAAAATGAATTTTATTATTGTTAGAAATGTAGACAGAAAATTGTCGATGTACTGCATGGATAAATCTAGAGAAATAAAATCGGATAGTGACTTGGTAGTACTGGTGTAGAGGAAACCAAGATGATGTTTTTTGCCAAGAAATAAGAAAAATCAAATATTTGGATCATAGTATTTTGTGTGATTTCAGTATAGCTAACTAAGTCCTATCACTGAACACATATATTTTGGACAGTGTTTTTTACGTATCTTTGAAACTTTTGATGTTATATAAAGCTGAAGGAATAGCTTTAGCATCACTCCTATAGTAGAGGTGGATAGACAGATAAAGGTCACTCCTCTATGGTGTTCTTTAAATTCACTGTGCCATCATTGTCAAGTTTTATGAAGGATAATATTCTAGTTGTTTTGATCCTGCGCATCTATTTTCGCTATCCTTGTTTCATGAATATACATCGTCAGAAAGATATTTTTATAGAAATGATACATAAAATAGAAATGAGGCTAGGTTGTCGTTATGTAAGAATAGTTATTTACTAGAATGATTTAGAATTGTTATTTTAAAAGTGAAAGTAGAAATGTCATAAAGAGATAAAGAATCATATGATATAATTTAAAATAATTCGGAAAAGAATATAAGATTTTTTTTAAGAGAAATCTAAAACAAAGTTTTAAGTGATAATAAAAATTTAATATTTTATATGATATGTTAAAAATAGAGATTGCATGTTGGTTGAAAAATGATTCAATAATGTGTAACTGATATATGTATTTGTGCATGGTATGTTAATGATTGTAGTTACCATACGAAGCAAAGGCTTGGATAAGTAATTTGATTAATAATTATTGTATAGTCAATAATAAAACGGAACATCAAAATGTCAAGAAGGGTTTGAATCTTTGGGATTCCATACGAATAATAATATAAAATAGAATTTTGTGATTATGTATAATTTTATTACGAAGGTAAAATTTTTGTAAAAATATAATTTTAAAATTAATTGAGATATAAAGTATTAATGATAATTATTGATAGATACATTTTTTGTAACAAGCTAAACTAAAAACAGATATCTAATAATAATAATACTGTATAAGAGTTAAAAATAAAATAAGTAGGAATTTAATGTTAAGAGATAAACTAGTAACGTAATTTTGTAACAGGAAAGTAGGGATATCCGATGTACATAGTGTAAATATTGTTATTTGTATAATTGTTAATAAACTATGTTGTAAATTTATTTGTAAGCTTCGTGTCTTAGTTATATTTCTCCACATAGAATGCATGATATCGCAATACACATTTATAATTGCAACAGACATATAATTTTGCACAAAGTAGATAAACATAAAAGTGTTATAATGATTCTTGAAGATTTATTTGTATGATAAAATTAAAGGATTATAATTATATCGTTTATTGGTCATAAGTTGGTTGCCACAATATTAAAATAAATTATATGCTAACATTACAACACGTATTTTGATTGTCAGATTATTAAATACTACCACGAACGTAATATTTATTTATTTATTTCATTTAAGAAGAAATAGGATTACATTATACTATTATTATCATTATTCTTATTTATTATTGTTAGTTGTTACGTAGTGAATTTATGACATAAAATTCCCTTCTCATAGTTTACTACCGTAATTTAATCAGTTTAAATGCAATTTATGAACCTGAGATTTATTTGATTTGATTTTATTTCATTTATTTACTTAAATTATTTAATTGAGCTAGATTATTATTATAAAGAATAATAAGTTATGATTATTATCTTAATCGTAATGCAAAGAGCTTGGAAAGTCATAAGAATACCATAAGTTGATTATTTAGTAAAGTGTTCTTATGCCATTGGGATAATATCATGTGGATATATCTCAATGTAGTCTGTCTCGCTCCCCGTGTCGTCGCTCCCTGTCTCATGAAAATAATAAATTTTTAATAAATATAATTGTATTTATATTTTAAAGTTTAGAGCTAGTAGTAATCATTTTTAATAAATCAATTTCATTCATTTTGTTAAGACTGAGCTAGAGAGAACCCGGAATATATTTTAAACATTATTATAGATTAGTTTGGAGTGAGAGGCGACGGGGGAGGAGGGTACAATATATATATATATATATATTCTAACCTTCATCTCATGCATCTTCACTTCCAGATAATATATATGAAATAAAACGGGTTCTAGCTCAGTTAATAATTAATAAATAAAATATTCAGCATTAAAATTAAAATGTTTCACTAGCTCAAATTTAAAATACGAATAAGGTTCAGTTTATAAAAATAAATTAAATAAATATTTAATATTTTCATGAGACTTGAAGTGAAAATACAGGTGACAAGATAGATTACATTGAGCCAATATCCCACAGGATACTACCTCAATGGCATAAGAACACTATCCCCCCTTTATTACTATTTCAAATAACAAACTCATAGTATTCTTACGACTTTAATAACTTCTACTCACTAAGATTAAACTAATAATTAAGTCTTAATCTTCTATTTGTAATAATCTAGCTCAATAAAATAATCTCAGGTTCATAAAGTTTATTCTAAGTTAATTTAAAAATACGGTAGTAAAATATGAGAAGGGATTTTATGTCATAATCTACTACACTGAAACTAATAATAATAAATAACAGTAATAATATTCTTCATTGTTTAACTAATTCTGTATATCTTTTCTTTTTACTATAATTTTATTACCATAATAAAATAATGAAATAATATAATATGATCTTATATCTTCATGTAATGATATAATAAATACATGGTAGCATATGATAATCTGATAAACAAAGGATGTGTGGCAACTGATAGCATATAATTCAGTATACTATTGTGATAACTGATTTATGACCAATAAAACAATGTAAAATTATAATTATTTAATTAAATGAATACCAATAAAATATTTAAATTCTTAAATAATTCTCTATTTATCTTTTTGTGCAAAATTATATATTTGTTTCGATTATTATGCATATATCGTGATTTCATGCAGCGATGTGGAGAAATAAATAACTCGGACACAAAATTTTTGAAATAACAAAATTTAACAAAGTTTATTACTAACAACAAATAAATAAACAATTTATTTACACTATTTACAGTGGATATCCTTAACTTTTTTACTTTACAGTTTGATCTACCGGGTTATAAAAAAAATAATTTATATTTCAATTATATCTTTATTTAGATTTAGGACAAAATTTAAAAAAAATGTTACTATTTGGTTTCTCATTATGGTTAACTTATTACAAATATATTTATCTACTTTATTAGCAACAGCATTTTATCCTTAATATTATTAAACTATCTTATTTTAAAAAATTCATACTTAGAAAACATTCTATAGAAAACAAAATTTTATAATGAGTATGGATTTCTCAAAATATTAAAAAAAATTTCATCTTGCAAAGTCAAAGATGTTACACAAAATATTATCCAAAATTCAGTACTAGATTTTAGTATTTATCACACAATGTTTACTAATCATAATATATTCTTCTTTAAGCCTTACTTTAGTATGATATAAGTGTAATCATCAATATATTTCTGTTAATCAATAAACAAAAAATATACTATGCATATTGTTTACATAATTTACTTTGTACTATTGTATTTTAAAAATATGCAATACTTATTTTTCTCTTAAAAAAAAATAATACTAAAGCATTTAAAATTATTATCACTTTAAAGAAAATATCTTTGTTTAGATACTTTATTTTAAAAAGTTTATATTTCATTTCCGAAATAAAATTCAAAATATATTCTATGATTCTTTTCTTTCCTTAGGATACTTTGGATCTTCAATTTTAAGTTATAACGTCCTATTCCTTCTAAGCAAATAAACCAATCTTATACAAAACGATAGCATAACCTAAGTTCTAAATTATTTATCATTTCTCTTAAACATATCTTACTGAACGATGCAGTTACATGAAATAAAGATAGCGAAAACAGATGCATAGGATTAAGGAAGAAAGCTAGAGTATTACTCTTAACATATCTCAAAATCATGGCACAGTGCGAAGAGGTATGACATTTACCTGCCTAATATCCTCTAGTACAGGGACGATGTTAAAGCTATTTCTTCAGCTTTATTAGAACATCAAATATTTAAAGAAATATAAACACTGTCCAAATAAAATGTGTATCAGTCATAGGGCTTTGTTAACTATGCTGATATTCACATAAAGACTAAATATTATTTCCATTCCTTATAACATCCTATTTCTTAAAACATCATCTTGGTTTCCTGTTCACTAAGTACTTCCAAGCCACTATCTCAACATTATTTCTCAAGATTTTCCACATCTTACATCGATAAATAACTATCTGCATTTACAAAACAATAAATAAAATTCATTAATAGTTAAACAATCTAGCTGTTCCACAAGAAAAGTCTGCTTACTTCATTATTCTATATGTCTAATCATATACAATCTACTTAGACAATATTTGAATATCCAATAACATGAAAATTTTAAAAGAATCACATAATTATTTGTTATGTTGGATTATATCACTAATAAAAAAAAAAATCGTCGTATGCATATTTTCAAATCAATCCTATCTCATAATGTTTTTTAAAATGTTGTATGAAATGCGGTACATATAAGTAAAAAACTTTTACACTTCATTCTTCCAATTTATGGATGATCTAAAGAAAACAAAAAAAATATACATTATAAATTATCAATAGTTATTATTATTACCAATAACCTTTATCTAGTCATCGTGTTCAGTAGGCTTCCTTTATCCACTTGAGCATTGCAGATATAAAAAAAATTCACACCCATACACTTTATATTAAAATATTTTTAGCTAAATTATTAGATTGTTATATTATAAAATTTTAATATTAATAAATTAATGTTTTTATGTTTTTCCTAATCTTATATAAAAATTTAGATTTAAACTAGGTTAACAAAATAAAAGGAATCAAAACTATAATTACATATTTTCTTGACGATAGTTCCTGATAAGTCCAAAATGTTTATTATTTTCTCTAGAGTTTTTAAAAATGTTCTCCTCCAAGCGCGTTAAAGTTTAAAATAAAAATAATTATTAATCCATTTAGTAAAATTTATAGAAAATAATCCTTGGTTTTAGTATTTAGGATGATAATTATTAAATCATAATATTAATTAATCCCGTGAAGCTTCTTAATCTTCTCTACCAATATTCTCTGCGTATCCGATGCATCAATCCATCTAATTTAACTTTAAAAATATTCGATAAACTTTTAAGTACTATTTGTATTTCCATGGATCCATCTTTTATTCAACTATGTGTTCACTTTTTTATATATGTTTCCTTCTTGATACATTTAAACTTTCGTTTGGTATTTTTTATAAATCTCTTTTAAAAATAAAAAAAAAAACTTCAAGTACTTTTAAACAAATCTTTTCTAAATACATTTTAAATAATTCTAAGACCGGATATTTTAATATCAAAAACGCTTCTGTAACATATTCTCCTGGGTTCTTTCTTTAATTCTTGAAAATATTTTTTTTTTAAAAATGTTACCTTCAGAAAGTATATAACATTTTACTCCTTTGAATATAATATTCTATAAAATAATTCATGAAATATAATTGTCTTATTACTATTTAAAAAATAAATCTTGGATAAACTTATAAATAATACGTTTCAATACATTTTTTAGACTCCGTATAATGTCCGAGCTGTGGTTTTTTATGTACCAAAACAGTTCTCCGGTGAAGTATTAATAAAGCTGTATCAATAAATATTTCAAATATTTTTTCAGCATTACAACTTATATCCATTTTATTCCACAGTATATCCATCCTTTATTGCGAAGTTTAGGTTAAATTTTTAGATAAAATACGACTGGTAAGTACTTTAAAAATTAGAAAATCATTTCCACGAAGTTTCTAAATTATTATATTTTAACACCCTCTTTTGCAAAAATACTTTTAAAAATTATCAATTAGTTTTTTTGCAAATAAAACGATAAGAAAGTACTAAAAAAAAATTGACTAAAATAAAAAATAAAAAAAAAAATACTATCTCTTTGATAGCTATAATTTACCTTTCTCTGGTTTCAATACATTATTAATCTCCCCCGATAACCCCATGCAAATCATATTTATAGTCTGTAAGAATACCTATTCCTATTGGTTAATTCTTACTTTAGCTTGAGACCAAATTTACATATTTTCAGTTTATAGCAGAATTATATTTGAAAATAAAAAAACTATGACGTAATGAACCTAAAACATTATTTAAAATATTACTTTTAAATAAATTATTATTTTATTAAAACTATTTAAACATTTAAAATAACTTTTAAAACAATTTTAATAACTTATTCCATTTATCTATTTTTATTTAAACAAAATATTTAATTTTTTTTTTATTAACTGTATTCGTCTTTATTACATTATTTAAAACATTACATACGATAGTTAACTTAATATTTATTATTATTTTATGCTAGGTGACAATTCCATCCAATTCTATAATATAACTTTTAAAATATTTTAAACTTTGTTACTTTAAATACAAACAAGCATGTGTGTGAAAGTATTAGTATACAAGTCACATGATTAATAACTTTGACAGACGATTTTCAATCTATTTCTCTGCCTAGACTAATAAAATTGATACACTTATTATATTATATAAAATAATTATAAAATTTGGAAGAACAATTTAGAAAATATAGAATTAAATACAATTCTCACCATCATAAAGTTTATTTTTAAAATATATTATATTAATTTTGACTATTAAATATGATTATAAATTTAAACACTATTTATTAACTTATCAGTTTTAAACTATTAAAATCGAATTTATTAAATATACTTTTAATTATTTATAGCTGTGTTATTTAATATGGCCAGCTTTTACAACCATATGCAACAATATTTAAAGCTTTACATAACTATTTTTTAAATAATTCGCTATAATTTTATATACTACGTATTCTCTTTAGCTTCAAATTGTACTTTAAAGATATAATTGACTTAATACAATTACCATATTAAAAGAACATATTCTAAATTTAAAATTTTTAGTAATTGACTGTTATGAACTATTATTGACTTATAGAAAAAGGCACAATATATATATATATATATATATATTGATCTGATTGGTTGTGACTAATAATAACATAAAGATTTATTGCTTGGAGGTTTTCCTGAAGATTTGTGATGATTGTATTCTGGTTGTGTCTATATATTGGACTATTTTCATCATCTAATATTATGTATTGAATGTCTTTAGAAAAATTAAACTTTATTTAAATATTCCAATTACATTTGACTGTTAGTAATAGCACACAGATTAATATATGCAAAACATTTCAAAAGTATTATTCTCCTTTCTTCTTCAGGTGTTGCTGACCTGACCAGTGACAGTATTAGCATCAGAATTAAAACTGGACCCTTAAATTTCTGAATATTGAATTTTAAGTTATTCTGCCACAGAGAGGATGGCTCTGTTGGTTAGTGTGTTAACTTAAAATTCAATATTCAAGAAGCCAAGAGTCCAGGTTCGATTCCCATGCTCATACTCTCATTGATTAGACCAACAACACCTGAAGAAGAAAGGAGATTAATACCTCTTAAGACGTTATGCATATACTAACCTGTGTGCTATTACTAAGAGTTGAATGTAATTAGAAGGTTTAATATATAGGGTATATGAGCACAGACTTTCACACAACCCACCGCTCACCACTCTATCTCATAACACTGATACACTTGAACACATGTATGTCGAAAAGATAAATAATCACCAATATAAGTATTTCATGCTAAACCAGCAATCATCAGTTGGTCCAGATTATCATCTCTACACATATATGCAATAAGTGCTCAGATATATATTAAGATACCCAATCTTCATACTTTAATGGACAGGCTACAAGCCACTGCGCACTCCAACTCTTCAACCGTCCATCCAATTGAAAATCTTATGATGGACCGCTCAAAGGCCACCCTGAGGCCAAGATTCTCGTCACACCCATGTTAACCTCAAGTCAATCTGACCCCTCATGTACAGTTATTAGAATATTTAAATAAAGTTACATTTTTCTAAAGATATTCATTACATATTAAATGTTGGAAATAGTCTAATAGATAAACACAATTATTGCTTAAATGTTCATAAGAAGTTCGAATACCCAAAATAAAAGAGATGGATTTCGATTCGTAGACTTTGAACTTAAAAATCAATAAGACTTTTCATACACATATAGCTATGGTTATATACGATTATATAGTTACATATATATTTTTTATTTTTACTATAAGCTTTATAATTCTATCTCCTCCTTTTTATATATATAAATTCTTTCTAAATCTGAAATTGAACAACCTTTGATATATTAAATCTCTGGATTATCTCGATATCAAGCAAAACTAATATATTAACCATTACTAATGCACTAAAGCTTTTTTAAAATGCAAAAACAATTGAATATTCAAAAAAAAATTAAACTACACATTAATCATTTTTTGAAAAATAATAATATCCTTGCATGACATTAAATGAAAAAAGTATTAAATTATTTGAATAAAAATTAAAACATAAAAACTATTTTTCTCTTTAAGTTTTACAAAAAGTTTCAAATGAATATTTAATTACAGATGTTTTTCAACTCTTTTTTCATTCCGATTTTTTTTTATACTCTTTTTGTGTTTATTCCGGATTTCTTATCCTTTTCAAAATTCTTTTTTCCCATCAGCAGCAGCCATTTGTAAATGAATATGATCGTTTGATAGGCAGATTAAAAGACCAAAAAAATATTCACACAGTAATAATTAAAAAATTTATCGTTCATGTTTGCACACCAGAAGTCTCAGAATAAAGCTGCAATCCACTAGCCTCAAGTGCCAAGGTCGGCCATTTTACTATTGCGCTGCCCCCTACAGAGTAAAATAATATGGAAATTCACAAGAAATTCAAGCCCAAAAATACTAAAACTAGACCATGATCATGAATCTTGAGCAGTTGCTATTTATCATCATACCAAAACATGCAGGGTTCATGCATAGATGCATGCGGAGGTCAGAATCATTATGCACCTAGTTGAAAGATGAAATTATGGTTGGATTAACATTCCTCTTATTGACACATTTAATGCAAGAAGATGGCTACTAAATGAGAACATTATAATAACTGGTTTTGTATAATGTGTCAAATTTAGTCTTTCAATGTGCCATGTTTGGAAAAGGTGCCATAGATTGCCATTCCTGGTCTAGGATCAAGCAATAATATAAACGTATGAAGATTGGTTATCTTAAAATATATCTGAGCACTTAATGCATATATGTGTAGAGATGATAATCTGGACCAACTGATGATTGCTGGTTTAGCATGAAATACGTATATAGGTGATTATTTATCTTTTCGACATACATGTGTGCAAAAATGATAGAAAAAAGTTCATATATCACCTGTCTGACAACCTAAGATCCAAGTTTGCATCCAATATACCCTGGAAATATTTTCAGGATGCAAATAGACTACAATTTATTTTAGATAGTTGGCCTATGGCCAACATAGTTAGCCATCTGATTATTAGTCAGAAAATCGGTACTAACTATTGTTTGACTGTTGATAGAGGTCCCATGGATTAATCTGGGTTTAACAGATTATTGTTAAACCACTAAAAAATTAATATTATCTTCATCAAGGGTGGAACATGTGTCTCACTCTTTTAGGCAACGAACCCAATATTCATCTTTAACCTTTTATTTATATAATTATTAAATGCTGTCAAATTTTCAAATAGGGTAATAAATTAAAAATGCTTCGAAAGCATACGATTAATGTTTATATTATTTTATTATGGCAATATTATTTTTTGCATGCCTGTATATATTATTAGTGGATCTAGCTATGTCAGATATGAAGAGTTTTTTTTTTTCATATGTCATCGCATCGGCCGGGAGGCGAACCCGCAACAACCGTCTGCAACCAACTGCTTGCTTGCAAGGCAGCTGCGCTGACCTCTCAACTAACAACGCTTGATAGAGTTTTTTAAAATGTAATTTGATGTTATATACATAAAACAGATTTACACGAACCTTTGCAGGGCAAAAGGCTACTCCAACAACCCCTCAAAAAAGAAAGTAAACTGATAATACACTACTAACCAGCTTTACTAATTGCAGGCTGAAGATAGCTTGATTAGTCACACAAATACATATTCAAATAAAAGAAACAATATCTATGTACTAACCAATACTGGATGATTTATAGATCTACCACTTCTCTAAATCAAAAGAGTAAATAATAATCAAATGGTTTATTGCTTGAAGATCATGCGAAGTTTGAACACTGTAAGAGACATACCAAACCACGATGCTCGAACTTCATGATAACTTCCGATCAGCAAATCATTTTTTTTATTTGATGATTATCTTATTTAGCAAAGGCCGTTTATGTAAAAAAAAAAATCTTAATTCTGGTTAAAACTAAAAAAGCTTTCAAGTTTAGTTGTCCCAGATTTGAACCTATGTCATTGGACAAGCCAT
Source organism: Epiperipatus broadwayi (assembly GCA_028023455.1). Classification (NCBI taxonomy): domain Eukaryota; kingdom Metazoa; phylum Onychophora; class Udeonychophora; order Euonychophora; family Peripatidae; genus Epiperipatus; species Epiperipatus broadwayi. The sequence continues at coordinate 12,964,957 of JAQFVV010000006.1, forward strand.
GCCGGTACGCCGTCAAAGCATTAAATACAATAATTTAAACGTATGATTCTTTATATATAAGCAATAATTCACTAAATTTTAAATATTTATTCATTAAGTTTTATTTAATTAATATATTTTATTTATAAACTTTCGGAATTAAAAACAAACGAAGCCATAAAGCAACAATCTGCTAGGAGAAACAAAGTCCTCAGAATAAGGGAATTACAAATTTAATTTAAAAAAGATGATATCTATAATTCAATTTTGCGCAATTTACTAGTTTAGAAGGCGAGGAAGACGCGACGGAGCCCAGAACTCCAGTCATTGACTGGGCGGGACCGCGTCAGTGAGGAGGAAAGAAACCAATTAACTTGAGGAGCCTCTGCTGATTGAGAGCAAGCAAAATTAATGATTGGGAATTCCTGCCGAAGTCCGAGATGGAAAAAAAATCTATAGTCAAATATCCCAGTAATTTCAATAAAATTCAGAAAAAGTAGGACAATGCTTTCCAAGATATTTATTTTTTGAAAAAAAAAACAAAAACAAATTATTTTTATTTAAACGTACAACAGACATGTTGATAGGCAGCTAGATAAATGAGAAGCTTTGCATATGTGTGTGTATATATATATACGATTATCTGAAGTTTTATCATGAAAACACTTAATCATCATCACTTCCAACCATTATCGAACTGCAGGATTAAGGTCTCTCCAAATTTAATCCGGTTCTTCCGATTTCTAATGTCTCTTCTTCACTCACATCAGCGATCTTCTTTATATCAACGATCCATCTTACATGTGGTCTTTTTCTAGGTCTTTTACTTATAACTATATATTCGACTATCTTCATCATTTATCTTTAGAAAAAAATCAAACTCTTATTACACTTTATCGAAATATATTCAACTGTTAGTATTATCACACAGATTAGAATATTTTTGACGTTTTGAGTGGTATCATTTTCCTCTCTTCTTCAGATGTTATAATATGACCAGTGATAAGATAGTATTAGCATTAGAATTGGCCAGTGACCTTAGATTTATAAATGCTAAATTTAAAGTTATTCTCTAACCAACTATACTATATGGCAAGAGGTATAAACTAATTGATTAGAGTATCACTTTGAATTTAGTATTTATAAATCCAATAAAGTCACCAGTTTGACCCGCATACTATTACTCACTAGTAAGATCAATCCCATCTGAAGAAGAGAGGTAAATAATATCACTCGAAATGTTGAGTTATATAACAACATACATATTATTATTAATAGATGGATGTATTTGAAAAAGCATAAATCAAGTCCAAATTATTTTAAAAATACTTAACAATTAAATTAGTTAAGTCTGATATATAGTTACAAGTATATTTAAATATATTTTAACAAATACTGAATAAATTAATGCATGCACAGTTATTAAAAGAGAGGCCCCAGGTAGTTTAGTGCAGTAACCGATTTGTTGATTCGAAAGCTAAACATCTCGGGAACTTGATTCTGTTGTATTTGGTGCTCAAACGTCATACAACTTTTTAAGCAAGTAAACCATGGCATCATTGTTACAAAAAAAATACATCACCGCAAGTGTTGAAATTTGTATCATTGTCCAACCGTTGTTCAATGACAAATGGCCAGTGATGTGAGCTGTAGACTAGCTACAAAAATTTTTTTTTATAAAATTACAGCCTGGAGAAGATTCCAAAGTTGATCCAGCCTGGATTTCAATTCTGGGTTATAGATACAGCAGGTGAATATGCTAACCACTATGTCAGAAAACCTTACAATAGTGGAATTTTATTATTTTAGCTAGAATCATGGGAAGTGTTGACTTCAAAGATTATTGAGATCCAACCACAAAAACCATCATCAGGATTATTATTAGCAATCATTCTCCCATAGACATATTATTTTAAGACCCAAGAGAAAAAGATAAAGAGAAACAGAAGACAAAGAATACAAAATCATTATTATTAGCAATCATTCTCCCATAGACATATTATTTTAAGACCCAAGAGAAAAAGATAAAGAGAAACAGAAGACAAAGAATACAAAAATGAAGATCAGTATTGGACTTTCTATACATATGTGATGCCCAAAACACCCAATCCCATCATTAGAGTTAGTGCTGAGACATATAGAATACACACATACTTCAAATTTTTTTTAGGGGGGGTATCTATGCATCTCAATTTTACCATTTCATAACCATCCATCAGGGCTGATGTTATCATCTTTCACGATGAATGCATTTCATGATCAACCATCTTAGGTGAGTTAAAGACATCATCTGGATCTTCATGCATAGTTGTCAGTGCAATATTTTAACATTACACCCCTCTTCCATAGTGCAAGTTTTCCAAAATGCCTAACTTTTTTCGTTCTTTTTTATTTCGGAGTCAAAGTCTCACATTCATGCAGAGAGTCATAGGAAACAATGTTGCTTGAACCCTTCTGATATTTGTTTTCTTTTAGTGTTATATAATAATAATGATGAGTAGCAATGGCAGCAGCAGTAGTAGCAGCAGCAGCAGAAGTAGTAGTAGCAGTAGCAGTAGTAGTAGTAGTAGTGTTTAGTGGTTTAATGATCCCAGATTACCAATATTAATCAAATAATATGTATCTATAGTTACTACAAACTAAGACTCCATAATATATAGATTCAGAAATGGTTTCACATCTCTATAACAAAACTAAGTTACCTATTGAAAACATTAACATGTTTTTTTCCCATTTGAACATAGCTTGATAGTAAAACAAGAAAATAAAAAATGGTTGTTAGAGGAAAAGTGCATTCAATTAAAAAGACCCAGGTGACACTTCTCCTTTATCCAAAAGTTTCTCATTGGTGAAACCATAAGCTAGAAATAAGTTTGAATTTTATAGGACAGCACTGGTTAGAGATATATTAGGCATTACCATTAAGTATCTACTGATTACTAAAGCTTACACTAGGCAGCACAATTATGTTGAGAGAGAAACATGCTACCATGAAATAAAATGATTTTTAATTTATTTCTTCCTAGAACAAAATAGTCGTCTTGCATTGTTAGCCAAGAGGTCATCACAGCCACCTTGCAAGCAAATAGTTGGTTGCAGATGGCTGTGGGTTCACCTCCCGGATGATGCTATGACATGAAAAAAAATAGCCACCTTGCATTGTATTAGAGTATCGAATTCAGAAGTATTAGGTCCTGAACCAATCCAGTTCTTACTCTTTCAGTATTTGAATTTCCTATGAACTCCCGATTTTGTATTATAACAAAATAACTAATGAATTTTTATCATGTTTTGTGACAGTATTTACCAGTGTTCATTTTTCATTATTTTCAATTTGGAGAATTGTTTCTCCTATATAATTGGACACCATGAGCTGTAAAATCAAATGCAAAACCATTTTCCACATGTAGAATGGCTAATACAATTTTTTCATTTATAATAATTTTATATAATGTTTAAAAGAAAAATAACCATTTATTTTGATAATTTTGCCTACTGTCTGTTAGGATGATAAAACTGAATTCATAGTACAGATGTCTGACATTAATCATGCTATCAAATTTGTGGCTTCAAAAAAAAGTTTTTTTTTTTCATTTATAAAATTTTTTGTGATCTCTATTATGAATGGCATCATAAATTATTCTCACTAAGCTATTTTCTGGTTCATCCTCTCAATGTATATTTATTTATGTAGTCATTTTTTTTCTCTATTATTACTAATATAATGTGCTAATAGCTCTAACCAAGCTTTTCCAATAAAATGCCACACTGCTTTTTTCATAACTTCATTGCTTTGTTTTGTATCATTTTACTTTTGCTGATATCATAATGTGTATTATTTTTAATCTAACTTGTATCATAGATTAAACAATTCAAATACAGCAAAACTCTCCATATAGTAGTGCCATCTTGTGCTAACAAGAGCAATCAATGGATGCCAGAAGGCTTGTGCATAAAATCCCTATCTAGTGCCTACTCATCCAATATCCCCAGACTAGTTTCTGACTTGTAGCCTTCATCAGTGAGGAGCCTTGGATCTGAGAGCATTTAATAACAATTATTGTGCTAGTATGAGATAGTGATCATGTGATGTTTAGTGGTTATATCATAGATGTATATATATTAAACTATTTTTTGTAAATATTTATATTTAAATTTACAAATTAAGAATGTAAACAGAAATGAAATTCAACATGCATTAAAAATTGTTTACAATTTTTTTTTTTTTTTATGCCTGAAAAATAACATTTTTAAAAATGCAAAATTTAATTCATTTGGTTTCTGTCTATTTTAATTAACTATAAATGTTTTTAGTGGATTTTCAATGGAAGCTTTTTTTTTAACAAAAGTACTGCCATTTTGCATACATCACTGAAGACGTACCAACCAAGAGCGTAATTCTAACATGTATATAAAATTCAAAGGAAATACATGTGATAGAAGTATATAAAAATCAATTATAAGATTTGACCCAGACCAGCAAATAGAATTTCTATCTTAAATAAACGCATTCAAAAAGGAATATTTTAAAAACTCTTTGTTACAGGAAAATTATTATGTAAGTAGAAAGATTTGAACTCAGGATTTTTTCAGTCTATTCATCCTCCACTCTATCTCAAGCAACTGATACATATGACCACACACATAAGAAAACAAAGTACATGATTCCCAATACATGCATTTCATGCAGAGCCAGCACTCCTCAGGTGGGTCAGATCATAATCTCCCACACATATATAACATTGGTGCTAGGTTTTATATTAAGATAGCAATTTCTCAAACTTTAATGGACAGGCTTCAATCTTCCCACCCTTTCAACTTTTCGACCATCCATTTCATTAAAAAAACCAAAGATGGAAAATTATTCATGCAGACATTATATCAATCTAACCCCTCATATTATCGAACATTATGTATCCATATACATTAGTAGACAAGAAATGCACTGAACTTATACTAAAATGTAATCTATGTTCCAAGCAATATGTAATTCTAAGGTGGTATATAATTTGCTTATACTAAATGTTTCTTGTATATGTAATTGCATAGATTTGAACTCAGGATTTTTCAATCTATTCATCTTCCACTTCATCTCAAGCAATTGATACACATGATCACATACATGCAAAAAAGATAAATGATCCCCAATATATGTATTTTATGTATGACCAGTACTCATCAGTTGGGTCAGATCATAATCTCCCACACCTATATACAATCAGTGCTCGGTTTACATTAAGATAGAAATTCCTTAAATTTTAATGGACAAGCTTCAATCTTCTCACTCTTCCAACTATTCAACCATCCATTTCATTCAAAAACTGATGATTGAATGCTCAAAGCTCTTATTGGATTTGATATTGTAGTCATACCCATGTAGAAAATATGTCAATCTAATCCATCATATTATGGGATGATTATAGATCCATATATAGGAAAGGAATGGGTTGAAGATATACTAAGATTTAATCTATTTTCCAAGCAATATGCAAATTCTAAGGCAGTATGTAATTTGCATATACTGAATGTCTCTTATATATGTAAGTTATAATCGCAAACTAATAATAGAAATTAAACACTTTAACAGTAGCAATTTTCTTAACAAATATTACCCTCATTCTTGTTTGTAAAAAAAGTGTCCTGACTTTCATTTATACGCCCATAGCACAAAAACTTCTTAATTAATGTAGTTCTAAAAGCTATGGACATTTTGAAAAGACCAGATTGCATTAATAAATAAAATAAAACAGACAAATTATTTTTTATATGAGTTTTATTGTTAATCAAAAACAATGAAAGACCAGATTGTATTAATAAATAAAATAAAACAGACAAATTATTTTTTATATGAGTTTTATTGTGACCATGATTAAATCCAATTAATCTATCTTCATAATTTGTGATCTAATTTTCATTCCTTATCTACTTTTGATTTTTTGTGATCCTTTCATATGTTTTGTTTTACTCTGATTTTATATATTCTGTTCTGTTCTAGAATTTGTGGTTTAATTAATTTTTTGTTCTTTCTCATACAATTGATATCTATATTTTTGCAGGGGTTATGGAATAACCTCTCTACTAAGTTGAAGATGAAAATCATGTTGCCAAAATGTTGGTACCTTTTAAATATATACATATGCATAATCCTGAGAATTAAAATAGGTTATCTTACATCTTTTACTTATAAAAACTTCATTTCATTATGTTCTAATGTGTAGATATATATACCATATCACCTCAAATGTTAAGAAATTTTCAGCTACACCCTCTGTAACATAAATATTTAGAATCTGCATCTCAGAACAACTAATTGAAAACAGCATCTCTCTTTGAACTATAGGTTGCAAAGATATTAAATATTGAAATGCAAACTAATTCAAACAAAGAGTGTGAAATTACATAAGGAATAATCTTTGAACTGTTCTTAAACAAACGTGTTTACTATAATTTACACAAAGATGAGGCTAAACATTAGTCATTTTTAATCTTTGAAACCTCCCAAACACAGATATCTATGAAAATATTTTCTGCACAAAGTTCTATTTGAAATAAATACTCATATATCAAATCCTCTCAAGGAATAAAAAAATTTCAGCTACGCCCTCTGTGAAATAGTTGAAAAAGGTATTTTTTAATTAGCTCTTTTGAGATGTGGACTCTAAACATTTATTTCACAGAGGGCATGATTTTATATTTGATTATTTAGCATTGGAAATATTTTCATATATATATGCTAAAATGTAAAGTAACATTATATAATAGCAATATCATATATATTAATTTATAATAATAATAATAATAATAATAATTTCTACTTAAGCTTAATCTTAATGCTCTACCCACAACACATTTTCTTAGATTTCGTAGATTCTATACAAATATAGACCCCATGTGTGTGCTATGTCATAGAGAAGAAGAGACATAAGATCATTTTCTTCATTCCTGCAGTGCCCTAGAAACAATACATCACACAATGTTTACCACATACAGAAAGGCTATCATTTCAATTGATGAAATAATAAATAAATTTAAAAAAGGCAACATCCCTGCTATTCGTGCAGCAACATATAGCCTTTATGCCTACTGGTGTACTAAATGCACTTTTGCACTTGCTAATAACCCTCGACACCACCCAGCAACATATTCAATAAAATTAGAACTGTTCAGAAAAAGAGACAACATCCTAGCTCAACCAGATGTGCTTGCAGCCACATGGTCACCCTTGAAACAAAGATCCAGTCTACAAAATATAAAAGTCCAATATGATAGATGATGACATTTTCAACATCAGCATTTTTTTCAACTTCAAAGAGATGCAAGAATAAACTGAGCTAAATAGAAGACCAAATTTAAAAACAAGAAAGAAAGTATGCAGAAATGATAAAGACTTATATACTGAAAGTTGTTGTAATTTGTTTTGCATTTGTAACAAATCAATATAGTACTAGATGTGACTCTGTAACTTTTTAGACTCAATAAAGTTTTTCTTTGAAACATCATCATCATCATCATCATCATCATCATCATAATAATAATAATAATAATAATAATATATAAAAACTTCTTAGGTAAATGCTTTATATCCTCCACTATCCCTGTCTGTGTTTTTGTTGAGATCTCCACATTTTTGAATTTTTAACAATGAAAAAAAATTGTCCTGTTTAGAACTCAAACTCACATCCTTACACTTCACAGAAAAATCCTTACTGAGCCAACTGAAATATTGTTTGTTGAGTAAACTTTTGTTAATACTCTTTTAACTCATACTTAATTAATTAAAAGTAAATATTTTCTACTAATATCTGAATTATTCTTCTGAAATAATTAATATTTCATAAATATTTTGTGATAAAAATTATAAATGTGTTAAAAAACAGAATTAATTAAAAAGCCAATACATAAATATTTTTATATAATAGATGATCACATGATATTTAAATTTAGAATTTATTAGAGGGCATATTTTTTAGTTTCATGTCTTATTATTAAATTATAATTTTTATCAAATATTTTTTGTAGTTTTAACCTTTGTTCAAAATAATATGTAAGTATAACTAAAAAATTAAAAAATAATATATAAAAAAAAAATTTGAATATATTTTTATGTAAATAGCTGATTAATTCACTCTTTGGTTAATTTGCCATTCTTGGAAAATATCAGAGATCTTAAGATTCTAGACTTGTTATAAGGCAATTGGAAATTGCACAAATATTATCATTTCATAAAAGCATTTGAGTGCTTTTTGATTTTTATAATTTATTTGTACCTCAAATACCTTTTTGAAATGACAACATTCCTACACTTTCTAATTGTTTTATAACAAGTCTAAATTCTTAAGATTTCTGATATTTTCTAAGAACAGCAAACTCACCAAGATGTGGATTATTTTGTTGATTACTTTATTTTATACTTTTTAATTAGTTATTCTTGTTTTGTCAAGTATTGGTGGTCGAGAAGTTAGAGACAGTTGCTTTACAGGCAGTTGTCCCGGATTGGCAGGTTCACTTCCCGGCTGATGCTATGACACATGGAAAAAAGCAATATTTTTACATTTTTTTAACTTTCAATTTATATCACATACATCATGGTTTTATTTTTATATAAAATTAATCAGAACTAATAAAAAATTATGATAAACTAATCCAAAGACTTAGAAAAAAATGTAATAATTATACATGTAACAATAATACAATATGTATAAAAAATATATGTTTTTGATATATTGACATGTATATTACATAGGATTTACTTTGAACGTCTAAAGCAATCACCAAATGTTAAGATAGCTATATCTATATTTTCTTATGGATCTGAGACTTGGACACTTAATAAAAGAGCAATACAGAGACTTCAGACCACTCAAAGAAGTATGAAGAGATGCATGTTGGGAGTAACAAGAAGGGATTGAAAACACAATATAAGGGTAAGAGAACAACAGGTGTTACTGACCTCATTGAAAAAATTAAAAGACTGAAGTGGAGTAGGGATGGGCATATTGCTATAAGAGATGGTAGTAGATGGACAATTGAAATCTTAAATTGGATTCCAAGAGATTAATTATTAACACTCATGAAAAGCGCATGCACAATAGCTTGAAAAGGCTGATCTTTAATGTACTACAATTTATAAAGCACAGCGCTATAAAAATAAATACTTATTCCAAGAGATTGTAAAAGACCCAGAAAGAGACCACATGTGAGATGGATGGATGAAATAAGAAAGTGTGCATGGTTGATGTGGAGAAGAGAAGCTAAAGATCGGAGAAGATGGATTGAACTTGGAGAGACCATCCTGCAGTGGATTGATAATGGTTGATGATGATGATGATGATGATGATGATAGTTTCTATCTTTAATACAACAAAAAAATATTTTTAACTGTTTTAAACTGTACAAAATTATTAATTTCATTAAAAATGTAGATTTCATTTTAAACAAAACGGTACGATATTTTTGAAACACCAACATGTTTGAACCCTAGGCTTAATCTTTTTAACGCAGATATAATGCCCCTGGGATTGGCTGTATGTATAGATACAGAAGGAGAAGGAAATTTTTGATTTTTAAAAATATTCAATTATTCTGGTTCTAGTTTGTTTTGTTATTAAAATAAAATCAAAAATTTAAAAGTAAAATAAAAATTTCAAAATATTAAAAGTATAAACAGTATTCTAATATAATGTTTATTACTGTTGGAAATTATTATAATTTTGCGAAATTAAATATGTACTTTTAAATTATATTTCCTTTTTAACTTGTAAATTATAGATTGTTAAATTCATCTTAAGATTCTATAAATCTTTCATTTCTCTTTTTTTGCGTGTCTAGAGTTCTGAAAAAAAAAATGTAGCTTACAATAAAAGGAAGTTTCGTGTTTGCATTTAAAATTGCAACTGTTTCAAAGTTAACTCTTTAATGACTATAAGAACAAAAGAAATATCTGAAATAAATGCACTAAGAGCTTAAACTAATATATCTATGAATCCAAACTAACAACTTTTAACCAGATGCAGTTTGTTTTATAAATAATATATCTATATTTACTTTTATTTAAAGAATGCATTTAACTATTTGTGTCTCTATTCACAAAGAGTAAAGCAAAAAAAAAAAACAATAATATTATCAATACTTGGACGAAATATCTTTTTTTCTGTTCTTACTAGAAAAAGTAAAAAAGGTCATATCTTCTTAACAAATTTAATTATATACGTAAGTAAATAATATATAAAATGATTTTTAATCATCCCGCTACAGGGAAAAGATAGCTTTAGTATTAATGAAAAAACCCCCACAATATTCACTTTGTTAAATTCAATTTAGGAAGAAAGTTGTGAGATTTTTATTCCGTGTTTTAATCTTCATTTAAAAACAGCTAGCTACCCAATGACCAATTGTTAATCGAATGGTAGCCATGGCTGTGCACAGGCCAACTACCTGAAAAAATTATAAGCTTGCTTATAAATCTTCAGCTGTTTGAAAAAATTCCCAAGTTTCATCTGGGTTCAAATCATAGGCATAGCTGTAAAAGCCCTAGCTATTTACATATGCATAATTAGACACAATTTTTATTCTATTTTAAATAAAAGGAATTTAATTAGAATGAAAGATCATAAGCCTATTAAAGTTTAAATAAGTACAAAATATTTATTTTTGATATACATTTATAAAGCACTTTTTAATAACATTGTTAAACCATTCGTGACCTTCCTAGATATATATGCAATACTATTAGCTATTAACTCGTTAATATAAAGTTTTATTGTTTTCCTGAAGGTTTATGATGATGGTTTTTAAATTGTATTTATATATCGGACTATTTCCATTAACTAATATTAAATATAGAATGTCTTCAGAAAAATTTATTTTATTTAAATTTTCAAATTACATTCACCTATTAGGAGTAACACATGAGTTAGTATATTATGCACAATGCTTCAAGAGGTATTATTCTCCTCTCTTCTTCAGGTGTTGCTAGACTAACTAATGACACTACTAGCATGGGAATCGAACCTGGACCCTTAGACTCTTGAATATTAAATTTTAAGGTAATGCTCTAACCAACTGAGCTACCCTGCCAAGACAATAGCCAATAGAAATTTCATATACTTATGTATGAGGTTCCTCCTGATTTCTTCACTTTTTCCTAAGAGCAAATTTGATTGGTGGTTTCCACTCATTATGCAAAGTTAAACTAGGTTGACTTATGGGGTTATTTGTCTTTATCATGTGAGCAGCTTCTTTGAATTTTCTTTTATATGCCTTTTCCTCTTTAATCAATATGATTTTGTATTTTCTCAATTGAATATATGTTGATTAGTACTTAGATGGTATACCACGTTAGATACATCTGTTTTCTCTCTTCTAATCATCAGTTTGTGCTCTTTGCAATCACTTTTCAATGAGTTTACTGGTCTTACCAATTGATTCCATCTTTGAATCCCAACTTCTTACTGGTATAGGAAAAGGCCAGAAATGTCTGAAACAGTTCTGGGATACATATATAACAGCATCACCATCTACCGTTCAATAACTTCTCAATCTTTCTTACCTGGCTCTGAAACAAAGTGAAGAGAATTGTTACTGAGAGCGTATACAGTTAATCTGTATTATGCTCTGTATGAATATAGACTACTTCAATTATAAGCTATCCAAAAAATGTAAACAAATAAAAAAAACATTAAAATTTTGTAATATATGAATTTTTTTCTACAGTACAGGTTTTTTTGTACCTGCACTTCTATATGTAATATATAGGGGATTTGAACTCAGGCTTTCACATGACCCTCAACTACCAATGTTATCTTATACTGCTGATATACTTAGTCACACACATGTCGAAAAGATAAATAATCACCAATATATGTATTATGTGCTAAACCAGCACTCGCAAGTTGGTCCAAATTATCATCTCTACACATATATACAATCAATGCTCAGCTTATATTAAGATAATAAACATCACATGATCACCATCAAGATAGCAAATCTTCATACTTTAATGGACAGGCTTCAAATCAATTTTATAATAAACAGCAACCATTTCTTGATGTTTAAAAAAACACATGAAAATTTACAAATTTAATCAATTTTACAATACGGCATCTGCCATTTTCCCATCTAGGAATGCTATACATGATTGTGGTTATTAATAACATTTAAAAGCACAAATATTTTTTGTTCCTTTTATTAATCTTTAAAAAACTGATGTGACACAGTATTTTCCATAGCAAAATGAAATTTAAGAAAATTCATAAAGCATCTTTCTTAAGTCATAAATGAAAATTATCAATTTGTTAATGGTATAAAAAATATCAAACGTTTTTTCAATTAAATAAGCTCTGTAGGATATTCTTCTTCTTCAATACCTTTCGTCCTCCTATGGAAATGAAACAGCATTCTTATTATTAGGAGATCACAGCCTCTTTAGTCATATTGATGCTTTTAAATTATTTGGGTATGTTCCAATGATTGGAACTTTATTTAAGCAATAGAAACCAATTTGTTAAAATTAGCACTATTTTGAGCAATTCTGAAATAATCAGATATGGAGTTCAGTATTCAGTCCTTGAATCTTTGTTGTTTACTGTTTATAGTAGTGTTTTACTTAACCTTTCTTTTCAATCGAACATTTTTTGTTTTGCATGCCTTGGTTACTTTGGCAGTTTCATATAGTTTACTTGAGAAACTTGCAAATGAGGATTTGCTGAACATTTCACAACGGATGAATAAAAATAGATTACGGTTAAATATTAATAAATGAAAACATATACTGTGTTACCCCCAAAAAAATACCCAGCCAGAAAATAAACCCTAGCACGATTTTTGAGGATGCTTGTAATATAAGCTCTACTCCAAATATAAGCCCTAGGTAAGATTGACAGCCTGAAAGATTGATGGCTTTTGTTTGCCCATTAAAACAAATGGTGGAAGTATTGAATTAGAAAATAATGAATGTACAAATTAATAATATTATTGACATTAATGCTTTAAATAAATAATAATATAAATTATATTATTATTTTTAGTGAGCTATTTTGTATTAATAGCTTTTGGGAACAGTTGCGCTGCACACGCACTCATGCTTGAATGACATTAATGCTTTAAATAAATAATAATATAAATTATATTGTTTTTTTTTTGTATTTTCCTGTTGTCTATTTTCAACAAATGTAATTCTAAACAGGCAAAACTCACTATATGTATTGCTACACACAGCAAGCTAGAGTAATCAATGGATGCTAGTGCCTACTCATCCAATATCCCCAGACTAGTTTCTGGCTTGTGATCTTCATCAGTGAGGAGTCTTGGACCTGAGAGCACTGCATTTAGATCTTAGGGTCTAATGCAACCCTCCAGCAGCCACCTTTTATCTCCATTTAACTACAAAACTATGAGTCTTAAATTGAAAACACCTTAATGTTTTCAATCCAAGCCCATTAGCTTATATTGCCATATGGGTCTGAACCTAGTTCAGCACTGGATGGGGATTTTATGCACAAGCCTTCTGGCATCCATTGATTACTCTAGCTTGCTGTGTGTGGCAATACGTATGAGTTTTTCCTGTTTTAACAACAGTTATACAAGCATAAGAAGTGGTGGCCAGGTGATGTTTATTGCTTAAATGTAATTCTACCTGTATAGAGAAACAATTTATTTATCATATATCAGACAATTTATAATTTCATTTATATATTTTTTTAAACATTTATTTTATTTATATTTAATACTTCAAGTTTAAAATGTTTGGTTTAGTTTTAGAGTTTCAGCATGATGTCTTTTAAATATTCAAGATAAAAGAAAAATTTGTTTGATTTCTTAAACTTTTTTTTTTTTCTGAAAGACTTTATTAAAATAATGAAAGTGAGTTTAATAGTCAAAGTTTAGCTTCAGTTAAATCATCAATCGTTCTTCTAAAGACAAGTTTTTTAAAACAATACCCAAGCAGGTAATTTGAAAAGTGTTTACAATTTGCGTTCTTGGACACAGATGGATGTGGTTAGGTCATATATAAATCATCATAATTCAGTACATCATAAGTTATAATGAGTGTAATGAGTGTATTTAATGAGCATGTGTGAAATACAGAAACATTTCTAAATTTCTGTGCTTGCATTTTTTTTTTTTTGTTTTTGTGTGGACAAACTATTCTTAACTGTAATCATTTTTGTTATCATTCATGTCTAGCAAGTCTTCAATTAACACTTGATTTAATGATAAATTTAAACGAAATAATATTCTCATTGCCAGATAAGATGAGCACAAAAAAAAAAAAAAACACTATTATGATGAGTACAAAAAAGAAATTGTGGGGGTTCCTAGGCTAAAAATTTTACAGCTTTCTATGAAGAGAAGAAGTATTTGAATAAATGTAGATTTGTTTGTACATAAAAAAAAAAATTCATCCCTTGAAAAGAAAACCTGCAGTGTCATTTGGTTCAAAAATTAATATAAGACCCAGTTTTATTTGGAAGGGGGGAACACAGTAGTATACACTGGAAAATGTTCCAGTAAAAGACATTTTAATTACAATAACTTATGAGGATCAACCCATATTGTCAAAAAATTACCAGAACCACAATTTATCTTATCTTGGATTGATTTTGGATATCTACATTGGGATGGACATATTCTTTCTCAAGTGAAATTAAAAACTTTTTTTTTCTTTTATAGAAGAGATATTTTGCATAAATCTGTTCTGTTGAATGTAAACAAACAAATACAGATTATGTTTTGGTATAACATTATGTAGTGGAATTGCAGCATATTATTTGAAATCCTTGCAAACTTCAAAACTTTACATTAAGAATTATTTTGTTTAAATCTATGGGTTTAAAAATATTTGAATTATGTAACTGTGCAGGAGTTGTAACCATCAATCAATTATTTATTTTAAATATTTTATGTTATAATTTGGTTCTAGTAAACTATTAACTGTGCAGCCTTTGGTGGCGCTGTTTCTAGTTAAAAACAGAGCATTATAACATTACCGGTCCGCTAGATTTTTTTTATCTAATAGATCGTATTTTAACATACAGCTGTAATTTTTTTTTTTTAATATTTAATATATTGTTGTTGTTTGTTTTGGACATAATTATTTATTTTTTTTAATTTTTAATATATTGTTGATGTTTGTTTTGGACATAATTATTATTTTTTTTTAATTTTTAATATATTGTTGTTGTTTGTTTTGGACATAATTATTTTTTTTGTTTTCATTTGATAAATTTAAAACTATAAAGGAGACTTTGACCTTTTTCTTGGATCTCAAAAGTACATAATTTTTGACATACGCCTTTATTTGGGGGGGGGGGGGATTTCCATTCTAAATCTACTGTTTCTTTTTTACATACGTCTTTTATTTTTTGGTTTTGGATTCGATACATTTCAAAGTAATAAGGGACAGTTTTAACTTTTTCAATAAAACGTCCAGTATTTTTATTCTTTTTTAACAACAAAAATTAAACTCGGGTTCATTTTTAAAATTTACTTAACGTGCTGTTTATTAATTTAAAACAACAACAACAAAAAACCTCTTTTTGCTTCTAAACGGAACGAATATGTATGTCAAAAGAAGTTTTTTTTTAAAAAAAAAAATCAATCAATCAAGAGATGTCCAACAAACTACGCTGCCCCTTTTTAACACTGTCATTCTGGGTGTTAATTACATGATTTACAGATAAAAATAATCACAAACAATACACAAATTCTTTCCAGAAAATAAATTTATTAACCACATATGACTGAACTAAATCAACTGTAACGAATGGCAGGATGTTTTGGGCTTGAAAAAATGCAACTGCCTCACTGGTAGACATTTTGTTCTTCTTTTTCAACTCTCGTCCGAGTCATGACAGAAACGGTATTTTTCCACAAACAACTCCAATCGTCTGCCATAAAGCTTGAGAAATTTTACCTTTGTCTTTTTTGACCCCCAAAAAAGCCAAAATTAGCCAAAAAAAAAAAATTTGACAAATATCAATAATACGCTGAAAATTACTAGTACGCAAAAATCTTTCAGTTGGGAAATACAGAAAATCATAAACATCAATAAATAAACACTTGAAAAAGAAGACAATGATCACACTCTCATCTTAAATTTTAGCAACGATACAAATTCTGTCAATATGCATAGGAATTCAACCCGCAATGAATCAATGGCAAACTATACGATTATAGTATTGTTAGTAGACGTAGTGTTATTGATACGCAGAAGTAATTGACCGCGTATTATAACCACTACATATGATCTACTCATATATTAATGATCACTCGTTTATTAGCCGTAGGTTCGGCCGTGAAAGCGGTATAATTCTGTGTTTTTACACAGAAACAGCGCCAACACAGGCTGCATAGTGAATAGTTTACTAGTACTTATAATTTTAAAAACAAGGAAAACAACAAAAATGATTCTTATATATTGCTTATAACAACTTCTTTCATATACACTTTAATGCAAAAAAATTTTCTTAATAAAACTCTTTTCTTTCCTGACAGTTTCGACTGTCCAGCAGTCTTCATCGGATCTTTCTCAAACCTCCTCTGCTTTCTAAAAAAAAAAGCAGAGGAGGTTTGAGAAAGCTCCGATGAAGACTGCTGGACAGTCAAACCCATCAGGAAAATAAAAAAGTTTTATTTAAAAAAATTTTTTGCATTAAAGTGTATATGAAAGAAGTTATTATAAGCAATATATATGAATATATGAAGATATGTAAAGAAAGTAAAGGAGAAGAATAAAAAATGATTCTTCAATAATGATGATAATCAGATCATGTGATTTTGATTTGTTATTTAAAAAAAGGTTAATTGAAATGCTATGTGTAGTATGTACTTCTGTATGGTTGTGAAACGTGGTCAATGAATAACAAAATTATGGCCAGATTGGAAGCCTTTGAGATATGAACATAGGTAGAATGGAAAAATCAGGTGAGTAATAAAATAAATGAAGTTTTGAAAAGAGTAAATGAAAAACATAGATTGGTTGAGAAAATCAGAGAGAAAGAAAAACTGAATTCGACATATATTAAGAAGAAATTATAGTTTAATGAAAGATGTTTTGGAGGGAATGGTATATGGAAATAAGTAGAAAAAATGGAAGAGATTGACATTGTTGGATTATATAAGAGATAGGAAGTATTAGTGGAACTGAAGAGCTGAGCAATGGACAGAATGGAATAGGGTGAATTGATGCGGTGACTATTCTCTGGAACTGTCCATACTGTTGATGATATTTTAAAACCCATTTTAGATATCAAAAATGTTGTCTTGGCCCAACATTTTATGATATATTTATGAAAAACATTGGAATTAATGTTAATGACTTACCCAAAAAAAAAAAAATTAGAAATTTAATTATGGACTGGATTTTAATTAATGATAATGAAAAACCTTTTATTTGTAATTAATTCATTATCATCATCATCATCAACCATTATCAATCCACTGCAGGATGAAGGGCTCTCCAAGTTCAATCCATATTTTACTATCATTAGTTTCTCTTCTCCACATCACCCCTTCACACTTACTTATTTCATCCATCCATCTCACATGTGGTCTCTTTCTGGGTCTTTCATATTCTCTTGGAATCCAGTTTAAAATTTCAATTGTCCATCTGTTATCATCTCTTCTAATAATACGTCCAACCCAACTCCACTTCAGTCTTTTAATTTTTTCAATGAGGTCAGTAACACTTGTTTACTCTCTTACCCATATATTGCGTTTTCGATCCCTTCTTGTTACTCCCAACATGCATGTCTCCATACCTCTTTGAGTGGTCTGAAGTCTCTGTATTGCTCTTCTATTAAGTGTCCAAGTCTCAGATCCATAAGTAAGAACTGGCAAAACACATTTATTAAAAACCTTCCTTTTCAAACACATAGGCATATTTCCTTTTAGTATCAAGTTATTTCTACCAAAAGCACTCCAAGTTTAATTCTATGATTAATTTCCTCCATTATGTTTCCATCTGTATTAATAATCTAACCAAGGTATTTGTAACTGTTAACTTCTTTTAACTCATTATAATTAATCTTTATTTTCATATTTTGAGAAAATCTATTAAACATTACTTTAATCTTTTTAACATTTATCTTTAGTCCTACTTTCCTAATTTCATCTGATAACTTCTGTAACATTTCCTGAAGCTCTAAAGCATTATTTTCAAAAACAACTACATCATCTGCAAAATCTAAATGACTTAAATAATCTCCATTTACTTTCACTCCTTTAGCTTCCCATTTTAATCCACAAAATACTTCTTGCAACACTGCTGTAAAACGTTTTGGGGATATGGAGTCACCCTGTCTTACACCCTTTTCATCATTATGTAATATAATTGTTGATGTTGCATTTTTATAAATATTCTTCAAAATATGACAATATCCTGGGTCTACACCTTGATGCTCCAATACTTTAATCACTGAAAAAATGTTTATAGAATCAAATGCCTTTTCATAGTCCACAAATCCTAAGCATAATAATAACTCATATTCATTTGTCCTTTCTATAATTTCTCTCAATACCTGGATATGATCTACTGTACTAAAACCACTTTTAAATCCAGTGTTTTCTATAGTCGAGTTGTAATTATCTTAGTAAAAATTTTGTATAAAACTGATAAAAGACTGATAGGTCTGTAATTTCTAATATCTTCTTCATCACCTTTTTTAAACATTAATATTAATACTGCATTCTTCCAATCACCTGCTACATCTTTATCATTTAGACATTTGGTATATAACTTTGCCAAAAAAATTTCTATTTCTTCACCTGCTTCTTTTAATATATCAATTACAATTCCATCATTACCTGAAGCTTTCCCTTTCTTCATAAATTTAATTGCATGTCTCACTTCCTCATTCAAACTTCTGGGCAATTCGGAAGATATAATATGTATAGGAGGCACTTGTTCTTTAATACTATATAATTCTTGATAGAAGTCTTCTACACATTTTATGATGTCATCTCTCTTTTTAGTAATAATTCCATCTTTTTTTCTTATTGCAGATATAAATTTCCTACCAATACCAAAATGTTGTTTTACACTCTTTAGACTTTTATTCTTTTCTACAGCTTTCCTTGATAGTTCACAATTATACTTTCTTATATCATTTTCAACTCTTTTCCACACATTTTACAAAAATTCGAGATATTCAATCTTATTTAATGCATCATTGTTCTATATCCTCATATTCCTTTTTTTCTTCATAAATTCTCTAGTCTCAGTAGAAATTTTATTGGTCAATTGCTGCTTTTTTCTACCAGCTATCTTTGCTGCAGTTTTTAAAAGTGTATCAGTTATTTTCCTATTAATGTCATTCAAATCTGAATCATATTCAAAATCTACTAATACTTGAAACCGATTTGTAAGTTCTAATTTAAATTCATTAGAATGTTTCTGAAGATTAGGAATATCAACTGTAAATATTGTTTTTCTTAATAATTTTTGTCTCTCTAGTTTTGCATTAACATGTATCTTACATCTTACTAATCGATGATCACTCTGTGTTAAATTTATTAAAAACATTACAATCTTAAAATATGTATTTTCTGTTAGTCAAAATATAATCCAATTCTGCTGTAGCTTCATTTGGATGCTTCCATGTCCATTTCCTTTTAACATTTTTTTCAAAAAAAGAATTCATAATATAAAGTTTTTCTTTTTCTGCAAACTCCACAAGTCTATGACCTCTCTCATTTCTATTACCATAACCAAAATTATCTACAACATTTTCATCTTTCATTTGTTTATCAATTCTAGCATTAAAGTCTCCCATAACAATTTTAAAATGTTGTTTACTCTGATCAAAAGCCTTTTGTACATCCATATAAAAATCTTCTATAACTTCATCACTATGAGAACTTGTTGGGGCATAAACCTGAATTATCTGCATTTGGTATCTGCTATTAAGTTGTAAAACTAATCTTGCCACTCTGTCTGATACACCATCAATCTCCACAATGTTATTCTTCCATTTTTTATTTATAATGAATCCTACTCCACTTGTATTTCCAATATTTGTGCCTTTATAGTAGAGTATATGTCCACTTTTTAAATCAATTGTTTATTCATCTTTTCTTCTAACTTCACAAAGTCCAATAATGTCCCATTTAATATAAGACAGTTCTTCTT
Source organism: Epiperipatus broadwayi (assembly GCA_028023455.1). Taxonomy (NCBI): domain Eukaryota; kingdom Metazoa; phylum Onychophora; class Udeonychophora; order Euonychophora; family Peripatidae; genus Epiperipatus; species Epiperipatus broadwayi. The sequence goes on from JAQFVV010000006.1 coordinate 12,985,064, forward strand.
CTAACTCTTGCAATCTTCCTTCACTTGAAAGTGATCTGCAGTTGTAAGTACCTAAATAAAAAGTAGTCATCAAATGGCAGCCTGGGTCCATAATCAGGGGATTCTTAGCACCCTCCACCTTCAGCCACCAACCACTACCTTGGTTGGTGACTTTACAGCCTCCTGGGAATAAGAGCCATGATTTATTTTTGTCTGTCATGATTTATATGTTGAAAAAATATTCTTAAACTCGGAGGTAAAAAGCCAATAAACTCGGCTAATGCGTGTTGGTGAGCAGTCCATCCATGTTCATATACTATATGAATAATCACATAGTAATAACAACTGCAATGACAAGAATGTATGGAGAGACATTAGGAATTTTCCCTGCTCGGTTCCTTTAAGGCCTCCAAGAGGAATCAACGGGTCTCCTTTCAGTTAATAGCAAACTCCTTTCTGCAGCCTTGTAATTAATTATTTTATATTATATTAATATTTTATGATTTAAATTTCACATGTATATTTGTTAGGTATGAACTCCTGATAATGAACCATTCAATTATTAAATTCTTTGAGTTCCCAGCATGCTGTGCTGTAGTGGCAGAATGGCAGATTGTGGAGTTCAAGATACAATGATTTCATCCCAACTCCATCACTTCTGATGCTTAAACTTCTTATGGGTTCCTGAATCACAAAACCATTCAATTACTATAGTCTTCCTGAATTCCCAGCATGCATTGATGCAGTAGGAGAGTGGAAGACCCTGAATGTCCATGGATCACATTCCAGTCCTGTCACTTATGCTGCTTAAATTTCTTATGAAGTGAAGTTCCCAGCATGCTTTGCTGCAGTGGTAGAGTGGCTACTCAAAGCTCAAGGCCCATTGATCACAGCCATTACTCCTGATGCCTGAACTTCTTACAAAATAAACCATTCAATTACTGTATTCCTTTTGAGTTCCCAGCATGCTTTGTTGCAGTGGCAGAATGGCAGGTTCTGGAACTCATGGCTCATGGATCACAGCCCAGCTATGACATTTCTGATGCTTGAATTTTTTATGAACTCCTGAATAATAAATCATTCAATTATTTTAATCTTTGGATTCCCAGGGTGCTTTTCTGCAGGGGTAGAATGGCAGGTTCTGAAACTCAAATTCCATGGATCATAGCCCAACTCTGACACATCTGATCTTTGAACTTTTTATGAACCTTTAAATAATATACCATTCAATTACCATATTCTTTTTTTAAATTCCCAGAATGCTTTGCTGCAGTGGTGTGGGAGCTCTGAAGCCCAAAGTCCATGGATCACAGCCTAGTCACTTCTGATGCCTGAATTTCTTATGAACTGTTGAATAATAAACCATTTGATTATTATATTCTTCTGCGTTCCTAGCATGCTTTGCTGCAGTGATAAGATGATGGTCTCTGAAGTTCAAGTTTCACAAATTGTAGCCTAAGCCCTGTCATTATAATTCCAACGTTTTTGAATTCCTGAGCATTAAAGCCGTAAGATTATTTGTTTTTATATAACAAATATATAAATACATCATTTATCTTCTCAAATTTTAATAATATTAGCTAGAATCATGATATTTACAAAAAATGATACCGTATTCTTTTTTAATAATCAGAAATCTAGATTTTGAAATTGCTTATAATTAATACAAATATTAAATCTTTCTGTTTTTATGATTTGTCACAAGGGGAGCTGCTGTGCACTTTTATCTTGCTTGAAGTTTCATTGTGACCATTTTACTGTATACATAATTTTTCCATGCAAACTTCTATATTTTAATTTTAGATTACATCTAACAAAACCAAAAATTAGGCAAAATAAGCATACCTGTGTAATGAATTTAGAGGGTAATGAATAAGGTACATCAGATACAAAAAAAAACATTAATTGTATATAAGACAAATGAATTTTAAAAAGTAAGTAATTATCTTTTATATCATCTTTTTCTTCAAAGTGATAATTATTTTAATAAATAAATTATATTTTTAAATATTTTTATTTTTAAATGCTCATATAATTTGAGCTGGGAAGTGCGCAATTATATTTTTTCTAAAGTTAGAATGAAAATATAGCAAAAAAAGAGAGGTTTTTTTTTTTAAAAAAACAACAACAAATGTATAACAACAAATATAAAAATGCTGAATAACTAATTCATAAATAAAACAATATATATAAGCTTACAAACTTCCAAAAGGAAGTGGACAAGTTAAGATAATATTTCTCAGGAGCAAACTTTATTTATTTTTCTCAAGTGCTGCCATCTACTATTAGCCTAAATAATCAATAGGCTAGATGGTAGCAATTATTAAATTCCTATTTTGTGCTGTGGTAGTCTTATCCACAGTCTGGTTTCTGGTTTATGATCTTCATCAATGAAAATTGTAAACTAGCATCTAATGATCACAATTATTAAATTTCTATCTTGTGCTGTGGTAGTCTTATCCACAGTCTGGTTTCTGGTTTATGATCTTCATCAATGAAAATAGTAAACTAGCATCTAATGATCACAAATCATTCTATCCTAATTCAGCTTCCAGTTAGCTGACATTTTTTATTCTCTTTCTTTTGCTATCAAGCTATCAGCCTAAAATTCAAAATAGTATTGTGATCCAAGTCATAATATTTGCATTATCATATAGCTCAGACTCTAGTTCAATATCTTGTGGAATCACATGGCCTGTTTAGAATTAGAGGCTGATAACTTAATAGTAGAAGGACAAGTAAAAAGTGGTTTGGGGGTAAAAAGTACATTGTATATCTAAAAGATCTAGGCGTACTGAATTATAGAAGGGCAAGTAAAATGTGGTTTTGGGATAAAAGATACATTGTATATCTGAAAGATCTAGGTGTACTGAATTAAGTTCTAAAGCCTATCACTAATAGAGGTTCTGTAAGAAAGAAAATAGCCTGAGAATACGAATACAATAGCACTTGGATAGGGATCATTAAAAAGCACAATTTTCTGGTGATTTACTGATTACTCAAGATTACAATAGATGGTAGCAATAGAATAAATCAAGTAGATTATTCCTAAAAAATATGTGAAAGTTCATGTAAGCACAGGAAATGATGGTGATTATGATAATTTTAATAGTTTCATATCAATCCTGCCCATAGAATTATAATGACTGTGGTTTCCAAACCATAATGCATAGATACTGAACTGGGTTCAGATCTATTTGACTACACAAATGAATGAACTTGGATTGAAAATATTATGGTGTTTTCATCTTGGGCTTATAACTTTATAGTTAAATAAGTAGGTAAAGGGTAACAGCTGGATAAGTGCATTACATACTAAGAGTCATTTCAGATTCAAGTCTTTTCACTGATGAAAGTCACAAGATAGAAACTTGTCTGGGCATATCGAATAAGTAGGCACTAGTTAAGGATTTATGCACAAATCTTCTTGCAGCCATTGATTACTAAGACTTGCACTGGATGGCACTACTGTACAGCAAGTGATATCAGACAGTAATGCCAATGAAATTCCTAGGTTACTTGCCAGCTATTGGCTTTTATTAGTGAAATGAAATGAATTAATTGCTCATTCACATCTCATGCAATGACATTTTTTTTAATCTCTTGCAGCTTTGGAGTAAAATGGTAATGGATCCTCAGATGTCATTAAGATATGGATAAGACTATGCTCTGCAACAAAACTTCTTTGGAGAAAAATTAATCTATTGTGGTGTATGAACTGTTTATAATTAATGATTCATATCTTCTAAAATTATCAAGAGAAACTTGCATTTAGTGTTACAAATATACTACATCCACTTGCCATTCCTGAAGTGAAATGATGCTTATAATGCTCTTAAAATAACTACCACATCTAATCACTTCATTTTTAGAGATGGATTTACTAGATTTGTGGGTTAGTGACTGATTCACTAAGCCTGAAAAAAACTGCATCTCATTTAATGATTGAAGACTTGTGTCCATGTTGATAAATGAAGATATTGTGGTTATGTACCGGAAAGCCTTCCCTATATTCTATGCTACTGCAAACCACATGTATCCACTTATGTCTTTTGTCAGGTGACATGTGGATTACATGTTATAAGCCATCCTCAAAGCAGTCCTTGAGTTTGGTGCCCAATTTGACCAAATTCTTATACATCCTAATGAGCCTCACTATTTCTTTGGAAACAATCTAATAGAATAAAATTCATGTCTAGATATACTTCTCAAAATATGGAATTGGAACACATAAACATAAATCATTCAGACCAGTCTTTATTCTAATCAACAGAAATATTGATGAAAAAGATTTATCAACCAGATAGACGGATTGAAATGCTGAATGTAAACTAGAAAAGCCATATATGAATGTTTTATGTAATTGCAGCCAGAAGACATAATAGTGGCTTTAGGAAATCCTTTAATTCTCCTTAGTATCCTTAAATTTCATATTAATAGTTATTAACTATGCAGTTAATGGTTTGTGTTTTTTCACAACTAAATAGGTCAGACATCATTTCAATTTTTTGAGTCAGACAAATACAGAAACAATGCATAAATATGAATTTTCTGATACTACTCCAATAACATCTAAGAAAATCAAACTGTGGACTGAAATCTTGAATCTAAAAAAAAGAAGTTTATTTGAAATATTATAAGAGGTCTGTTTCTTACATCATCATATGATCATCATTCTTATGTTTACACAAGCTGGTTTTCATAGAGGCAAAACTCTCCATACAGTAGTGCCACTCAGTACAAGCCAGAGTAATCAATGGATGCAGCAAGATTTGTGCATAAAATTCCTATCAAGTGCCTATGCATCCAATATCCTGACTAGTTTCTAGCTTGCTGCTTTCATATGAGGAGACTTAGATCTGAGAGCACTGCACTTAGATCTTAGGATCTAATTCAATCTTCCAGCAAGTCACTTTTTTACTTTTTAGATAACTATAATCTGAACTCAGTTCAGCATCGAATCATAGACATCATTCTTATATTTAAACAAGCTGTTTTCATAGAGGCAAAATTCTCCATGCAGTAGTGCCACTCAGTGCAAGCCAGAGTAATCAATGAATGCAGGAAGGCTTATACATAAAATTCCTATCTATTGCCTACTCTTCTAATATCCCCAGATTAGTTTCTAGCTTTTTGATTTCATCATTCAGAAGTCTTGGATCTGAGAGCACTGCACCTAGATTTTAGGATTTAATGCAATCCTTCAGCAGCCACTTCTTTTATTTTTTTTTTTGCTAACTATAAAGCTTTGAATCCAAAATGAAAATACAATAAGGTTTTCAAGCTAAGCTCATCAGCTTGTATAGTTGTATAGATTTGAACTCAGTTGAGCATCTATACTAAAGAACCATAGACATCATTCTTATGTTTAAACAAGCTGTTTTCATAGAAGCAAAACTCCCCATACAGTAGTGCCACTCAGTGCAAGCCAGATTAATCAATGGATGCAGGAAGGCTTGTGCACAAAGTTCCTATCTAATGCCTACTCTTCCAATATCCACAGACTAGTTTCTAGCTTTTGGCTTTCATCAGTGATGAGCTTTGAATCTGAGAGTACTGCATCTAGATATTAAGATCCAATGGAACCCTCCAGCAGCGACCTTTTTCTTTTTAGCTAACTATAAAACTTTGAGTCCAAAATGAAAATACAATAATGTTTTCAAGCTAAGCACATCAGCTTTTATGTATAAATCTGGACTCAGTTCAGTATCCATACTAATAAACCATAAACACCAAAATGTTTGGATGCTGAACTGAGTTCAGATCTATACAACAATACAAGCTGTTAAACACCCTTTTACTGACCATACAACAATACAAGCTGTTAAACACCCTTTTACTGACCAAAATTGGTTTGTTATTTGGGTTGTCTATGAATCATTTAGCTATATATAAAAAAAAGATTAAAAGTTTCTTAAAAAATAATTTCATTTGTTCTAGATTCCAACCACTCATCGCTCGTGTAGAAGGTAATTACACTATCTCTATACCATAGGCATTTCCCTAACTTATTATATTGTTTTCTTTTTCGAGCAATATTCATATATTGAATAATTAAATATATATACACCATTATTTTTAATTGTATTTCTAAAGCTGGTTTTTTTTTTCCCCCGATAAATTTATTAATTAAATACAAATAATAAAAAGACTTACAAGATATAATTAAATGAGCAATTTTTCATGCTATTTTAATGAAGTCTTTTTTAGAACAAGAGAGTATTTACTGTATCATGTATAATTTAATTATAAAACTGGATGTCTTTCAACATTTTTAATCAGTCGATACACCGAATAATATTTCCCTATTAATTTTGATTATGCATGGACATTTAATATTCATAACAATGAGAATTAAATTAAATGCGACATAATAAACATCCTTCAAGCTCTGAATAAATTATATACATATTTACACATTCATTTACTATACGTATATAAATTTATTTAAAGACCTCACTATGCAGAAATAGTATATTCATTTTCTTATGACCTGGGTTCAAATGCGGGCCAAATTAGTGTTTTTCTAGAGTTTTTTTATCTCAGCTACTACGCTCATGGCCAACCCATTACCATGTCTACGATCTATAACTGTGTTCGAATCTGGGCTGAATTAATTTTTCTAGAGGCTTTTTTTTTTTCATGTAATGTGCTCATGGCCAACCCAATGCCATGTCTATGACCTGCTAGGCCAAATCAATTTTTTTCTAGAAGCCTTTTTGTTCAGTTAACTTGCTCATTGCCAATCCATTGCATGTTTCAGACCTGGGTTCGAACCTAGGCTGAACTGAATTCGAATTTGGGCCCAATTAAAGATTGTTTAGATACTTTTTTTCAGCTAGTTATCTTATTCTATCAAATCAAGAATAAAAAAATGTCCCGCGGCTTTTCATCCAGCAATTGGGAAGTCTATTGAGTATTGCATTTGACAACTTTACTTTCTTGGGGGAGGAGGGGGTGATATGAGAAAAGCATCTGCCCCTCAGTGGCTATTTATTTTAAAAACTGTTTAAAGTTGTATATACATAGAGAGAGATTGTCACATGCAATGTGCCATATGTATAAAATAATACGCTTCAAAAGATCAACGGTAGTGACTTTACTTGTCAAACAGCTGACCTGGATTTGAATCCAACCTAAGTAAAATTTCTAATAGACTTGGGATTCTTCTTTCAATGAGCTGATCTAAGTTGGTTGATGAATAGGTTTCTAGTTATTCATCACTATAAAGCAGAAAAGAATCAAAACAGTCAAATCTTCCCTTGATGGGCTTAATGATTAATGTTTCTTTTTCACTGTTTTTCCGCTAGACGTCACTGAAGAGGTCTTAGCGCTGGAGATAGTTTCTTAAAGCTGTGCTATCCCTCATATAAATAATGTGGCATAACTTTAGAAAAACTAGTAGTAGAGCCATTGGCACATTCATCTGCCATGGTCATAATCTGGAATTTGATCCCAGATGAGATAAACATTTTTTTCAGGCGGTTGATCCATAGAAAATTCGGCTAGTTATCTAATTACTGGATAGTTGCTACAAAAAAATAAAATAAAGAAAGTGTTATTTGGTCTTATATGAGTTTTAAGGATTAAATTACAATAATCCCTCTTTATAATAGGCCTTAATAATTGGGGCATACTATGAACTTTTTTCAAATTATTTGGCACACCTAGTGAATTATGGTTTTTCTTTCATAGTTCCTCTGTAAGATGCTAATGGAGAGATCTTTGCATGAATTACCTAATCATTAATTCATGCATCTTAACGAGAAAAAAAAAAAATTGTTATGGTAGTTATAAATACGATCTCAAAGAAGGTAAAAACAAGGTCAAAATTATTAATGGTAATAAACAAATATTACTGTTTCATATTACCAATTGATTAATGATCTTAGCCTGCCTTCAAATAGAAGACATATAGATATACATTTCTACATATAAAAAGTCAAGTGAATCTGCTTTTTATCACACATTCACATAGCAGATGAGTATAGACAAACGTTTTCAACACTGAGATTAATAGATCACTTCAATTCAAGCCTGTCCATTAAAGTATGAAGATTGGCTATCTTAATATAAAGCTGAGAACTGGTTGTATTTATGTGTGGAGATAGTGATCTGGACCAACTGATGATTGCTGACATGGAGAGTTGAGGGTCATGTGAAAGTCTGAGTTCGAATCCCTTATATATTACATTATATATATAGAGGTGTGTGTAAGTCTGTACAGTGTACTAAATTTCATTGAAACATAGTGCCTTAAAGGTCTGCCCATCCCTCGCATATGTATGAAAATGGATTATTCTCCAGTACATGAGGGGTCAGAATCACTAATGATAACATGGGTAGGGTAACAATCTTGGCTCTAACATGGGCTTTGAATGTTCCATCATCAGATTTTCAATGAAATAGATGTCCAAAGAGTTGTGGGTTGGAGTAGTTTGAAGCCTGCCCATTAAAGTATGAAGATTGGCTATCTTAATATAAAGCTGAGCACTTATTGTATATATGTGTGGAGATAGTATTCTGGACCAATTGATGATTGCTGGTTTAGCATGAAATATGGATATTGGTTATTATTTATCTTTTCAACATGTGTGTGATCAGATGGGTCAGCAATATAAGATGGCATGAAGAGTTGAGGTCATGTGAAAGTCTGAGTTTGAATCCTGTATATTACATTGTATATGGGCAGGTGTGTGTAAGCCTGCACAGTGTATTAAAATATGATATTGTAAAAATATAATATGACTCTTTTCTTGTTGAATAATTTCCAGAAAACATTGCATTGACGATTGAGTTTAATATTGTCAGTCATATACAACATCTTAAATATAAATTAAAAGATGTTAGTAATCTGGCAAAGCTCTGGATTAGAAATAAGTAAGACATTAATCACACACTACTTGTGGACTGTCAAGAAATTTTAAAGTGATGGCCTGAATTAAGAAAAAAGTAATGGTAACTATAGGTACATTGTGCCAGCTTAGATAGCTATATATAAAAAAAAAATTCACACACACACACATGGCAACTACAGGTAAGAATCGGTTTTTCACAATACAGGTTGCTGTGTGTAGTAGACTACTTGCCAATGAATGATTCAGATGACTAGAAATGTATGGGGATGCCTTAAAACAGGAAAAACTCTCCATACAGTAGTGGAAGCTAGAGTAATCAATGGTTGCCAAAAGGCTTGTGCATAAAATCCCTATCTAGTGCCTACTCATCCAACATCCCCAGACTAGTTTCTAGCTTATGGCTTTCATCAGTGTGAGCACTGCACCTTCTGGCATCCATTGATTACTCTGGCTTGCACTGAGTGGCACAACTGTAAGGAGAGTTTTGCCTGTTTTAATAACAGTTATGAGCAAGTGTAAAAAATTGTGATCACGTGATGTTTATAGGAATGCTTACATTAATTACAAATTCATTAGCTTGCATGTGGTCACTGCATTATACAAAAATGCATCTGGAAGTATTGAATACATTCGATCACAAAGCTAATAACTGTTTTTTGTTTGTTTCATCGACAAGGAGATTTCATTAATTTATCATGGCAAATTAGTATTTCATCATATTTTAAAAGAAAAGTGTAATATCTGAAACAACTGTAAAGTAATGGAAAACATTACAATTTTAATAAAAAATGGAAACAGTTTTGCTTCACAATGACGAGTGCATAATGTGTTATATATAAAATAGAAATTCATATAACATTACAATACTAACCAAACACAAAATTTTACTAAAATTCGTCCACAATGATGGTTTCGTCTATTAACAAATAGTCTTTGTCAAATAAAATTCAACTAAATATATCACATTAGATATACAAACGAAAATAGCCTTCCCATCATTCACTTCAAAAAACAGTTTTCTTCAACATCAAAGAATGTCATCATAAGATTAATGTCCTCAGATTCAAAAAATTTTATCAACTAACTTTCTTTTACTCTTCTTTTCAATTCACTTTTTTCATATTAACCTCTGCATTGTCAAATAATATTTTATGACCTGTATTCATTTCATGAATATTCATTTCATGAATATACAAAGCTGAGTTGTGATACCTATTTTTAATTCTACTCTTATAACCTTTAACCTTTTCATTAAAACTTAATTTACTTTGATCTGCAAAAATTTTATGACAACTGCAAGGAATCTTATAAAATACCCTAGGAATAGATTTGCAAAAAATTAATTGTTTTGAACTACTTCTTTAAAAATGAAGGCTCTGACCTTCAAAAGCACTCAGTATTATAGAATTATTATTTGTGGATATGGTAATTGTTTATTAGTGTTTGTAAATACAGACACATTATTTATTTATCTTATCATGTATGTGTGTATATATTAACACATAATATATAATTTTACATATATATAAACTAACACACAGTTGTATGTTAACTATTTAGTAATGAATTTAAACTCAGGTCTTTCTTTTCAGGCCACTTTCATACCACCCAATAAAAAAACTATTCTTATAAATCAGTTTACTAATTGATGATGTATATGTCAAAGAAATAAATTATTTATTCTCATTAACAGTTAAATCTTTATTATTAACAGATTTATAGATATTTTTATTAAATATAATATTCCTAATAAATTCATGATTATGTTTTAACTCAATATAGTCAGAAGAAAATTGACTCCTCTGAATATAACTATTACTTTTAAAATTGTTAAGCCTTCTATTCCTATAACAGAAAGTCAATAAAAAAGAGTTTCTTATGAGTAAAAGGTTGATAACTATCAGGCTTTATCATATTTCTCTGTTTTTTTCTTTAATGAAATGTTTACAAAATAAAACATTAGCAACTTTATCAACACTTAAATCTAAAAATGTTAACAATTTCAAATGTACCCCTCCCCCCTCCAATAATAAATTTAATATTGGAGTCAAAAGTATTCAATTTATCAAAAAATCCTGAATTTAAATTTATTACTAAATAGTTCAAAACAGTCAATTGATTACAAATCTATGCCTGGTCTTGTTTTCCTTATCTGTATATTTATCTCTAATTTAATCAACAACTGAGTCTTTTAATTAATTAATTAATGGCAATAATGTTACAAAAAAAGTAAAATGATCGAATAAATACAAGATTAAAAACAAAATTTTCAGAATTTCAGTAACCTTGATAAAAAAAAAAAAAACCCTTTACTCTTTAAAAAAATCGCACAGAAGAGAAGTCATCATCATCATCATCAACCATTATCAATCAATCCACTGCAGGATGAAGGTCTCTCCAAGTTCAATCCATCTTTTCCAATCTTTAGCTTCTCTTCTCCACATCACTCCTGCACACGTCCTTATTTCATCCATCCATCTCACATGTGGTCTCTTTCTGGGTCTTTTACAATCTCTTGGAAGCCAGTTTAAAATGTCAATTGTCCATCTATTATCATCTCTTTAGTAATATGTCCAGCTCAACTCCACTTCAGTCTTTTAATTTTTTCAATGAGGTCACTAACACCTGTTTAGAGAAGTAAAAGTTTCTAAATACTTTTACCCTATATATTTTAATTAATTCTACCCTTATAAAATAAATAAATGTAATTTTCTCCTTTTTTAATTTTATATACAAAATAAAATATAAACGTTTTTCTTTGTGCCAAAAAAGTATAAAAAGAAAATTCTTACTGTTAAATTTAATTACATCCATGAATAAAATATAATTACATTTTGAATTACCAGCATCAAATTAACTCAACCCATATCTTTGACACCATCCACTTTAGATAAATATAGTAATGACTCTTATTAATCATTTACTAAACTAGAGATTATCTCTAGCACAGATATAAACTTTAAAACTCAATTAAAGATTAATATATCTGAATTTTTAAAATTAAACACACAAACACGTGGAGTTATTTACATTTCTTTTTCCCTCATGTAATCTCTTTATAAATATATTAAATAACCTCAATATTATTGCATATTCTTTTAAATTCATATAAATAGAGATACAATAAAAGACAAATGACTCACAAGATGCATTTTGGTCAAGCGCTGGTGGCTGAGTGGTTAGCACAGCAGCCTTACAAGCAGTTGTCCCGAGTTCACTTCCTGGCCGATGCTTTGACACATGAAATGCATTTTGTGCTCAACCAGCACTCATTAGTTGATCTAGGCCACTATCACTCACATATATTTTTATTGGATGAAAAATATTTATCTATATAAGATATATACACCATATGTGTGGATATATGAAGGATATAGACATAATATATTTCTGCATCTATTTGTTTCATTTTTTTAAGATTTCTGTTCAGTTTTGTTTAGGGAAAACATCTGTATTTATATTCCACTAACACATCTATATTTATGAGGTTAGTTTATGAGGCTAGCGGATACAAACTTGTGATGGGGTTCAATCATCCCCATCATAATATATAAGCTATTGAATATGTCAATGGGTGTGATATAATATAAAAATAACTTTATTCACAATTGAGATTTATGTCATTAATGTCGACTTCTTATTTTTATTCATCATCATCAACCATTATCAATCCACTGCAGGATGAAGGTCTCTCCAAGTTTAATCCATCTTTTCCGATCTTTAGCTTCTCTTCTCCACGTCACCCCTGCACACTTTCTTATTTCATCCATCCATCTCACACGTGGTCTCTTTCTGGGTCTTTTACAATCTCTTGGAATCCAGTTTAAAATTTCAATTGTCCATCTATTATCATCTCTTCTAGCAATATGTCCAGCCCAACTCCACTTCAGTCTTTTAATTTTTTCAATAAGGTCAGTAACACCGCTCTCTTACCCATACATTGCGTTTTCAATCTCTTCTTGTTACTATATCAAAAAGACGATCATATGTTAATTCCCATATATTACAGCTAAGAGCAATATATTTATTAGTGACAAAAGAATCATATGATTACATATTACTTCCTAATGATTGCTTTGAGATCAAAAAATATAAAAATGATATATGAAATATGAAAATTTGTCTATAGATCATTTGACGAGTTCTAAACCAAACTAAATCTTCCTTTCTCTCAAATCATGGCATATTGATCTGCTTCTCACACCTTGTTAGGGGACTGTTCTCACTCTGATTCCTTTCTATCCTGTTTTAATAAAAATTGATTTGCTAATTCCACAGCCCTATTTCACATTTTTGTTATATAGTTACTAAAAAAAAATTGTAAAATTTCTACCTCATTTATTTGTTTACTTTAAATGGTATAAGATATAGATTCAAAAATAAATACATACGACATGTATACTAAGAAATGCAAATTTAAAGAGGTCTGGCACATTGCCAACAATATACATGCAATCAAGAAGAATCATGTGTCCCCCTATGAAAACATGGTTCATTTAAATCAATTCATTTACATCTTATAATCAAATTTTATGTAAATCATCACTTTTGTTATTCTTCTGTAAACCTTGCAATCCTCTTGAATAACTATAGCTATGAGTAGGACTACCAGTTAGTCAAAAGCATGCTCATCATATTATGTTGATATATTTAGCATTTTTATTTTTTAACTATTTTGCACATTTGTGTTGTGATTGTACTATCATACTTGACATTTTAGGCCATGTGATGGCGCTGTAATCGCTACTTTTCTATATTATTTTAAAGCATATGCATATCTTATGTTATGGTGTGTGATGGGCTGCAGCAGTTCTTTCTAAGAAGCTTCCATTTTAATGTATTATTTTTTTAAAAAATCCAAGAGATGTCAGCATTATATGGATCTTTGCAGACCTTTGTTTGTGATTGCCAGTACCTTCCATTGCTATGGTAAAGCAGTGAAGGAGGTGGTTGGAACAAGATTTGTGATTGGCTAATGCTTTAGATTGTTTTACCCTGGACCTAAATAAGCTCAAAAATGTAATTTTCAGTAATTGCTAATGATTATGACACAATATTTTTGTAAAAGACATTATTAAATCAAAAATGATATCACTAGTAGGGGATTGTCTTTGAAAACATTTTAGTTTTAAAAAGACAGCACTTAGAAAGTATGTTATGAGAGAGTGGAAGCCACCATTACTGACTCTAAAAAAAATGCTTTTGTAAAGATGATAAGTAAAATATTTTAATAACACTAAATAATTTATTAACTTTTAAATTTTTTTTTATTTCTTTGGTGATAACTAATTGAGAATATATCTTTTTTTTTAATATAAAATTCTAATATCTAATATTTCACTAATCTATCTTTTTCAATATATAACGTGAAACCAATAGACATGTGATCTTTATTTTTGGTAAGAACATCATTTAGATATTTATTTTCATGATTTTAAAATATAAAATTTTAATATTTGAAATTTTAATAATTTAAAAGGCTTAAATAAAAAAAATTTAAATAGAATTACAACATCTGCAATCCAAATCCTTATTCTATTTTTACCTTTTCCCCCTACTGTCTAAAATTGTTGTCTTTGCACTAAATACAATAAGTTCCTTTTGGTATTATCATACATCCTTTCATACTCTATCAAATTTAATTATTATATGCATACTATTTGGAATCTAAGATGCTTTTTCCCAAAAATTTTAGACCTGTAAAAAAGGGTGTGCCTTGAATTTGAACCTAATATTTTTAACAACTTATTTCTGCAGATTTTTTGCTTTACACTATATATGCACATAGTATTACAATCACGATCATTAATATTCCTTATCAGAATAGCATGTTAAATCTTTTATAATCAAAAGAAAAAAAACATTTACCATTAAATGTCAATATTTTGGGATCAATTTCATAAACAGCTTAAACTCTTTCTCAAACAGCTACTTTTAATGTTATTTCGCCAATTTTACCATTATTTTACAAGAAAACTGTACTAAATAAAATACTTTTTCTACAATTACTAAATAAAGTCAACACTGAGATATACCTTTCCTCTGATTGGTTGTTTCTATCTTTGTAGACAAGATAAGTTATCTGTCAACAATTTTGTCAGTTACAACATCTTCATTTTGATTTTCAAAGTGAAAATATATGTTTTAGAATGTTTCAGTGTTATTTTGCCAATTTTACCATTATTTTATCAAGAAATCTGTATTGAATAACCTTCAGAATTTTTTACAACTAATAAATCAATACATCAAATGAGACAAGAACCTGCTTTTGCTTTGATTGGTTATTTCTTGTTCTCTACACAAGAAAGTGCCTCTCAGAAATTTTGACAGTTCCAATATCTTCATTTAGATTTCAAAGTGAAAATATGTTTAGAATCTTTTTACACATTTATAATTTTTTTCAAGAAATATTTATAAAAATATAAATTATTTTAGATGACTTTTTTTAGATTTTAATAAAAATATTTACTTTTACATGAAAGCAAATTGAGAAAGAAATCAATGATATATGGCTGCAATTTGTAATTGGATGACAAAAATTAGTTTTATGTTGATTGCTATACATTATTTTGCCAATTATAAAAAAAAAATATTTTTAAAAAAACTTTCATTTACTTTAATAATCTGACAAATTATTAATTTGCATTTTACAAAAGGTAAATTAAAATACAGAATTGACATTTAATATGCCAATTCTGTATTTTAATTTTTTTTTCCTTTGGATAAAAAACCATTCCAGTATTTACACTAATAAAACAATATATATATAATTTTGAGTGAATTTTGCAGTCTTGGAAAGATATAGCTAAAGAAATTATCAAAAAAAATCTTTCTTAAAATGTTGCTTTGCTAACGATGGCCTGAAGATGATGTACCTGGTGGAATAGTGAAGATGAATTCAAGTTCTGAAAATGAAGATGTAGAAAGTGAAAGTATGTCTGAAGAAGATTTGTAATAAATTAGGTGAGCTTATTGTATTTATATTAGTTTATATTTAAGTAAATAAAAATGTTTTTTATTTTCTGATAAAAATCATTTAAAATTTTTTTCCCTAAATTTTCCACGCTTAAAATCCTACAGCATCTTAAATTTGAGCTGTGTTATATTCAAAGTAATATGGTAATTTCAACTTTTTGGTGTATATTTACTTATACAACTCTAATTCCTTTCCTCTAATCATATATCCGTTATCATCCTTCAAAAGTATATGTCTGTACACTTCCTCCACATATTAAATACATGGAAATAAACTACCTTTTGCATAATATAAAATCTTTCTTGCCCAATTGAAACAATTTAAATTTATGTTTGATTTCCTCATTAAAAATAAAATCTATCTCATTTCATTTTGAAAAATCTCCTTTACTGTTCACAATATGGCTACCTAGAGTATATTAAATGTATAAATCAGTCACAGCTCCCTCTAGTGAGTTGACTGCAAAAATAAAATATTAAATGATATCTAAACTAGCTAACCTCTGGACTGTGAATAGTGACAACACAAGATAATATTAGATGCTCACTTTAAAGTCTTTACTCATGATTTGGGACAATGGGATTGTTATTTTCATTAGTATCTAAGTGACAGCAGCTCTACCAAGTCTTTTTCTCTCTTTATTTCTTTGTCTTCTAATCTTTTATTCTGTGCCATTTTTTCTATCTTTGACTTTTTTGGTTTTCTGGAATTGGAATGAGCGATACGTAAAGTTTTAATTCAAATTGTGACTTTTTCAATTAAATACTGGTTTATATATAAGTATTTGAAATATAAAAACAAACAAACAACAAATTTGAAGCATAAAACTGACAGAAACAAAAAATAAATATTTACAGGCAGAAGCAATTTGAAAGCATCAAAACAAAATATTGACAAGTTATAAATAATAAAGAGATTATTTTTAAATTAGAAAGGAGGCAAAAAATAAACTGAATGTAGGAGCATGCAACTTTTCCAACATATGAATTAAGAACTAATATTTTATTATATGACACTCCTTATGCTTACACAAGCTGTTAAAATAGAGGCAAAACTCCCATACAGTAGTGCCACCTAGAACTTAGTGTGGGTATATTGGATGAGTATGAACTAAATAGGAATTTTAAGCACAAACCTTCTTCCATTCATTGTTTTCCCTGGATTGCACTAGGTAGAAAAATATGGGTGATTTAGTCTGCAAATTGTGTAAGAAAGGTATAGAAAATATTAGGCATCTGTTGATTGGATGTAAATGCTTGAAAGCAAAAAAGGTACAAATAATGAAGTTATGGGAGAATAAATTGAACAAAGTGATTATACAGAAAGTGGGTTATTGGTTTTTATACTGGGTTTGGGAAAAGATAAAGGGGATTTAGATATAAAGGCCATAGAGTTGACAAAGATTATGTTGTGGAAATGGGATGGAGCAGAATATGGAAAAATTTAGCATGGGGAATAGAAGGGGAAGGTAAAATGACTAACAGGTTTCTTTGGGCATAGTTGCTGAGAGATGCCTGACTCTGTTTAAAGAGAAGTCACAGTACATCACATCACATTTAGTCTGCAAATTTTGTGTAAGGAAGGCATAAAAAATATTAGGCATCTGTTAATTGAATGTAAATGCTTGAAAGTAGAAAGGGTACAAATGATGAAGTTATGGCAGAATAAATATAAACAAAGTGATTATACAGGAAGTGGATCACTGGTTTTTATGCTGGGTTTGGGAAAAGATAAGGGGGATTTAGATATACAGGCCATAAAGTTGACAAAGATTATGTTGTGGAAATGGGATTGAGCAGATTATGGGAAAATTTAGGGTGGGAAATGGAAAGAGTAAGTAAAGTGGCTAACAGGTTTCTTCGGGCATAGTTGCTGAGAGATTCCTGACTTCATTTAAGGAGAAGTTACAGTGCATTACATCATATCTGTTTTAACAATATTTCTTCTATTCCACAGCCATCTATTGTAAGATTTAATCATCGGGCATTGGATCATAGCAGTACATCTGATATATCTCACTAAAAAAGGCATATTGCTTTACTACTTGGGGTTCATACAAAGTTTGAGTGCCAAACTTACAAATACCCAAATTAAACCAGGGACCTCCCAATCCCAAGTTGGATGCTCTACCAACTACTGTCCACATAGGGTATATTTCTCACTGATGTAGGCCAATAGTCAGAAAGCAGTCAATGTGATGTGATGTGCTGTATTGTGGCTTCTTCTTAAATGAAGTCAAGAATATCTCAGCAATTATGCCCAGATAAACCTGTTAGCCACTTTATTTTCCATTCCCCACTCTAAATTTTCCCATATTCTGCTACATCCCATTTCCACAACATAATCTTTGTCAACTCTATAGTCTGGAGATTTGGATATGGTAGTGCCATCTAGTGTTGATTTATTACAACCAATGACTTTGTAATGGAGTATCAAAGTGATTTATTGCTAATGCAGGATCATAAGATATTACAATATTTGTGAAAATACCAAGTGTTTTTTAAAAAAACAATATATGTAAAAATTTAATTGAATACAAAAAATATATAACTTTGATGAGGGGGGTAAAAATATTAAAAACCAGGATAACGCTTTTTCAACATAAATAATACAATTATAAATAAACATACATGTAACATTTCTTAAGAATATTAATTTACACATGGAAGGTTATTAGATGACAATGGGAAATAGGTTGTTTTGATTCCACGAAGCACAGAAAAATAGAAAGCAATCAAGTTGCAGCAGAAATAGAATGTAATTACTTTCTTACAATCGCATCAATTAAGTTCAGAATATTAAAAAAGGAAAATAAACTGGGGAAAAAAGGAAATTGAAGAAAGCAAAAAGTAAATCTTTTTAAATCAAAACATTCTTATTAAAATAATAATAATAATATTTAAAGATCAACTTGACTTATAAATACATTTCCTAAATCTATATATATATAAAAGCTACGGTCATTACCCTCACCTGCCAATAAACATCACATGATCACCATTTCTTATGCTTGCTTATAAACTGTTGTTAAAACAGGCAAAAACTCACTATACGTATTGCCACACACAGCAAGCTACAGTAATCAATGGATGCCATAAGGCTTGTGCATAAAATCCCCAATCTAGTGCCTACTCATCCAATATCCCCAGACTAGTTTCTGGTTTGAGGCCTTCATCAGTAAGGAGCCTTGGATTTGAGAGCACTGGATATAGATCTTAGGATCTAATGCAACCCTCCAGCAACCACCTTTTATCTCCACTTAGCTACAAAACTATGAGTCTTAAAGTGAAAACATCTTAATATTTTCAATCCAAGCTCATTAGCTTATATAGTCATATAGGTCTGAACTCAGTTCAGTACCTATACATTTTGGTGTCTTTGGTTCTTTAATAACCATAGCTTCCACTATCCTATTAGGCAGGATTGATTTTAAGCCAACAAACATCACATGATCACCATTTCTTAGGCATGCTTATAAATGTTGTTAAAACAGGCAAAAACTCACTATACGTATTGCCACACACACATGTGATGTTTATTGGCTTAAAACCAATCCTGCCTAATAAGATAGTGGTGGCTATGGTTATTAAAGAACCAAAGGCACCAAAATGTATAGACACAGAACTGAGTTCAGACCTATATGACTATATAAGCTAATGGCTTGGATTGAAAATATTAAGGTGTTTTCAATTTAAGACTCATAGTTTTGTAGTTAAGTGGAGATAAAAGGTGTTTGCTTGAGGGTTGCATTAGATCCTAAGATCTAGGTGCAGTGCTCTCAGATTCAAGGCTTCTCACTGATGAAGGCCACAACCCAGAAACTAGTCTGGGCATATTGGATGAGTAGGCACTAGGTGGGGATTTTATGCACAAGCCTTCTGGCTTCCATTGATTACTCTAGCTTGCTGTGTGTGGCAATACGTATAGTAAGGTTTTGCCTGTTTTAACCTCACCTGCCAACAGGTGGTTTGACTCGGTATTCAGTATAAAAGGTAAGCCTATTTATTATGTATTAGATAGTGACTATTTGACTACATATATAGTGTATATACCGAACTTTAGATGTAATTAGAGGGGATTTGAACACAGTCTCTCAAACTTCCTTCAGCTATCCACTCCATCTTATATAACTGACATGCATGAGAACTTATATGTAAAAAAGATAAATGATCTCAAATATATGGGGGGTCAGAGTGACTTACAATCAAGATGGGTATGACAACAATATTGGCATCAACAAGGGCTTTGAGCATCAAATTCTTGATAATATGGATGGCTGAAGAATTGGAAAGTGAAGAAGATTGAAGCCTGTCCATTCAAGTTTGAAAAATTGCTATCTTAATGTAAACTGAGCACTGATTATATACATCTGTGAGAGATGGACCAATTGATGAGTGCTGGTTTAGCACAAAATATGTAGTATATTGAAAGTTATTTATCTTTTATATATTATGTAGTCATGTGGATTTGTTACATAAGATGGAGTGGATAGCTAAAGGGAGGTTGAAAGTCAGTGTTAAAATCCTCACTAGATAGTGATTAATAAAATGAAAGTTTGAATTGCTGCCAAAGTGCTAAAATTCACCCTTATTTGTGGCAAACACATATTGTGTAATAAATTGGCTAATGTTCTCCCCCTAAAAACTTGTTATTAAATATAACCTAAAACTTAATATAAAATTTCCTGGATTCACCTGTCAGATTATATAGAATTCATGAAAAATCTGTATTCACCAGAAAAGGCTAGATTTTAAAACACCTTAAATATTTCCACAGAATCGAAACTTCTAAATCATCCGACCTCTAAATTAAAAAGATTATAGTTAAGAAAAATAAATAGAGCATTGGAATATCATTTTTATAAAGATTTTTGGGTTTATTGAACTTATATCTCACATAATAAATGGAAGTTTTCTGTCAGATAAATGTATAATGAAAAAAACCACTCTGAAAAATTGTGAAATGGATTATAGCTCATTATTTAATAACCTTTCAGTCCAATACAATGCAATATTAAAGATTTGACTCATTATGTATAGATATACGTGAGAGAAATATTTACAAATAAAAACTATTAACGGAACAATAATTATATATAGAAATATTTCCATCAACTAATATGGAATGCTAAATAGCTTTAGAAAAATTTTAACTTTATTTAAACTTTCTAAATGCATCCAGCTATTTGTAATAACGTGCAAGTTAAAATACAATGCAATATTTTGATTGGTACTATTTGCCTCTCTTTTTCTGGTATTTCTGCTCTGATCCAGTGATAGCATTAGAATGGAAATTGAACCTGTCTCTTTGGTGAATACTGAATTTAAGATGACACTCTAACCAAGTGATCCCTCCTGCCAAAGTTAACAGTGAGTAGAAATTTCAAATACTTATCTGTGAAGTTTCTCCAGATTTGTTCACTTTTTCCTAAGATCAAGATTAATTACTGGCTTCCAGATATTATGTATTGTCATACTAGGTTGATTCAAGTGATTATTTCTCATTGTCAGGTGAGTAGCATCTTTGAATTTTCTACTTTCTCCTCTCTATCCAATATTTTAGTATTTTTCCAATCAATAGATTGTGATTGTTTTTTTAAATGTCATAGCATCAGCCGAGATGCAAACCCACAACCCAGGCGACTGCCTGCAAGTGCAAGACAGTCACGCTGACCTCTCGACCACCAATGCAAGACAGATTGTGATTGTTGATTGTTATTAATATTGGTATGGTATTAAGTGTTGACTGCTTTCATATATATATATATATATATTGTAACCAGGTGGGTTACATGGAACTCGGCACATATATATAAAGTAAAAGAAAAGTAGAAATAAACACAGACATAAATTTTAGTAAATATCTTCTACTTTCCTGAAATAAAAATAATAAGTAAAGGGTTAAATAACTCTGAATTTAAAACAAAATTTTGTTATAAATAAATAGTTTTAAAAAGATTTAATAAATATTATTTGTAATTCTGATATTTTTGAATCTTTTAATTAATTGGTAAATTTCTCTATGTAAATAAAAACATGTATATCACACTTTGATAACAATTTCAAACTTGCTTTCAAAAGGGATTAGAGAAATAAAAAAACACTTTTCAATTAAGGTGCTTTCATCATGTCAGAGGATTTATAAAAATGACTGATAAAAATATCAGGGTAGTCTGGATAATAGTTTTAGAAAAGAACAGTTTGGCATGAAGTTTTTGGAAGAGCTGGCTAGAAGAGTCTGGTTTTAATATTTTGAGAGAAGCAGTGGGCAAATACACCACCTGAAAAGTCTGAATAGTATTTTTGAGAAGCAGTTGGCTAAGAATTAGCTGCAAAGTTTGGTTCGCAGAAGAGCTAGCTGCAGAGCCAGCTGCAAAATTGGCTATAATATTTTGTTGCAGCTTGTTAAAGTTTGCAGTAGTTGGGTTTTTTTGGCCAGAGTAGCAGTTGTTTCTATGGAATGACCATGAAATAATGTGAGGAGGGTAAGGGCGGAAGCAGTGGACTACTAGTTTCACTATGCTGGAGTTGATTCACATGAAGTCTGGTTCAATTTCTAATGAGTCTAACATGCTTAAATGTGTTCTAGAAGATAGCTTGCCTAAAGTATGCCAATCCTTGACAGAAGGTAACCGATCAAGGCCAACAAATTACCTGAATTATACCTCTATCAATTATGACAATCCTGGCTAGTCCCCATCAAGAGAAACCATCAATTGATGAAGTAGTTATACATATGCTGCTGTGCCTATATGCTGAGAAACTCTGATACCCATTTATACAATGGTGAAGTGTTATATATAATGTGAACAAAATTTTTAATAAGTTTTTTTAATAATTCATTTTAAAATGACATTCCAAAAGTGAGATATACAATCTATAACAATTATTTTAAATCATTTATTAAGAAAACAAAAAAAAACATTTTGAAATTTATATTTTTAATTCTAAAAGCAATTTTATTTTCATTTATTAAAAAAAATAATTAAGAGACATTCTAAAAGTGAAACAAACACAAATAATTGTGCATGGATTAAAAATTAAGAGTTAAGATTAATTCCTTGACCATCTTATTTGAAAGAAAAAGGAAAAAAACTTCAGGGGTCTTTTTAGATTGGAAAAAATATATATACACCTGTTGTATTAATTTTAAAGATGACTCTATATTATTCTAAAAATGTAATAATTACTTAACATGGGCTGTTAAAGGTTGATGTAATTTTTGAAAAAATGAAGAAATCTAAAAGCATTATAATTAATTAAAACCTGATTTATTTTTAATAAAAGAACTTTTATAAACTTTTAAAAAATAAAGAAGAAAGAAAGCTGTAATAGAATTTGATAAACTGATTTTTTATTTATTTTATTATTGATATACACACATATATGTAAATTTTATGTATATTCAAAATAGAATTAGTTATAAAAATTAATGAATTTTTGTTATTATCAAATATGATAAAAAATGAACTCATTTATATATTTAATAAATTGTTGTACCGCACATGTGTGCGCAGATTATATATATGTGTTGTAAATAAACCCATTAAGAAGTATTGAAATCTACAATGTAGTAAAGTGAATTAAACAACACAATTTTGTTTAGTTTTTTGAACTCTTTTTAATTGCACTTTATTTCATTTCTCCACTGTACATCTTGATTCCCCTATATATCCACTACCACATTTACATCACCATTTATATATGATGCAATTTTGATTTAAGAATGAGATTTTAGTATTTGAATTATTTATTATTTTGTTTAATCCAGGAGATGCATAAATATATAAAGATAAATATGAAAATGCATTTTATGCACCCTTGGATTAAACAAAATAATAAATAATTCAAAGGCTAAAACCTCATTCTTAAATCAAAATTGCTTCATATATAAATGGAGATGCAAATGTGATAGTGTATATATAGGATAATCAAGATGTAGATTTGAGACAAGAACCAAAGAGTACTTGCAGTTATTAAAAGAAGTTCAAAAAACTAAACAAAATTTGAATGGAAATGATAATGTTTCAACATCGGTTTTTTATGACCATAATAGATTATGTATATATGTTTTTAATTTGGAATATAATAATATGAAAATATTACATATTGAAAGAAATAATAATAAATTAAAAATAAAAGAGGCTTTGTTAATATATAAATATAAGCATGACTTAATAAATAGACAGGCAGCAAATGTAAAAATTAATGAATTGTGGAAAGGTTAGACTTTGAAAGTGTGTTTGAAGATACCTTAAAAAAAGAATTAGCATTAGTTGACAAAGACAACAAAGCTAGTTGAAAGTGCTTGTAGGTGGATAAAATTTTTAAAGTTGTACTTTATATATATATATTTATTTTATTGTATTTATTAATATTTAATTATAAGATTATGTGTATAAGTTCAAAGTAATACAGGTATCGAAGAATAATATATATATATATATATATATATATATATATATATATATATATATATATATATATATATATATATATATATATATATATATATATATATAAAAAAAAACACAGAGTTAGAGTCAGCAGATTATTAGCATAACCAGAATAACAATAATCATCCTTTGTTATTGGATTTCGAAGAAGAATACTATAAAACTTAGTTGATCCTCATCATACCAATATAGTCATAATACATATTATAAAAGATCAGACATCAATATTTCTTTTTTCATGCACATATGGAAGACTGATAAAATAACTATAAAGCTAAGGGAAGCAAACTGAATATCATCAATGTTCTGACTATCTAGTACCATAAATGTGATGGTCATTACTAAATTAGTAATTACCATAAAACTTATAATGAAGTAAAATGTATGAACTTTAAAAGTAATCTTTAGCAAAATCTAAACCATTAAAATTTTTTTACATAGATGCACATACACATACTCCCTATACCATTATAAGCTAGATTGCAATCACAGGACCCTGGTGACAATATATATATATATATATATATATATATATAACAGATGCATAGTATGCAATTTTTAAAATACTAATCATCACATGATCACAATTTTTTATGCTTTCTCATGCTGTTAAAAACAGAGACAAAACTCTCCATACAATAGTGCAACTCAGTGCAAGCTAGGGTAATCGATGGATCCAAGGCTCCCCATTGATGAAAGCCACAAGCAAGAAATTAATCTGGAGATATTGGATGATTAGGCACTAGATAGGGATTTTATGCACAAAGCTTCTTGCATCTATTGATTACCTGACTTGCTAGTTTTGCATCTGTGTATGTCATTTTTCCTAGTATTACATAAATTTTCAGAAATAACACTTGAAGGACCAATTAATAAATTTATTCTTTAACTAGAAATAATAAAATAAAATTAAAGGTCTGAAAAGTATTTCAATAATACAAAAAGATTTATAATTTTCATTTATTTAAAACAAAATAAAATTTATAGATATATAAGCACACAGGTGTAAATGTATGCCCATACAAAATATCCCAATTATTAATAAGCCAATAAATATTCTATTTTAACATGTAAATAGAAAATTGCTTTACATATGTATGTGTGTACAAATCTGCATATATACTGTATATATAGTATAAAAATAAATATAAAAACTAAAAGATTAAATAAAATGATCATTGTTAAATTATAAACAAACATTTTTAGGATAAATAACTATTATTTAACTGCTTTGAAATGTGTTTCCAAGTTTTTATCTCTTTAACCTCTGTTTTCTTCCTGTAAAAACTGCAACATTATTAAACATCCAGGTTGCATTTTTTTTAGTCAAGTTGTTGAAATATTGTGTGCTTACAAGTTTTAACACAAGTAGGATTTACTTTTCTATATATTAATGTTACTTTATATATATTTTTTTAAAAATATCTCTATAAATACAGATTTTACTCACTAGAGAATTTCCGCTAATATATTATATGGAAGTACAATTTCTTTATATATAAATAATAACAGACTCTTTTTATTCAAAAGGAATAATTTTTATACAGCATATATATATATATATAATGATTAGAAATCCTTCAGCACTTAGACCCAATCCCAACATATAACTCCTTTTAAACAATAAAGGGATTTCACCTTTATTATTAAAAGGAAGTTGCCATGACAACAGTTTGAGATTGTTGATTGTTATCTATATTGTTAAAAGGGGGTTGCCTTGACAACAGTTTGAGATTGTTGATTGTTATCTATATTGTTAAAAGGGTGTTGTCTTGACAACAGTTTGATATTGTTGATTGTTATCTATATTGTTAAAAGGGGGTTGCCTTGACAACAGTTTGAGATTGTTGATTGTTATCTATATTGTTAAAAGAGGGTTGTCTTGACAACAGTTTGAGATTGTTAATTGTTATCTATTGGGATTGTCTAAGTGTTGACTGGTTTCTAATGGTTACTTATAAACTCATTTAATCTTGAGCATTATTACACTTAGCATATATATTTATATATTTATCAATAGTCAGTGCTTACATATATGTCTATCATAGTTCAACTTATACTACTGGAATATTACAGCAAGACAGCCATTCATATATATTGCTGATATGGCATGACTAGGTTAACAAATATATAAAATAAATGCTGTTGATTCTTAACCCAGCCAGCTTGGCACCATCGCTGAATCTTAGGTGCAATAATCAGTGATTTTCATATACATATTAAGCTAATAAAACATCACAGAAACACTATCCTGTTATATGTCCCCAGAAGCTCAACTATAACTATCATGGAGATCAAGAACAATTTCCAATTGCATCTCAATAATATCTTCTTTAATTCAACTGATCCTGCTATTTCTTATGAAATGCATAATAATTAATAAACAGGAGGATTAGCAGTAAATCTTTTTTAATCTTAATTAATAAAAAACAAAATTACAACTGTATGAATCATTCTGTTTTTAATTATAAAATTTTCTCAAGTCAGAAATCAAGAAATTGTATTTGTGTTTTTTGCCCTCTGCTGAGAAATTTTGCAAAGCTTTTTTTTTACAACTTTAAAATTCAAGAATATTTTTTTCCTAATATTTTAATTTCAAAAAAATCATAAAGATGTCAGGATAATTGAGTAAGCATGCCTTCAAAGTATACATTGATGGATGCCTACTATGTAGTTGGTGATCTCAAACTTTGCGAGATTACATTGAAAAAATATTATGATGATCTAAAAACTTAATTTTTTGGAAAGTTTATGATCACTTTTTATAGTAATGGGGTAATAATTATTGAAAATCAAAAATATATAAAATTACATATTTATTTTTTACAAAAATGTTTTATTTTAAAATATAAAACACTATACTCTTCTGGATATTGTTACCATAGCGATTACAGTCATGAGAAATACAACTGTCTAAAAATGATGTCACTCAACAGTCTGATATAACATTTAGCAATATCATAAAACTTATAAAAAAAATTTAAACTAAAGCATAAAATGACAGATTTACTAGATATTAAAAATAATTCATTCAGATTTTTAAAACAAACATCAAACAAAGAAGATTTCATTTATTTTGCAAATTGAATCTGCTCCATCTAAAATTTGATGACAAAACAGTGCTTTGTTTTGATTAAAATCTAATTTTTAAAATAATTCGGAAAATCAAATGTGATTTTCTAAAATTTATTTCTAAACAAAAATATCTATCAAATGAAATCAAATTTATTATATTCTGATAATAATAATGGTTTAGTATTAAAATAAAAGTTGAAAAAGTAAATGAGAATGTGTCAGAATGCTAGCTTAGTGCAAGAGGGTTAACAATGTTTTCAATTTGATCTTACATGCATAAAACAAATAGATTATTCTTAAATATACTCTTACTTAAAGAATTGTGAAATAAATTTTAATTAAAAAATTAATTTTTTTAAACAGACAGTTCAATCAAACAAAGCTTTATTAAAAAAATATATTTAGTAATGCAGTTAAAATAGATATCTGAAGCAATGTTTTTAGAGTATTTGTTAAAGGAAATGTATTTATTGTGTTTCTATAATTAAATCATTTAAAATGGCAATAGTAAAAAAGATTCATTTTAAAATATTTTCATAAAAAATACAATTTCAAACTTTTATTACAGTAATATAATGACTGCTTTCCTTATAAGCTTAAAAAATAAAATATTAATGCTATAATTATCTATAGTTATATATTAATAAATACTAATTACACATTTTAAAAAATTTACTTAAATATTTTATGTCAGATTGCATAAAAAAGTGAATTAAAGATGTCTGACAAAAGAAAAATACTAACCATTAAAATTATAAAAATTATAGTTATGAATGTTGATGTGATGTGATGTGATGTATTATGGCTTCTTCTTAAATGAAGTCAAAAATATCTCAGCAATTATGCCCAGATAAACCTGTTAGCCACTTTATTTTACATTCCTCACTCTAAATTTACCCATAATCTGCTCTATCCCATTTCCACAACATAATCTTTGTCAACTCTATAACCTTTATATCTAAACCCCCCTTATCTTTTTCCAAACCCAGCATAAAAACCAATAATTCACTTTCGGTATAATCATTCTTTTCATATTTATTTTTCCACAACTTCATTATATGTACCCTTTCTGCTTTCAAACATTTACATTCAATTAACAAATGCCTAATATTTTCTATTCCTTCCTTACATAATTTACAAAATAAATCACCCATATTTTTCCATTTACATGTATATTCTTTTGTAGCTAAAGATCCCGTTCGAGCCTTAAACAATAAACTACTTTCCTTACTATTATCATATATTAACTCACATCTAATATTCTGTTTATTTCTATATATATTTAAACTCTTTTTACTCTCCATACTATTTCTCCATCTCTCTAACTCCCTAGTCTTTATTAATAAATTTATTATTTTATCCCATTCCTTACTACTATAACACTCAATAATGCTCTTAACACAATCATCCCATCTTTTGTACAAATACACTGATATAAATTCTTTACCCATCTGTTAATAAAAAATGTAATTAAAATTTAGCAGGTTTCCAAAAGGAAAGATATAAAACTGAAAAACATAGTGTGATGTTTTATATTATTCCGGCAATATATATATAATATTGATTTTCCTTTCATTTATGTTTGTAATTCAAATTTTGTAAAAACATTTTAACATTTGCACAATGAAATGGTTTTTTTTCTTTTATGGTATTCAGTCAGATGATTGTGCTAAAAACCATCCTGCAAACAAGTCCATATTTTGTGACCACAAACAATAACATAGTCACATTTTTCACCCTTAGACCATAAATCTTAGGTGTATGAAGTGAGAAGATAGAAAAAGAAATATCAGAAAAGTGTGGTTCATCACCAACAATAAATGTCATCAACAAGAAAAAACAGTGTCCAGTTATCCCCTAAATGAAATATTTGAACTACTAATTTGAATTAAATGCATACATCATCACCTGACCATATAAATTGAGCAACACCTATTATATATTCATGAGAGCTACAATTCTGGTAACCTTCACTGAAAATGCAATCAATGACTCGATACCATAAAAGAAATAAAAAAAACCATTTTGTTACACAGACATTAAAATGCTTTTACAAATTTTGAACTATAATAATGATAACAACAACAAGCAATTACACTTCTTTATATATCTCAGTTTAAATTTGATTTAAAAAAATAATCAATGATTGTTAATTTTTTTGTTGTTAATTTTATTAATATTTTGAACAATTAATTAAAAATCATTTTTGCCTCTTAAGGTCAGATAGAATTTCTGCTTTTATCTATATGTTCATTAATGTAATTATTACAGGATTCATTATTAGTTTTTTTTTTTTTTTGATGTTATTGTTGGCCTTGTTATTGTTTACTGAATGGAATTACTCGTGTGACTGTTCTGTTTCTAATTCCTGTTTTCCACAAACTCTCTTGCTTTTAAAGTAGAATTTTTCTAATACAATATTTTTTAGAAACACTTTTAAATACTTTATAATAAAACTATAGTACTTGATTAAATATTAAATTTATGTATTTTCACTTTTTTTGTTGGGATTCTAGCTTTCTAATCTCATCTTTGTTTCACCTTGGAAGCTAATAATAACTGGATACTCATTTACTGAGTAATATATCAGATGGTTAACTTGGTTGGTCAAGTTTCTTAAAATAGATTTGAGTCAACATCATGGTAGATAGATATTTCACTACTGTAACATATTGGGTAATAATGCTCAAGGCTAAATGGGTTTGTAAGTAATCGTTAAAAACCAGTCAAAATTTAGACAATCTCGTCAAGCGTTGTTAGCCGAGAGGTCATTGCAGCCGCCCTGCAAGCAAGTAGTTGGTTGCAGACAGTTGGGGGTTTGCATCCCGGCCGATGCTATGACATATGAGAAAAAAAAAACATTTAGACAATCTCAATATCGATAACAATCAACAATTTCAAACTATTGTCAGGGCAATCTCTTTTATTATCTTTATTTAAGAACTTTGTGTTAAAAGAAGGTTGTCTTGACAACGGTTTGAAATTGTTGATTGTTATTAATATTGGGCATGTCTAAGTGTTGACTAGTTTTTAATGATTATATATATATATGCGTGTGTGTTTAATTACAAAACATATTGAATCTTTAACTGGATTTAAAGTTTATATATGGACTACAAATGATACGATAATCTTTAGCCTAATTAATAATAATTATTCATCTATTTATTTAAAATCGATAGTATCAAAGATATGAGTGCACGGATTTTGAAATTTCTATATTAAATAATAGTAATTTAATATATAAATAATAGTGGGGGGGGGGAGAACTTCACGTATTACAGTATAAGAATTAACATTTAGAAATTTCCATGAAAAGCTTTTAAAATGCAAATTAAGTTAAAATTATTCAGCACTATTTAAATGAAGTTAAGTAATATATAAATTTAAATAATAAACTTTAGTCAAGAAAGGGTTATTTCAGGAAACCAGCAGAAGTTAAAAGATTCAACCTACTAAACATAACATGATTCATTAATTCATGTTCAGCTGAACAAAAAGATTTCTTTAAACTACTCTTTCATAAAATTAGCATTTGCAATAGTTTAAAAAAAAAATGTGGTTGTTTAATTTACTGTCAAATTTAATCATAAAAATGGTGACTAGAAGAACATAGAAATGCAAAACGGTTTCTTCCAATTATAATTTAATATACACACTATATGTCTGTAAAATCATGTAATTCTACAAAACGTATACTGTTCAAGTTAATATGAAAATAAAGATAATATTAAAGTAAGACTTAAAAGCGCTGAACTAGAATACGGCAGATTGCTGCCAGAATCATGATGATGAAGAGAACTGCATTGTTAATATATATATGGTGGTGAAGACTTATATGCAAATAAAACACAGTATGTAAATTACATGTTCTATTTTTTTGATAATGGGATACAGGAATCTTTTCCCTCTCTAATGTTACAACAATATGTGCAGAGAGGGATGACAGGAAAAGAAAATATAAAGAGGCTTGGGATATTGCAAGGATCCTTATTCGATCAATAAAAAAGATCCCTGTGTCACATTATAGGATAACATACATCCACAAAAAATTTGATATACAACATTACTTTTCTGTTTGATAAGTATCACATTTTTAGAATTATTCATACCTGTCAAGCAGAAAAGTAATGTTATATATCAATTTTTTTGTGGATGTATGTTATCATATATAGGTGATTTGAGGTGCAGCATTGAAAAAAGATTAAAGGAGCATGAATTGTTATACAAGCATGTGAAAAGTAAACACAATAATGATTCAATCTGACTGCTTTAGTAGTCTTGGATCATAACAGAATGTATAAATATAAATTTAAGTTTGATATTGAAAGTGTTAAGATTTTTCATGAAGAGAGAAACCATAATGAAAAAAAAAATTAAGGAAGCAATTTTAATAAATAGACAATCTACTAACATTAAAATTTAGGATCCGTGGGATTTGAGTTGATGGTGTTTGCTTCCATTTTGTTTTTTGAATTTAACGGCAGTTGAGGATGGTTAAGGAATTAACCAAAAGTACTTCTGTGGATTGAAGGAGTGTATATAATAGTTAATTATCCTTATATTTATTACTTATATATATATATATATATATATATATATATATATATATATATATATAGAGAGAGAGAGAGAGAGATAGCTCAAATTACATGATATTTATGTGGAAGTAACTGAAACCTCTAGCAAGCTATACATAAATAAAAAGTACCACATGTAAGACAGGCCAGTGTAAAACACAACATTTCAATTAGTATTATTCTCTTCTCTTATTCAGGAAATAGCTAGTATTTGTCAGTTGTTTCTACATAAATTTCATCTACATTTGAGCTATCACCATTTATATTTACATTAATTAACTGAATATTTATTCAATATTCAGGAATTGCGAAATATGAGACTCAACCTTTCATTCTGATTAGTTATAAGGATTTCAGGATAGCTTATAATTCTCCCAAAATTAAATTACTGTATATAATTGGGGCTTTCCATTGTGATATATCAATAAATTTAAGGTTTATATAAAACCCAAGGTAATGTACAGCTGGGGGGGGGGGGTCCACTCTATATTTTTTTCCTTTGTTGACATTGTATTAGTTTACATATAGCTCTCTGGGGGTTTTCAGTTGCTTCATATACACACTATATGTCTGTAAAATTATGTAATTCTACAAACGTATACTGTTCCAAGCACATCTAAGCTATGAATCTTCAATTTGTTATCAAGACAATATTTAATTTTTTAACACCTATTAATAACCAAGTCTTAGTATATATATATTATACTTTAGTATACAGTCCGACAATTAGGGATTTAGTCAGTATTTATTTAAGGGAATTAAAGGAAGAATTTTAAATTTTTATACATAGATTGTTTATTCAGTAAATTTTTAGAATTCATGAAATTTGTTAAAAATTAAATATTTTGGTATGCAATAATATCTTTTGAAAAATTATGTTTTTTTTTACTAGTTCTGTTTTTGCTTAAATTAAGGATCAATTATGAGTTTTTAGTTCAAGTAAAAAGCTAGATGTGATATGGTGGACTATTTCTCTCATCTATGAGTGAATCTTGAAAATATAGAAATTTTTTAAACTTCATTAGTTTCATTCATAAATGATGGAAATCGTCCAACATATCAAATCATCAGAAACTTTCAGGCAAATACTAAGTAAAAAGCTAATCATCATCATCATCATCATCAACCATTATCAATCCACTGCAGGATGTAGGTCTCTCCAAGTTTAATCCATCTTCTCTGATCTTTAGCTTCTCTTCTCCACAACACTCCTGCACATTTTCTTATTTCATCCATCCATCTCACATGTGGTCTCTTTCTGGGTCTTTTACAATCTCTTGGAATCCAGTTTAAAATTTCAATTGTCCATCTATTATCATCTCTTCTAGCAATATGTCCAGCCCAACTCCATTTCAATCTTTTAATTTTTTCAATAAGGTCAGTAACACCTGTTTGTTGTCTTACTCATACATTGCGTTTTCGATCTCTTCTTGTTACTCCCAACATACATCTCTCCATACTCCTTTGAGTGGTCTGAAGTCTCTGTATTGCTCTTCTATTAAGTGTTCAAGTCTCAGATCCATAAGTAAGAACTTGTAAAACACATTTGTTAAAAACCATCCTTTTCAAACACATAGGCATATTTCCTTTTAGTATCAACTTATTTCTACCAAAAGCACTCCAACCAAGTTTAATTCTATGATTAATTTCCTCCATTATGTTTCCATCTGTATTAATAATCTGATCAAGGTATTTGTAACTGTTAACTTCTTCTAATTCTTCATAATCAATCTTTATTTTCATATTTTGAGCAAATCGATTAAACATTACTTTAGTCTTTTTAACATTTATCTTTAGTCCTACTTTTCTACTTTCATCTGCTAACTCCTGCAACATTTCCTGCAGCTCTGAAGCATTATTTGCAAAAACAACTACATCATCTGCGAAATCTAAATGACTTAAATACTCTCCATTTACTTTCAGTCCTTTAGTTTCCCATTTTAATCCACAAAATACTTCTTGCAGCACTGCTGTAAAGAGTTTTGGAGATATGGAGTCACCTTGTCTTACACCTTTCTCAATGTTGATTTTTCCAGTATCATTATGTAATCTAATTGTTGCTGTTGCATTTTTATAAATATTCTTTAAAATATGACAATATCCTGGATCTATACCTTGATGATCCAATGCTTTAATCACTGAAGAAATGTGTATAGAATCGAATGCCTTTTCATAATCTACAAATCCAAAACATAATGACAACTCATATTCGTTTGTCCTTTCTATGACTTCTCTCAATACATGGATATGATCTATTGTACTAAAACCACTTTTAAATCCAGCTTGTTCTCTTGGTTGATGGAAATCCAAAGTACTCTGTAGACGAGTTGTAATTATCTTGGTAAAAATTTTATATAAAACTGATAAAAGGCTGATAGGTCTGTAATTTCTAATATCTTCTTTATCACCTTTTTTAAATATTAATATAATTACTGCATTCTTCCAATCTTCTGTACATCTTTATCATTTAGACATTTGGTATATAACTTTGCTAAAATTGTTTCTATTTCTTCACCTGCTTCTTTTAATATATCAATTATAATTCCATCATTTCCTGGAGCCTTTCCTTTCTTCATACACTTAATTGCATGTCTCACTTCTTCATTTAAAATTCTGGGCAATTCAGAAGATGTAATAGATATAGGAGGTACTTGTTCTTTATTACTATATAATTCTTGATAAAAATCTTCTACCAATTTCATGGTGTCATCTCTCTTTTTAGTAATAATTCCATCATTTTTTCTTATTGCAGATATAAATTTCCTACCAATACCAAAATGTTGTTTAACATTTTTGAGACTTTTATTTTCTTCTACAGCTTTCCTTGCTATTTCACAGTTATACTTTCTTATATCATTTACAACTCTTTTCCGTACCATTTTACAAAATTCGAGATATTCAATTCTTTTAATACATCATTTTTGTATATCTTCATATTCCTTCTTTTCTTCATAAATTCTCTAGTCTCAGTAGAAATTTTATTAGTCAATTGCTGCTTTTTTCTACCAGCTATCTTTGTTGCAGTTTTAAAAGTGTATCAGTTATTTTCATATTAATTTCATTCAAATCTGAATCATGTTCAAAATCTCCTAACACTTGAAACCTATTTGTAAGTTCTAATTTAAATTCATTAGAATGTTTCTGAAGATTAGGAATATCAACTGTAAATATTGTTTTTCTTAATAATTTTTGTCTCTCTAGTTTTACATTAACACATAGCTTACACCTTACTAATCGATGATCACTTCCTGTGTTAAATTTATTAAGAACATTACAATCTTGAAATATGTATTTTCTGTTAGTCAAAATATAATCCAGTTCTGCTGTACCTTCATTTGGATGCTTCCATGTCCATTTCCTTTTAACATTTTTCTCAAAAAATGAATTCATAATATAAAATTTTTCTTTTTCTGCAAATTCCACAAGTCTATGTCCTCTCTCATTTCTATTACCATAACCAAAATTACCTACAGCAATTTCATTTTTCATTTGTCTACCAATTCTAGCATTAAAGTCTCCCACAACAATTTTAAAATGTTGTTTACTCTGATCAAAAGCCTTTTGTACATCCATATAAAAATCTTCTACTACTTCATCACTATGAGAACTTGTTGGGGCATAAACCTGAATTATCTGCATTTGGTATCTGCTATTAAGTTGTATAACTAATCTTGCCACTCTGTCCGATACACCATCAATCTCCACAATATTGTTCTTCCACTTTTTATTTATAATGAATCCTACTCCACTTGTATTTCCAATATGTGTGCCTTTATAAAAGAGTATATGCCCACTTTTAAATCAATTGTTTCTTCTCCTTTTCTTCTAACTTCACAAAGTCCAATAATGTCCCATTTAATATAAGACAGTTCTTCTTCTAATTCTTGCAATCTTCCTTCACTTGAAAGTGATCTGCAGTTGTAGGTACCTAAATAAAAAGTCGTCATCAAATGGCAGCCTGGGTCCGCAATCAGGGGATTCTTAGCACCCTCCGCCTTCGGCCACCAATCGCTGCCTTGGTTGGTGACTTTACAGCCTCCTGGGAATAAGGGCCATGCTTTATTTTTGTCTGTCATAATTGTATATATGTATTGGAAAAATATTTATCATTTACACAAACATTCATTCTGCCTTATCAGGCACTGAGAAGAAAGACCATGGTTTTGTTTTTGTTTTTTTAACTTTAAAAAGCTAATACTGTATTGGAAAAAAACAATAGTTTTAAAAAGAGGAAAAGCTATTTAGTAAAATGATAATACTGGACCAACTGATGATTGCTGGTTTAGCATGAAATACGTATATTGGTGATTATATATGTGCTTGAGTGTTCCAGTGTTATTAGATAGAGTGGAGAGTGATGGGTCATCTGAAAGTCTGTGCTCATATACCCTGTATTACATATATAGACACAGGTATATAATAAGCCTGTGTTTCAGTTATTACATTGTAGAGATGTCTGCCCATCCTTGCATATGTATTAAATGGATTATGTCCTGTACATGTGGGGTTCATATTGACTTTAGGTCAACATGGGTGTGACAAGAATCTCGGCCTTAGGGTGGCCTTCCAGCATTTCATCATCAGATTTTCAATTGGATGGACGGTTGAAGAGTTGGAGTGTGTAGTAGATTGGAGGCTGTCCATTAAAGTATGAAGATTGTCTATCTTAATATATATCTGAGCACTTATAGTATATATGTGTGGGAGATGATAATCTGGACCAACTGATGATTGCTGGTTTAGCATGAAATCGCATATTGGTGATTATTTATCTTTTCAACATATATGTGCTTGAGTGTTCCAGTGTTATTAGATAGAGTGGAGAGTTATGGGTCATCTGAAAGTCTGTGCTCATATACCCTGTAATACAGGACAATAATAACAAAAAAGAGTAAGATAACATCATTAAAAATATTTTAGCGCAACACAGCTTTGAACCCAGGCCTCACATTTCAAAGGAAAGCAGTCTACCAGTACACCCAAATGAAAAATTCATGCAAACATTATAAAACACTGTTGATAATATTAACACATATAAAATTACTGCAATAATAAGGCAATGTTTTTAAAATAAGTTTTATTTTTAAATAAATTATTAATAATAATACATTACTTTTTATATAAATTAGGATATTTCAATAAAAATGACTGAGAAATCCAAACATTTTTATTTATATATAAATTTTATTAATTATAGTGACAAAAGAGCGTTGGCATGTTCGGTTTTTGCAATAGTAGAATATATATGAAATATATTTCGAGGCTAAAGTAACTGCCATAATAAGTTTAAGTAAAAAAAAATTTTTCTTATGTTTAAATAATCAATATTTACAATTAGAGTGTGTTTTTAAGAAATCTAAACATTTACACATAAGTTTTGATGACAAAATGACGTCAGTTTGTTCGGTTTAGTGTAATTATATGAGTATATATGTAGTATATTTTGAGCTCATGCCTAGAAATTCGAAGCCCAGGTAATTGTCACAAATAAGTTTAAGTAAAGAAGTATCTCTTATATTTGAATAAAAAATATTTACACTTAGAATGCATTTCTAATAATGAAATGATTTGAAAATGTAAACAATTTTATTTACATATAAATGTTAGGTAAAGGTTTACTTTAACGTCCACATCATGTTCCCCCCTCTATTTTTTAAAATTAGAACTAAATTATTATTCGAAAATCTTACGTATATGCTACTATATTACAATTACATTAAAATTTATTAAAATGTAAAAGATAATAAAAAAAAAAACATTTACCTCTTATGCATACTAAGAAGTTGAAGAAAAAAAGCAGTAAGTAGAGTTGTGTCTACTCCAGAAGGCAAATTCTTGTAGGTATGATGAAAACAGAGCTCTGCTGGTACCAGATTGAAATTTCAGCTTATGATTTGCTCTCATCCACATATTTTCAATATTCTGGGTATGTATATCTTGGTCTTGACAACTGGATGCATATATACACCACTGTTGAGTCTTCTGGTGTTATTGTACACAGCCCAGCCACCTGAAATAATGTGCGTACCTGATAAAATATACTGCTGTATCAGGGCCTCCAGTGTGACAACCATCCTATCTGTAACTTCTGTCACGAAGCACTTCCTTGATCCTCTTTTGATACCGCCAAAGATCCAATAACCTCTTCGTACAATCCCTCTGTGGTATTTGCAGTGGAAATAATGTCTCATCAATTTCGACAACTAATGGCTCCCCATTGTCATTCAATCGGCCAAGAACCATCAGATTTGTGCCAAAATATCTGGCACATTCCTCACGATATAAATTAGCCCAGTCAATTACTGTTTTTTTGCTGAGGCCGTTAATTAATGAAGTGTAATTAATTCAACATTCAACTTTTTTAAAAAGGTAAATGTTTTTTTTATTATCTTTTACAATTTAATGTAATTGTAATATAGTAGCATATATGTAAGATTTTTGAATAATAACTTAGTTGTAATTTTAAAAAATAGAGGGCAAACATGATGTGGATGCTAAAGTAAATCTCTACCAAATGTTATTATCTTCGTGTCTTGGCATACCAGTAGTGAAATGCCTTTGTGCCCTGCCCAACCAGCACATGTAAATGTGGCAGTCCTGGCTAAAGTTTAATAGATAAGTGTCAAACTTATTGACCTCACAACTTTGATCCAAACCACTTACTGGAAGTATATTAATAATTTTTATTAGTTATTATTAGATTAGAGATTATCTGTTTAATGGATATAATTGTCACTACACCCCTCTCAGGCAAGATAGAAAGTGGGTTATATAAACTTTTAACACCTTGTGGAGGGGTGTAATCTTAAATACATGACACAGGCATGTGAAAAAGATGTACCATCTCAAAGATGCACATTTCATGCTCAACTAGCAATGATAAGTTGACCTAGATTATATTCTCTTACACATATCTTTATAATTATTTCAGTATATGTAAATAGCTAATTGCTACAGTTTGTCTTGCATAAATCAAAACCAATGATTTTTTTCTCTTTTTTGGATGATTATAATATTT
The DNA here is from genome assembly GCA_028023455.1 of Epiperipatus broadwayi. Taxonomy (NCBI): domain Eukaryota; kingdom Metazoa; phylum Onychophora; class Udeonychophora; order Euonychophora; family Peripatidae; genus Epiperipatus; species Epiperipatus broadwayi. The sequence continues at coordinate 13,024,005 of JAQFVV010000006.1, forward strand.
GCATACATGTTCTGGACATTCATGCAGGAAGGACAATCTATATAATTTAAACAGCCTTTATTAATGCTGAGCATGCTTTCGGTATTTAACGTCATAATCATAGTAATTTCACTTCTTTGGTGTTCTGAGCTTTTACGTCCACTTGATAATTATTTTAATATTTAAAAAACATTTAAATTTATTTATTTAATATTCAAAGATATTTAAATCTCTTCAAAGAGACACTTCTTTGAGATGGAGATATTTGTATATTTTCTGTCTATTGAGTATCGACTTGTGCTACTGCCCCAATCTGATTAATCTTTCTCGTCTGTCTTCCGGTGTCAAACTTATTACCCTCACAACTTTCACACATACCACTCAATGGATGTAGATTAATAATTTTTATTAGTCGTTCATTAGATTAGAGTTTATCCACTTAATGGATAATATTTCTGTAGGGTAATTTTCACTACAGCACTCTCAGGCATGATAGGGACTGACTTCTATCAACTCTTAACATATTGTGAAGGTGGTAATCAGAAACATATGATGAAAGACACATTAAAAAGATGTATGATTCCCAAGATGCACATTTCATAGTAAACCAGTACTCATCAGTTGACCCAGATCACAATCTCTTATCATTATCATCGTTCAGTATACATAGCGAATTACTACAGTTTTATTTATAAGTGGCTGGCTTTCTGCCATCACGACTTTTACATAAACCATTTAATTTAATACGCTGTACAGGCTTACACACACCTGCATATATAATGTAATATATAAGGGATTCAAATTCAGACTTTCACACGACCCTCAACTCCCCATGCTATCTCATATTGCTGACCCACCTGATCATATATGTTGAAAAGATAAATAATCATCAACATACGTATTTCATGCTAAACCAGCAATCATCAGTTGGCTCAGATTACTATCTCCACACATATATACAATCAGTGCTCAGCTTATATACCATTTAAAGAAAGTATATTAATAATTTAAACCAGTCCCTACCTTGCCTGAGAGTGGTGCAGTGAAAATTACATTACAGAAATAAGCTAAGAATCGATTTTAAATATTCGCCACTCTATCCCTGTGTTAAACCACATATGTCAGAGCTTTAACCGATCTTTAAACACTGTCTATGCTTTTAAATAAATAAAGTGGATAAGTTTGTTAATTAAAAGTTGCTAGCTTTTCACATTATTATAGTTGACAGCTTCACGTAGAAGCTAATAATATATTTACAACTTGAATGAGGTATTTTTAAAAAAAAAACAATTTCAACTCGGGTTAGTTTTTCAATTTTGGTTTCTTGGTATTTGAAATGCTAATTAAGACTTTAAAAAAAAAACAAAGAAAGAAATATGACTTCTAAACGATGCTATTTTTCACTGTCAGTATAAAAAAAAAGTAAATTAAACTCAAAAAATCAATTTGTTAGGTAGTCTTAAAATTTAAAACTTCTAGTTACTTTGTGGTTTTAAAGTGTCTTCACTTATACACGGTTATGTTTTTATTATGTAAGTTAGTAAATGGAAAGTATTTGTACTGCTATTGTTGTTAACAATACATTTCAAGAAATAGCATAATATATACCAGCACAATATTATTTGATTTTTTCAGCCAATAAAATAGTCAAGTAGTTTTATCTTCACTTATACGGTTAAGTTTATATGATGTTGGTTAGTAAATGGAAAGTATTTGTAATATTACGTTGTAGTTACCAGTGCATTTCAAGAAATAGTTTAAGATATACCTGCAAAAAATTATGTAATTTTTTTCAGCTACTAAAATAATCAAACGTGTTCATCTTCAGTTATATGGTTAAGTTTATATGATGTTGGTTAGTGAATGGAAAGTATTTGTACTATTGCATTGCAGTTACCAATGCATTTCAAGAAACAGTTTAAGATATACTTGTATAATGCTATTTGATCTTTTTACAGCTAATAAAATAGTCAAGTAGCTTTATCTTCACTTATGTGGGTAAATTTATATGATGTTGGTTAGTAAATGGAAAGTAGTCGTACTGCTGACTTGGTGTTAACAAATACATTTCAAGAAACAGCACAAGATATACCTGGACAATATTATTTGATTTTTTCAGCCAATAAAATCATCACATGGCTTTACTGTTCAAGTGTTCATTGGCAATTTACACACAGGAAGTGCCAGCAACTGAACAACCTGAAGATGTAACACTCCAGAGTCTGACAATCCAATGACTGCACTAAACCATGTGGGGCATTTTTTGAGCGTGTGATCGAATATATCACTGTATTAGTCGTATTATTCTCATGATTTGATTTATCAAGAGTTTTGAACAAGGTTACATTTCCTGCATTGCAACATATCTGATTAATTTAGATTAAAATGTAATCTTTTCTCTCTAGTTAATAATAGCTGAATTACTCATTTACTGATTAATATTATGTAACTAATGACATCATGGAAATGTAGTACCACTACCATGACCTGATACTTGGGTTACGCCAGATGAAAATTTGAATTTTTTTTCTGGGATTGTATTTTTTCATCAATCTGACCAATAGCTAATCAAGATGTCCATATTGATTATTTTCTCAAGAGCAAAACAAGAATAAAACCTGTTCAAACCCATACCACATAGCAATTAGCAAGACTTGAGTATTTCTTAGAGATTCTGCCCTGCATACTTTAGTGCAATGATATGTGGTTCTGGAATATGGGATCCTAGGTTAATTCTTGTATTGGCACTTCCAGAACTCACAATTTTTTATGAACTCTTGAGTAATAAAATGATTTAAACACTTTTTTTATTACTTAAAAGCTGATTCGTTCTGGGCTATGTTCAATATTTGGAATTGAATTCTAGAATATGGATATGGTTGATGATTGATTTCATCATTACATCAAAAACTTCTTTTTCTCTTTCATAATATTTAACTTTGTGATCTGTATAGATGTTCCAAATCAGTTTAACTTACACAAGCCTTTCCAATTTATTACCTGCTATTTAACTTCTACTGGACATTCATTACTTTTCATGCACATTTTTATTTGTTTGAAGATTTATGATGACAGCAATTTGATTATAGACATATGTTAGACCATTTTCCCATCTAATTTAACTGTTAGTTGTTGTTTTTTAAAAAAATATTCAAAATTTTTACTCTTGCATTACAATAGGGTTGTGTAAGGGTTACATTATTATATTGAATAAAATATTGTTTAAATATATATATATGTTAGTCTATTTCCTCATGCTTAAAAGCAGGTGATACTCATGTAACTTATGTAAATAAATACATTGTACAGGCTTAAACCTGCATTTATATATGTAATATATGCAGGATTCGAACCCAGACTTGCACATGACCCACTACTCTCAGTGCCATCTCATATTGCTGGCCTACCTGATCACACACATATTGAAAAGATAAATAATCACCAATATGCGTATTTTATGCTAAGCCAGCAATCATCAGTTGGCCTAGATTACTATCCTCACACATATATATAATCAGTGCTCAGCTTTATATTAAGATAGCCAATCTTCATACAGTAATGGACAGGCTTCAAACTATTCCAACTCACAACTCTTCAGTCTTCCATTTCATTGAAAATCTGATGATGGAATGTTCAAAGCCCTTTTTAGTGCCAAGGTTGTCATCCTACCCATGTTGACATATTAGTCATCTGACCCCTCATGTACAGGAGAATAAACCATTTATACACACATATGTGAGAAATGAGCAGACCTTTTATACACTATATAAATTAATACATTGTACAGGCTTAAACCTGCATTTATATATGTAATATATAAGGGATTCAAACTCAGACTTTCACACTACCCACTACTCTCAGTGCCATCTCATATTGCTGACCCACCTGATAACACACATGTTGAAAAGGTAAATAATCACCAATATACGTATTTCATGCTAAAGCAGCAATCATCAGTTGGTCTAGATTACTATCCTCACACATATATATAATCAGTGCTCAGCTTTATATTAAGATAGCCAATCTTCATACTTTAATGGACAGGCTTCAAACTATTCCAACTCATAACTCTTCAGCCTTCCATTTCATTGAAAATCTGACGATGGAATATTCAAAGCCCTTGTTAGTGCCAAGGTTGTCATCCTACTCATGTTGACATATTAGTCTGAGAGTAGTGGGTTGTGTGAAAGTCTGAGTTCGAATCCCGCATATATTACATATATAAATGCAGGTTTAAGCCTGTACAATGTATTAATTTATATAATAAGTGTGTAAAAGGTCTGCCCATCCCTCGCATATGTATGTATAAATGGATTATTCTCCTGTACATGAGGGGGCAGAATGAATAATATGTCAACATGGGTAGGATGACAACCTTGGCACTAACAAGGGCTTTGAATGTTCCATCATCAGATTTTCAGTGAAATGGAAGGCTGAAGAGTTGTGAGTTGCAATAGTTTGAAGCCTGTCCATTAAAGTATGAAGATTGGCTATCTTAATATAAAGCTGAGCACTGATTATATATATGTGAGGATAGTAATCTAGACCAGTGATCTTCAACCTTTTCACACCTGCGGACCAGTAAAAATAAGGATAAGGTTTTGCGGACCCGCAAAAATAAGGATAAGGTTTCATGGATCAGCAGATATAGATAAATTTTCTTAAAGATGTAAGCAGCTTAGCCTTAGATGAAGTTATATATATATGGAGTTTGTATAATAAAAAACTTTTTTTTTTTAATTTTGAATTTTTTAGAAAAGTAATAAAAAATTTAATTCTATCCCCCCTCCCCCCATAAACATCTGTGATAACTAGAAAACCAAATTAATTTATGTATGACTGATTAGATTTTGTTCTGTTTCTTTTTTTTAATCAGGTAAAAGTGCAATGAAAAAAAAAAAAATTGTTTATATTAATTAAAAGTTTAAAATCTTATTATTTTGTTATTAAAACTTTCTTGCCAGTCTATCGTGGACTAGCAAAACACTTCTACGGCCCAGCACCGGGCCGCGGACCGGTGGTTGAAGACCACTGATCTAGACCAACTGATGATTGCTGGTTTAGCATGAAATACGCATATTGGTGGTTATTTATCTTTTCAACATGTGTATGATCAGGTGGGTCAGCAATGTGAGATGGCGCTGAGATTAGTGGGTCATGTGAAAGTCTGAGTTCGAATCCTGCATAAATTACATATATAAATGCAGGTTTAAGCCTGTACAATGTATTAATTTATATAAATAGTATGTAAAAGGTCTGTCCATCACTCACATATGTATGTATAAATGGATTATTCTCCTGTACATGAGGGGTCAGAATGACTAATATGTCAACATGGGTAGGATGACAACCTTGGCACTAAGAAGGGCTTTGAATGTTACATCATCAGATTTTCAATGAAGTGGAAGGCTGAAGAGTTGTGACTTGGAATTGTTTGAAGCCTGTCCATTAAAGTATGAATATTGACTATCTTAATATAAAGCTGAGCACTGATTATATATATATGCAAGGATAGTAATCAACTTATGTAAATAAATATTGTCATGTTACAGTTTGAGATCAAACAAATTTTCTTTCAAGAGTTTACCTTGACAATGGCGAATGCTAGTTCATCGAAAGTAATACACAGTTTTACCCAAAAAATTATTTATATATATATATGCAACTAGCCATGTAAATCTCAATGCTATTAATATTGAGGTTACATGTAGCCCTCGAAACCACTAAGCTTTAGTAAATGTGCAGTTATTATTAGCTTTTCTTATGATAATGCCCAAGCACATACATTTTGAATAATTACTGTTCAATAATAAAAGTAAATTCAAGGAAGAAGTTGGAACATTCTTCATCTCCTACAGTCAACAAAATATTTATTTACAAATTACAAGACGCAATAAAAAAAATATTTATGTTTATCATGATAAAAAGAGCCGCAAAGTAGGAATTAAAGGGCCACATTTAACTCGTGATCTGCAGTTTCCAGAACCTACTCTAAGACAACAATCAGTAGAAATTATATGTACTTATCTATAAGGGTTTTCCTGATTTTTTTACTTTTCCTTTTAAGGGCAAGATTAATTAATGATGTTCAAGCCTTATAGATTATCATCGTAAGATTGATTTATAAGGCTATTATCACATTCGATTGCCATTAAAAGATTATTATTTCCAAACCTTATAGATTATCATTGTAAGACTGACTTATATAAGACATTGTAGATTATCACCTTAGATTGACTTTAAAGGATTATTATTTCCAAACCTTCTAAGATTGACTTGTAAAACATTGTAGATTATCACATTAGATTGATTTAAAGGATTATTATTTCCAAACATTATATATTATCATCATAAGATTGACTTATAAGACATTGTAGATTATCACATTAGATTGAGTTTAAAGGATTATTATTTCCAAACATTATAGATTATCATCATAAGATATATGGTGACCTGGGCCAACTGATGAGTGCTGGTTCAGCACAAAGTGCATCTTGGGGGTCATTTGCCTTTTGTTATATCTTTATTTATATGAGGAATAAAAATAAATGAGAAAGTGTGGAGGTTGTTTAATACATTGATAAAGATTGATTTATAAAACATTGTGGATTATCACATTAATTTACATTAAAGGATTATAATTTCCAAGCCTTATAGATTATCATTGTAAGATTGACTTATAAGACATTGTAGATTATCTTATCACATTAGATTGACTTTAAAGGATTATTATTTCCAAACCTTATAGATTATCATTGTAAGATTGACTTATAAGGCATTGCAGATTATCACATTAGATTGAGTTTAAAGGATTATTTATCATTGCCATGTGATCACTTCCTTTTTTTTACTTTCTGCCCAACATTCTTGTATTTCCCAATCGAATATATATATTTGATGATTCAAAAAACCCTTCCATTATCTGCTATTTCTTTTATTATTTTGTAAATAACTAATAATTTACGAATTATTCTTTTTAATTCCTATCATTATTTTATATCTTGTTTTTTTTTTTACATCATTATTTATTTGTATAACATTTCCTTCTAACTATCAGGTTTTAAAAAAAAATTCTCCACTAAAGAATTTGTTTCTTCCTTCGTCTTTGATTATTCTAATCTTTCTGGCAGACATCTTAACACTTTATTATTAACTCAAATTGTATTCTGAAATCTTCAAATATTTTATTTATTTTCTAACTACTGTAATTTTAACTAGAAGAGGACGGAATTATCAACTCTGTTATTTATATCTCATTATACATAAATAGTAATATATATATATAAATGAGAATTTCTAATATAGTTACAGTTTTTAACAGAAATAATAAATAACTGTGTGATTACTTTTCAAAATTCAATTAATAATTTTATTTTCTCTTTCTTTCATTTTATTAAAAACTGAATTAGTAATTTTATTTTCTCTTTATTTCGTTTTAAGTTTTAACTGCATATGAGTATCTTATAGATAATAAAATAATATTAAACATAAACCATAATGGCAGATGTCCCATGCGTTTTCTCAATGGTAGAATATTGGATTCTAGCGTTCAAAATCCATCAATCACAACCCATCTCGTTACTTTTAATAATCAAACTTTTTACAACTTCAGAACAGTTAACCATTTGATTAATCTCTTTATAATAGTGGATATAAATTTAGCGAATGAGAAATGAATAAATTTAAAATATCAAACAAAATAAAGTACAAACATATTATATATTGTAATGGTCAGAGTAGCATGTTTCACAATCTTACAATTTCTCTATTTATTTATTTACACAAGTTACATGGGTGTCAGCTGCTTTTAAGCATCAGAAAATAGACTAACACATATATATATTTAAAACAATATTTTATTCAATATAATAATGTAACCCTTACAGAACCCTATTTGTAATGCCGGGCTAAATCGCGGAGAACATAAGTTACTCCCGACAAGTGATGGTTGACCAAGCAATCTTACATAAAGAAAGTAAAAAATGATGTAATAATAATTTATTTACAAGTATACTTATTACTTAATGTAAATTTATTTTCTTTAATAAAATTAACAACTCGTATAATAACAATTGTTTACAAAGTAGAACACATTAATTGATATGCAATTTATTTCTTTAACAAAATCCTTTAATCTTTACACATCATAGTATCAATATATTCATAGATCAAATAACACATTCGACTTACCTTTAACCCTGACTTCAACAAACTTAAATATAATTCTACTTATGTATGAATTCATAAATATAACATTTTGTCGACTCACATGTCTCCTAGTACTTATGCATACATATGTATTAAACCATCAATAAACACATGACCAACATTCTTTATGCTTACACAAGCTGTTTTTCACAGAGGCAATACTATCCACCGATCCCAGGATCCTCACTGATGAAATCTCCAAGCTAGAAATTAGCCTGGGAATATTGTATGAGTAGGCACTAAATAGGGATATTGATTAAGAAGGCTTGAACTTATGGTACTTCTGTATGGAGAGTTTGCTATTGTTATTAACAGCCTGTGTAAGCAAATGAAATGGTGATGTTTTGATGGTTTTCCACTTATCCTGCCCATAGGATAATGGTGACTACGGTTTTTGAAAAACCAAAGACACCAAAATGTACAGATGCTGAACTAAGTTCAGATCTATGTGACTAGGGTTGAAAACATTATTGTGTTTTCATCTTGGACTCCTAGCTTTATAGCTAACTAAAAAGATAAAAGATGGCTGCTGGAGGGTTGCCTTAGATGCTAAGATCTAGGTGCAGTGCTCTCAGATCCAAGGTTCCTCACTGATGAAAGCCACAAGCTAGAAACTAGTCTGGGGATATTGAATGAGTAGGCACTAGAGAGAAGTTTTATTCACAATACTTCCTGCATCCATTGAATACTTTGGCTTGCACCGAGTCATGCTACTGTATGGAGAGTTGTGCATACATATATTCGATATGTGATAAACATCAACACTAACTTTGTTGCCATAATCATAAGGACTGGTCCTTTTTAGATCCTATGGCCTTTTTGTCTGAACTAACTGAATAAACATTTTACACAACAATTATAAAAAGTGGCCCTTTTTAATCCTAAACCTAATTTAAAACAACTACTATTTATACAGAAATGATTTGTTCTGAGATCAATCTCTAGCTCATCAAACTGGTAGAAATGTATTTTCCAACATGCATGTAAACATATGTAAACTATTAAACATTGAACTGTGCATATATAAATCCATCTACATAAAATCCAATTTTCATTAATCAAATATAAGTTTAGCTATGAACGAAACTAATGGAAATAATTACATCATTAACTAAGGTTATTCGGATATAAGCAATTTTTATATCTACATAGCATTTACATGATTATCATTATTTATTTATTTCCTTTTATTAACAACTGATATATAATTTATAAACTTAGTGTACATATGTGATATATAATTATAATTTTTTTCTTTAAAAATAATTTTATCAAGTAAAGAGAAGTTTTTACAATTCATTTCCTTTTCTTTTTTTTTAACTGATAATTTCTTTTAAATAATATCTGGATAATAAGTATTATTTACAAACTCAGATTATTTAAAGTAAAGTACAAATCACTCTTTAAATATAAGCCTAACCCAAAAATTTAATTGTCATTTACTTCTTTTCTGGCATATAAAAAGTCCACACGCTGTCTTTTAAATAAGCACTGACTTTTCATTTCATCTGGATTATTCAAAGTATCATTCAGAGCATTTCAGATTAGATCTGGCTAACTGTTAATATCATCCATCTTTTTTTATTAACAAGGCATGGTGAAATCCTGAAAGTAGTATTCCAATCTGATTAGAAAAAATGAAAAATAAATTGCTTTTATATCCAAAACTTAGTTTTTTTTTGAAACTCATTTTGGGTTTTTTTTAATCAAATGTGCATATATTTATCATAGAATAAAAAAAAACTTATTTAGTTTTTTTATTTATTGAACTGAACAATAGATTGTTCATTTTAATATATGTAAACAAAGGAATAAGGGGGAAATATTTACTTATGATTTTATTGTCAAATTGCTTTCTAAAAAAAAAAATAAAAAGAATTAAAGATATCTGATAGAAAAAAAGTAATGCTTGCTAAAAATAAAAAATTCAAAATCAGGTGTAATTTTTTAGGTACTTGTGTGTTTTTCTGTCTACCAAGCTCTGCAACCTGTATTTTTGATAAATATACATTTTCAGGGCATACAATAAATCTTTATAAAAAATGGCCCATAAGAAACATCCTATTTAATATTTACATTTTTTTTAATTAGTGTTATTTTTTTAAAAAAAGAAAAAATTGTGCAAAAATTAATTACAATATTTGCTATTACTAAATATGTCTTAGTTGTTAATTAGAATTAACAATAATAAATAAAAGGCAAATATTATAATGTGTATACACCATTGTCTATATTTATTATAAAGATGTTTCATGTTTTTTATGTTAATAAGTTAATCAATGTTTTGCACATTTATTTTTTTATTTTTAGATTAATAAATTGAAGTCTACATTTATGGACACATGTATGACACCTTACATTTCTATTTTTTTAGTTTAATATTGATAAATTGACTTAATACAAAAAATAGTAATAAATAAAGTGTAAATGTTGTAATTAATTTTTGCACATTTTTTTATTTTTTTAAAATAACACTAATGAAAAAAGAAGTGGAAATATTAAATAGGAAGTTTTTATTGTATGCCCCAGAAACTGTATATTTACTGAAAATACAAGCTGCAGAGATTGAGTAGCTCCATCTCTTGATGAAAAATGTAAGCAGAATTTAATTTTTAATGAATATGTAAATTGCAAATTAAGTGAGAATATTAACAGAAACAAATACTGTTAAATGTGTTCCTCCATAAAAATCTTACTTTAATATTTTTCTTTATCCACAAGATGCCGGGGTAAAGTTTAATAAGTATATTTTTTTAATTAAATTGTGTTATAGGAATGGGAGGCACGTTTAAACAACACCCATACATCACATCCATGTAAAGTCTTAGAATCAAATGCTGTAAAATATGACAGAACTATTATGATACTAGTTTACAACAATTTTGTAATTAATGCCACTCCTCATTTTATATCTTTATGAATATTGAAATATGTATTTTTAATTCACATTAAAATTTACCTAAGAATATAGAAAGTTCCAAACTGTACTTAATTATCAGTGATAATATTTACAAAAAGTTTGAAACCTGTTAGAACATAACTTAAATAAAAACATACAAAAAATGTAACTTTATGCAAATATTTTATGTACAGTGAAGCTGTGAACTATCCTTTATCAATATAGATGAATTCAATTGCATGCTAGCCAAAAAAAATGTGAACAAACAAAAATATGTAAATAAATAATAAAAAAAATTAAGATTTATAAAATACATTTTATCATAAACATTAAAATCATAAAGCTAAACTAGTCAATAAATAATCAAAATTACCTCAAATCTATGACTAAACCAACTAGCCTAGAAATAAACTCTAAAACACGACCAATGGTTTCACTACTACCAAGCAGACTTCTCAAGAGTAAAGAATTACAAAATAACAACATATTAAACATTATCCACAATTCCATTTACTTCACATCCACACTTAATATTAAAAGAACTTTTAAATAAGTTAACTGCTTCAGAAACATAAAAAAATTATGATTATTAAAAATTTATGGTTCTGAAGCAATTAACTTATTTAAAAGTTTTTTTAATATTAAGGGTGTATGGGAAGTAAGTGGAATTATGGGTAATGTTTAGTTTAAATATGGTGTTATTTTGTAGTTCTTTATATTTGAGAAGTCTGCTTGTAGCAGTGAAACTATTGGTAGTGTTTTAGAATTTATTTTGTTAACTAGTCTGGTAATTTGATTATTTTATCATAAGTGAGAAATTGCTTTTTCATTTTTGCATGCTGTATCCAATCACATTTAAAATCAAAATTAAATTTGTAAATAAATTTTGTAATGTGTCAGCAGCCTTTTTCTTTATCTTAGAGCACTTTTTTTAATCTTAAAGTACCATGCATGATCATGTTTATTAATATCTTTGGTTTATGTTGAATGCACATGCATTTTATTGTTCCCATATTAACCAATTCCAAATTTTATGTAGAGTATTCCATATAATAAAATGTTTTCTATGCATAATGCTAAAAGTTTTACAAAATTTAAAAACACTTAAAATTGATACTGATTTAGAAGCTTTAAAACAATTAGAGAGATCATAGTTTTTTGTTAATGAGATTATCATTATACTTCTATAAAAAGTATTAAAAATATAGAATATTACCTAAAGCATACTTAATTATGATGACATTTCACTGTTTATTTTGTTTAAAGAATAAAAATAGGGTTCAGTTAGGTTTTCTTATTCTTACAATTTCCATGAATGAATAAGTGAAAGTAAAATATAACTAAATGAGTTCCCTCAATTTATTATTAATAACTGTATTTTTTTAAATTTTGTTTGTACTATAATCTTAATTTATATATGTATACCATACATATAAAAAGGCATGTGTTATAAATATGTGTGTGAGATGCAAAAAACTGTACAATTGTAGTTCAATAAACAATACACATTCTATTCTAATCTACATTTATCAATAAACATGAGCTCTTATATGCAATTTATAATGTATACAAGAATGACTTGGAATAAAATATAGCAGATATCACAACACCATGTTACAAAAGGTCAAATATTGTATGTATTGTAACAGAATAAAAAGTTGCCCCACAGATATTTGGGCAGCATTTTATAACTGACATGAAAAGATGATGAAATAACTTTTATTAGCACCCTTAAAGTTAGGATGCCATTTATAACATATCAGATATGACAAGGTCATGGTAGAAGGATCCTGTTTATACCCTAAAAATTGTAGTGCCATTTGAAACAATAAATGTGTGTCTGCTAACCTCTGTAATATCCTCAATGATTTAGGCAAAATTTGTAACAGATAGAAAATATGTAATGGGAAATAATAACTCTAATACAGCCTGAATAAAATATATAATCCAGTCGTTGTTCATCGTATGTAACAATGAAAATGAGTCCTAAAGTTGGACTTCATTTGAAAGTGAATAAAACAGAAAATCAAAGGAAAAATAATCCTAATTTTAATAGAATGAATGTAATACTAAACTAAATTAATGCTAGTCAATAAATAATCATTCAGCACTTAAAATAACCCTTTATCTAACCACATATCCAACTGCTAACTGTACCAAAATAAAACAGTGATGATAAAGTTTATTATAACATAATTATTTCAGACAGCATTTAGAATAAAAAGAAAATAAGCAAAATCACTTCATATATCCCAAATACAAACATTTTTTAAAATAGATTAAAATAAAGCAATTAAATCAAATATCACTGTCTCAAACAATGATATATGCTTAAGATATGTCTCACTTATAATCAAATGAAAATAATGATAAATCATTCAACAATCAAATTCTAATATACCTAATGAATCAAACATTTCTTATAATAGAAACTTATACTAAACTTTAACATTGGTTATATTTAAATAAAGTAATTCGTGAATGATTGAGATAACAGCTTTATTCTGTCCTATAAGTTTACAATATCCATAATACCTAAATAGATATATAACCCAATAATTAATTTTAAATCCTAGTTTAATAGTAATAAATAATACAAACTCGGCCATTCTACACTCATATATTAATTTACTATTACTAATCAGGCTAC